>JAVYIG010002612.1:0-237266 GCA_035222895.1 Strongylocentrotus droebachiensis | reverse complement strand
GTGTTTTCCCGCCTTCTCTTATGCCTTTGGAATTGATTAAACATATTCATCAAATAGGACTACAACCACATGAACATTTGTTCTGTATGATATTATATAACATCAGTCTTAAAATATTTATGAATATTGGTTGTAAACTTTTTCGAATTAATTGCTGTTTTTAATCAACTGTCCGGACACAGTGGCCCGAATTCACAAAGGAGGATTTTCGACAACCTCCTTTGTGAATTCGGACCTCAACGTCTGGGTATAATTAATGGGATGAGAATCATAGTAATGTGAATGAGCCGAACCATATCTCGTGTGTAAGGAAGAAGGCCAAATCAAGAGAGAGAGAGAGAGAGAGAGAGGGGGAAGATTCAGATGGAGGGTGTGCGCGCGGGAGTGTGTGTGCGTGTGAGAGAGAGATATATCAACATAGATTACTTTGTAATAAGTGAGTCTTCGTCAGTTTTATTTTTGTAGAACGAAAAAAAAATGGTTTTACGTTCAGTTTCTCTTGACAACGTCAGTGCTGTCGTGAGTGTTTCCAAACATGCTGAAGATTGTATACATATAATACATGTTTGCGAGTGCATTTTAATATGCACTACAACGAGTCGAAATCAAATTAGGATACTGAACGAGCTAAAAACATTAATTATTGTTTTATTAGATGGGTCTACAATGTGAGTATTACGTCGGGAAATTGACGGTTGTTATCACCACAATGCACTCCCCGTGTCTTTGCTAAACATTAATGCACCCCCCAGTCGTAAAAAAATAGGAAAAAAATAGGGGAAAAACAGGGAAAAAATAGTCCTGAAAATATATTTTTTTCTATTTTTTTCCTATTTTTCAGACCTGAAAATAGGAAATAAATAGGGAAAAATAGTGTAGAAAAAAGTGAAGAAAATAGTAAAAAATTGTGATAACTAGGTGCTTAGTGAACAGTGAAAAATTGTGAGGAAATAGGAAAAAAATAGTGAGAAAATAGGAAAAAAATAGTAAGAAAATAAGAAAAAATAGTAAGAAATAGGGAAAAATAGTAAGAAAATAGAAAAAAAATAGTAAGGAAATAGGAAAAAAAATAGTAAGAAAATAGGAAAAATAGTAAGAAAATAGGAAAAAAAATAGTAAGAAAATAGGAAAAATAGTAAGAAAATAGGAAAAAATAGTAAGGAAATAGGAAAAAAATAGTAAGAAATAAGAAAAAAATAGTAAGAAAATAGGAACAAAAATAGTAAGAAAATAGGGAAAATAGTAAGAAAATAGGAAAAAAAATAGTAAGGAAATAGGAAAAAAATAGTAAGAAAATAGGAAAAAAATAGTAAGAAAATAGGGGAAAATAGTAAGAAAATAGTAAGGAAATAGGGGGGGGGATCACTCATCCTTTACTTTCATGGATTTCTCAAGCACTACCATCTCACACATCCAGGTCAACGACTCTGTACATTCAACTAAATCATACAGTGCAAACTTGATATAAAGAGATCAGTTATACCTGAAATGACAAGGTAATTTACCAGCTTTTGGGGGTTAAGATTTCTTGGTTGCACATGACCTCATTGTCAAAAGTTTCACTGTAGAATAGTCACCCTACTCCTACAGCTCTTTTCTCTGCATCGATGCACCTACTCAGTTTGCCAAATTCACTTCATCCTTTCAGTCCAACCCATTCAGTAGAACATTTAAAATAGTCAATGGGTATATGAAAATGATTTTATTATCAGGGAATTCTCATCAGTCCCAATTTTAAACAAACCAATGTGTTCAGTAACTTGAGTATAACATGATTTCATTTTAACAAGGAAATTGGCTTGGTCCCGAGCACCTCGTTATAATGGCAGTGGACTGTAAAAAACAAAAAGAATAAAAGGGAATGTGTCAAATAAAATACATGTACTTTATTTTTGAGAGGTAAACACAATGACATGAGTTTAGTATAGTATGTGTGTTCATATAAGCAAATAAATAAAAGAACTTAACTGATATTTACAATCTTTGGTTAAGTACTGTAGTGTACATGTTGTAGTAATAGAGTTGTTCATGGTTTGCTGTGATTATACTCCTAAAAAAAAAAAAAGACGAATGCGACTGCGTCTCCTATATGCCTCCGCCTTAAAAATATCATCCACCTAGAATGTAGCTTTCTATTTTTGTTCAAATAAAGTATTCCGGTGAGTTTCAGGACTATTACTGAGCCGATGCGGATATGCCAGGCGATCACAAGCTCTCTCCCTCACTAGTAACCAAATAAAGCAGTATTCTGGACATGAGAGTGTTGTTTTCTGTCTCTTTTATTACAATTTAATATTACAAAGTGCTCTTAATAATGTAATAACATTTTCAAACCTCAAGAAAATCATGACAAATAATATTTGTTCTCGTTATTTACAAAGATAACAAAATAAAATAAATCATAAAACAGATTTTTCAACAATTGCATGCATGCTTTATAGTACAGTTGACATGTTACATAATTTTCTCAATCTCAATTGAACTGTCAAAATCTTAATACAATCATCATAATCTAGAAACACTTACTACAAAATCAATGACATGTCATGTCATTGAGATATATATAAACAAGAAAATGACAGACTTACATGCTACTATTTTCAAATAGTTTTTACAAAGTATACCATCAATACCATGTATCATAAGTAATGGTCTTATGGTCCTTTATCTTCACAATATGCAGGCACTCATTGTGTACACATACATGTTGTACTTGCCTATGAATCTCAATGATTAGACATAAGAATTACATAATAAAATGGAAACAAATACTAATGTAAAGGATACAGATGTTGGTCTTGCTGTT
This sequence comes from Strongylocentrotus droebachiensis, assembly GCA_035222895.1. Taxonomy (NCBI): domain Eukaryota; kingdom Metazoa; phylum Echinodermata; class Echinoidea; order Camarodonta; family Strongylocentrotidae; genus Strongylocentrotus; species Strongylocentrotus droebachiensis. The sequence continues at coordinate 234,460 of JAVYIG010002612.1, read as the reverse complement.
CACAGGCATCTAGTTAATCAAATGGTGGTTGTACGTTACATGTACATTGTAGCTTGATTAGTTTCAATGGATCTGTAAAGATATAAATGAAATGTGAGTTAGGGGTTAGAATAATCATGCATTGGTACATTTATGAACATGCAATTAATACTTAGTGCAAGTATTTATGTATTTCATAATGAAAATTCAAAGGCACAAAACATGTGTGTACAAAAGTATGATAGCAAAAAAGATGCCAGGCTGACGACGAACGGATGGTGAAAAAACGGAGTCATCAAAGAGCCGTCAAGGTGCATGAAATGTAAACCTCTCAGGTAGGCAATTAATTAGAGTTATTTTATTCTTAGATATATCGGGTGAACATACATAAAATAAAACACAGAAAAGAAAATAGTAAAGGAACAATTTTTTGAAGAAAAAAATAAAAAGGAAAGAGAAAAATAATGTAGATCTAGCCTAGGTAGAACTTGTGCCACCTGCAAATTATTGTCCTAGCATAATGATGAGGTAAACTACTCTAATATTTTGATGTCAGATCTTAACTAACAAACATGAAATAAATATACCCAAACAAATTATCAACAATAGATTTAGATTTCTACTAAGTAAGGACATACCTCGCAGACACACTTTCGGACTTCAAAGACTTGCTCTTCTTCTTGCGTGGTGCTTTAGCAGGTTGTGTTTTCTGATTCCTAGAAACATAATTTGAGATACAATTTAGCCTAAAACCACATCAAAACATTATATCATGCAAGGCAATATAATTGACAGACGTAGTAATGGTAAAAAATCTGAAATTTCTATGTGGATTTATTGTAATCACGTTTGTTTACATTCACTCATTCACTAACACTACAGACACTACAATAACACTGCACTTGGGGATTCACTACACTTCACTCAGGCATGGGAATATTGATACGTAAAATAACATTCTATAAGCCTACTATGTCTATGAAGTAGCATTATATTCAACAACAGACACAATAAAAATATATATATCATAATATAATTAAGTTTCAAAAATAAACGTACCTTTTCAGCTGTTTTCTGGGGCCAGTTCCGCTCGTCATTCGACAACAAAACTCGTTTCTCTACGAGTGGGACTAGTAATATTTTGAAAATTTGTCGGGCTCATTTTCTTGGGAAGAATCACTAAAATGGGATAAGGAGGCATCGGAGTATGAGGAGTCACTATCTCTTGATGAAATTTCATCGCTAGAATAATTGCTGGAAGACATTTTGGTGTGATTTGGAGACGTTTGATGAACGAAAATCAGCAAAAGTCCGATGCGCACAGCAGTGCCAGTGGGGAAAAAAAATGACGGGTAATTTTCAAATTACATACGGGTACTTGCGTACTGTCCTCTACGTTGAAACTTTACTCGATCGAATGCTTTTTTTCCTTTTAATAAAGGAGAATTTTTTTTTGAAATTTCTATGTGTACATTTTCTTTTTACACATGGTTTATGTATGGTTATCTTTGAGTGCACTAGTCACTACTATAGTTTTGTAAATAAAATCAAGAATATTAATAAAGGAACAAAATTGAAATTTCGTACATTTTCTTTTTACACATTGTTTATTTATGGTTATCTTTGAGCTCACTATTCAATATGTGACCCCACAGCTAAAAACCACCAATAAGTCGCAAAATGAACAACAGAGATAATGGCAGGAGAAGAGGGCTTTTTTAATAGGATGCCAGTCATAGACAATGAAAATATGCAAGTTTAGAAAATAGACAAAAAATAGTTTACAAATTTGTATCATGTCATAAAAAATGTAAGTGCAAAAAATAGGAAGAAAATAGTACTCGCACATAGGTAAAAAGAAGTCTGAAAAAGATGAAGGTGAAAAAATAGGGAAAAAAATAGTCTGAAAAAGATTAAGGTGAAAAAATAGGGAAAAATAGTCTGAAAAAGATTAAGATGAAAAAAATAGGGAAAAAATAGTCCTATTTTTTCATATTTTTTTGGAGAAAATAGGAAAAAAATAGTCTGAAAAAGATGAAGGTGAAAAAATAGGGAAAAATAGTTTGGTACTCGAAAATAGGAAAAAATAGAACTATTTTTTTCCTATTTTCTTTAAAAAAAATAGGAATAAAATAGTCCACAAAGTTGAAGGTGAAAAAAATGGGGAAAAAATAGTTTGTGCTTGAAAATAGGAAAAAATAGGACTATTTTTTTCCTGTTTTCTTATAGGAAATAGGAAAAAAATAGTCTGAAAAAAATATAGGTGAAAAAAATGGGGAAAAAATAGTTTGTACTTGAAAATAGGAAAAAAATAGCCCTATTTTTTCCTATTTCTTGAAGGAAATAGGGAAAAAATAGTCTGCATTTCCAGAAAATAGGAAAAAATAGAGAAAAAATAGGGAAAAAATATATTTTCGCAACACACAAAACTACTGGGGCCTACACGTGATCCATGTCGACGCTTCTCATTGGCTACATTCTTGAACCCATTTTGTAATTCTTCATAAAGAAGGCTTGACGGTACTTCAAAGATGATATATCGGCCGGCTTCATTTCAATTTTTCGGGGGCAAAAAAGAAGAAAAAAATGGTGCTCTCTACCCAATCCCATCCCCCTCCCCCCATGACCGAAATATCGGCGGCCGGCGCGATTTTCAAATTTCCAGGGGAAAAAAAGAAAAAGGGAAAATAGTGTGCTCACTCACACCCCCCCCCCCCCCCCCCCCCCCCCTCCCCCTCACTGAGCGAAATATCGGCTGGCACGATTTTCAAATTTCAAATTGATTTCAAATTTGGGCCTCTCCCCTTAAAAAATCCTGGATCCGCACCTGTCGATCAGGGCTGGCTTAGGAGCTGAATGGTGCCGACGTTATTCACTACTGCCATATATCTGACTAGTAAATATTATGTGTGAAATATGAGGGTATCAATCGATCTCTGAAATGACCATTATATTGACAATTGAGACGTCAATTGGACCACTAGACCTATATTTCCAAGTGATGTATCACCTTAGTTGTATAGGAAAGAGAAATACATAGCGATAGAAAGAAAAAAAGCTGGAAAATAAAGAAGAGAGGGAGAGAGTAAAGAGAGAGGGAGAGGGAGGGAAGGAGAGGGAGAGATAGGGAGGGAGGGAGAGTGAGAGATAGAGAGAGAGAGGGAGGGAGAGAGAGAGAGGGGGAGAGAGAGGGAGGGAAGGGAGGAAGGAAGGGAGAGAGAGAGAGAAGGGGGTGGAGGGGAGGGGGTGACCAATGGTCCGTCAGGTGAGATGAATTCGGATGAAATCTGACGAAAATTAATGGACAAGTGTTGAAATTAATTGACCATTTACCAAATTGAATGCCAAAGACTGAGGCAGATTGTCCCCGTCTGTACTATTTGCTAAACATTCCCACAGTTGTCAGAGAATTTTGAGACCAGTCTAATGCCTCTTAAAGTCAGGCACGTAGCCACGGGGAGGGGGGGGGGGGGGGTTGCACGTGTCCCCAAAAATTTCCAAGATCGGTTGAACTTTTTTAGACCCCTCCCCAGGACGTCGATAGATTACATGTATGTGCTCCCCAAACATCAAACTCTGGCTACGTGCCTGCTTAAAGTTACTGTAGGCCTGCTCTTCTCTGGATATCACTGGTTCAGTATACTCTTCCGGGAAACTATAGGTAGGCCAAACATAATGTTTGTCCTACCTAGCAACAATTAATAATTATATGCAATTTGCATTCTGATAATTGAAATAAAATTATTTCTAACAGGTGAATGAAATAATTTGTAACATGACTCTTAAAGGCTAAGTCCACTAAAAAAATAATTTGCTTTATATAGATGCAGAAAAATAAGAGTAACAGAGCAAATCAGATTTGAGTAAAATCAATAACTAATAAGGAAGTTATAAATTTTTGAAAAAGTATAAACAAGTATGGACGATGGAGATCACTACACAAAATAATTGCCAATTTGGATATCAGTTTGTGACGTCATTGCCTCACTTTTTATCAATTGCTTTATATATTTGTATCCCATTAATTTCCCTTTTTATCTCCCAAAAACTGATTTTCATATGTCTTTGCCCAGGTTATATGATTTGTATCATATTGCGTGCATGCCATTTCACAAAATCTTTTATGAACTTCGAAGAATTGATACTACTTTCTGAATATTGTATATTCATAATCATTGATTTTTATATAAATAGTTTTCAAATTCACATTTGTCATGATCTAACTAAATATAATTACTCTATATTTAATAGTGCATCCACACAAAACATATAACTATCAATACAATTTGGATGATGGTGTGAGGAAATAAGATCCTTAGGGGGAAATGGGAAATTCATATTATCAATATAAAGAAAACAATTAGTGGATAGTGAAGTCATGACGTTGTAGACTCATGAGTGAGTTGCCAATTTGTCCTGTGATTTTCAAAGTTGTTCATGTCATTAAAATTCCTTACTTTCTTATTAATTATTCGATTTTGCTCAAACATTTTTGATTGGTTTGTCTGATTTTTCTGCTTCTATTGGAAGTAAATTATTTTTGGAGTGGACTTGCCCTTTAACAAAGATTTATGCAACAAATTTGATTACATAACGAAAGAGGTCAATAATTGTATCTCAATAAATCAGAATGCAGTTTGTATATATTATATTTTTGTAAAGTGGGGCAAAGCCATAAGGTTCGTCCTACCTAGCAACAATGAATGAATTGAATTCGCCTGCTGACTTCTGAAATACAATGATATACAGTGCGTCCCAGAAAAAACGAAACCGAGAAGTATCGATGTTTTATCATAACTTAATCACAACCATAATTAATGAATGATACATATTTGGAAAGCTTAGAGTCTCCTCTTTTAGTTGATGCTACTCACGTGATGCATATTTCACGCATGGCTGATTAAAAGCAATTTGAAGGAAGGAAACCAAAAAGTAATTTGGCGGGCGGTATCTGAATTTCAAAGAAAAATTCATATTTCTAGAAAGTTCATTTTCTGCTCTTTCATATGATACCCCAATCAAGAAAAATGAGTTAAGAATAACAAAGTTCTGTTTGTTTGAAGTAGCCCTTACATTTTCATAATTTTAACAAACGAATTCGTTTTCACTGGGTGCCTGCCGTAGCAAAAAGCAGATTTGACAAAAGACTTAACTCCGTTTCGTTGACAATGAGCCATGCATGAAGACTCTCATCTACGGCTGATTGTCAACGAAACGGAGTTAAGTCTTTTGTTAATTTCGTTTATTGATACGGCAGGCAGCCAGTGAAAACGAATTCGTTTAATAAAATTATGGAAATGCAAATAGAACATTTATAATGATCTTGTTTAGCTTGAAATTACATTAAAAGATAAATCCCTTTACCCTTTAAACAGAACTTTGTCATTCCTCGCTTATTTTTCCTGATTGAGGTGTCATATGAAAGGGCAGAAACTCAACTTTCTAGAAATGTGAATTTTTCTTCGAAATTCAGATACCGCCCGCCAAATGTCTTTTTGGTTTCCTTCCTTCAAATTGCTTTGAATCACTCATGCGTGAAATATGCATTATCTGAGTAGCATCACATAAAAGAGGAGACTCTCAGCTTTCCAAATATGTATCATTCATTAATTATAGTTGTGATTAAGTTATGATAGAACATCGATACTTCTCGGTTTCGTTTTTTCTGGGACGCACTGTATAACAGCTGAATGTAATAATTCGTTGCTAAGTAAATGTGTATGAATTGGAATACATATTGAAAATGGATTATTTTATGCGTACAATGTTAGGGTTAAAATTCATGCGAGATGTTGCTATCTTTCATCGAAAGCAGACGAGTGAGTACATAACAATGCGGAGGTAGAGGATGGAAATTAACACGCGTAGTATCTTACATTACATTTATGTAGACCGAGTAACGCCTACTCCTCTATCTCTCTCTCCTCCCCCTCTCTCTCTCCCTCTCTCTCTCTATCTATGTCTCTCTCTGTCTCTCTCTGTCTCTCTCTGTCTCTCTCTGTCTTCCTCTCTCTCTCTTCATCTTTCTCCCTCTCTCTCTCTCTTTCCTTCCTCTCACTCTCTCCTCATCTTTCTCCCTCTATCTATCTCTCTTCCTCTCTCTTCCTCTCTCTCTCTCTCTCTCTTCTTTAACCTCTCCCTTGAACTTGATATATATTCCTCTCTCTCTCTCCCTCTCCCTCTCTCCCCTCACTCCCTTCCCTTCTCTCTCCCTCTCCAATTCTCCTTTAATCTTCACTCTCCCCAATCCCTTCAATCTTTTTCCCCTCTCTCAAATACACACACCTCGCCCACAAACACCAACGCACACGCTCACATCCCATCCTCTCCTATTCATCTCATGCCACAGCGTTCAATATTCAAGCTATATATTGCCATTCATTTTGATCCTCAAATTGCGATGCTTTATTTTATCATTAATGATACAAGAAATCGATAAATGACCTATGTTAGGTCGGGGCGATTGAATATTTAAATTACTACCATCATTCTACCACCTAACGCATCAAATAACAAATGATATAAAACAACTTAATTACCTCAGAATCAATTACGTTTTAATTCACCGATGTACTAACAAATTTATGGATGTAATTCCATTAGCCTGTTATTTCATTTGCATGAAATTTGAATATGTTAGTAAACAGGTTCATTCTGTAGAAGACCACACAAATATCTTGAATATTCAAAAGTAAAATTTGCATACCCATAACTGTTACACCATTTCTTGATTTATCTAGTAAATACAATTTATAACCTATCATTATTATATCGGTATTTAAATGAAACGGTGTGCTGTCTTTTTAGACCTACGATAGCAATTTAGTTATTTTAAATGTAATACTAAACTTTGAAGGATAGTCATGCTCTAAAGCTTGTTCAATATTGCACATATTCACATACTGTTCTTCAACTGATTTTCTAGATGTCACATTAATATCAACAAGATCAACAAGATAACTTCAACTGCAGAAAAAAACCCAGAAAAGCTAGAAAGGCCTAAACAAGATCTTATTTGATAGATGTTACAGATTTAAATCTAAGATTGATATTTGAAACTGAATTTGGCGCCCTTTTACCCGCTGAACCCTTGTTCGCTGATAATCGCTTGGGCCGTCCAAGCATTGCTCCTTTTAGCATGCCCCTCCGTTTCATTGTATACTTTTAGGTCAACAATATTCCGTTATCATTTCCAGTATTTCTATTTTTCTGTTTTATCCAATCTGATTACATTGTTTTATGTAATTGTTGAATTTATATGTACTTTTATCATGTTTAAATATCTTCATATCAAAAAGGAAATAAATAAATCAAATCAGATTTTGTTTGTCATGTGTGTTACATTACTGCTTATACATTTTACTGATTTTTAATTTATTTTTTTTAATGTCAAACTGTTTATCCAAGGAAAGATTTGCTCATCCAGTTACCATTCATACTCGTCCATTTTATAGAATCCCGTATTTAACCCCATTCTTTTTGTTGCATGTAATTTCGCTATTTTGACCTAGCAATAAGTTTAAAAATTGAAACCATTAACCCAGACATAGTCTAAAATGATAAAGTTGCAGTCTCACAGACTTTTTTTCTTCGGCTGTCCATTTCAGTTGACGTTCCGTTACAATCTAGTGGAATTCTGACGCCACGGGTTTTCCACCATAAACTCCGCGTTGCCATTCTCCATGAAATTCTCCCACAGCTCTGCCTCCTCCTCCTCCTCCTCCTCCTCCTCCTCTTCATTCATCCTCATCATCTCTCTTCCAACCATCTTAGCGATATCGTGCATGAACTTTGTACCGGATGGTGGGTTCTTCTCGATTTTGCTCTCGAATGTGGGGTAAAGAACCTTCTTGAGGGGGTTGCATTTACCCCCTCCTACCAGGGATGTCCCACAGTTGATGGGGTTTAGTATCTTGTTGAAGCACATGCGTATCTCCCACAGGTACTGGATCTTCTTCCTCTCCTGTTACCATGGTAACCAAAAAACAAAAACAATCTCGTCATTTGATTCATTGATTGAAAAGACATTATTGAAATTTAAAGATAACGTTGAGTTCTGGTCATCCGATTGCATTGTGATACATCTATCTGTGTACAGTACTTGTTACTTTACCAAGACTGGGCCAAATTTGTTATGATTTTGATGACTCCAGAACCTTGCAGTACACACCAATACTTATAAATATGCTACATGATCAACTTTTTTATGATCAATTTCACACCGTTTTTTGACAATGCAATTGCATGACCAGAGCTCAACTTTATCTTTAATACTTAACGCTATACACTTCGATATCACATAATGTGTAAACATTTTCCACTCCATGGGGAGCATTTAAGTCAGGCGCCATTTTACAGACGCTTACAATGCTGAACATACCACAATGACTTTCGCACCCTAACGGATACCTATTTACAATCTGAACGGAGAGAAGAAATATAGATAACATGTCTTGCTTAAGGACGTAAGTGCCGTGCCGGGGTTCGAACCCACAACCTTCACATCTAGTGTAAAGTATACCAAACCACTCGACTACTAATACATGATAGTTTTCATAAGAAACTTACCACACAGTAGACAGCGGGGTCGACACCCAGTCCCTTATTGAGAGCGTTAGTGATGTAGGCGAGTGGATATTTGAGAGTATCTGAAGGTCGTATAGCATTATCACCGTCCGCTAAGATTCTACATAAGAGAGAGACAGAGAACGAACAAGGATGTGTCGATGTTTTAATATTTTAATTTTTGAATTAAAATTACAGACTATTCATTTGTAAGAAGCTTTAACAAAAGGAAGTGTTTTGGTCAAGGTGAAGACAAATTGTTTGTCTTCTTTTTTAAATGTAAGTATGGCAGAGTATCATAGAAGGAAAGTCCCATAAGAAGGATTCCTCTTCTTTTGTTTTGTTATTTTATTTATTATTTCACTTCGTTTTCTTTGTTATCTTTATACTTATTTACATTCCTGGAAATTAAATGAAATAAATAAATTAATTAAATAAAATAAATGCTCGAATATTAAAAATATGACGAGAAAGATCTGACGTGCTGGGACCAAACATCTCTACCGCCTATGTGTAGTCCTATATATACATCTTTATGTGTGCAGTGCATGACTTTAAACAAGATTGAGTCAATTACTTTCAATTTTTAGGACTCCTAAACCTCACAGTATACACCAATTTATAATTATCTTTTTATCATTTATTTTTATTTCTGCATAATGATATAACTGCAATATTTAAGTAAAGGTAATATAAAGTTTTGGTATGGGGTCATGAATTCGGTTGAAATGAACATATTGGAAGCATAAGCAATTTTACAATACTTCACGATCGTTGTCGCGGTTGAAATCGAGTCTAAAGTGATGAAATTGTAAATAATAAACTCTTCAAGTTGTATAGCTCCCTCTCAAGACTGATTTTACTCTAGCCTTAAAACAATGTTTCTTGACTACAATCGATCGCTTTGCTATTCCCGTTTGGAAATTATATAACTGCATTCTGAGATTTTCATGGTCGCAGCTACCATGGAATGGTGTTTTAGGTGCTAATTTGTCTAGTTCCTATAATACATCCACTGGGGCATTCAAATATATCAAAATTCTAAAGAATTACTATCTATCCAATTTTCAACATTTCCCAAAACTTTGCATTACCTTTAAGTAAGCATAAGCTAGATAATCAAAATCTCATCAAATACACGGAACTTATGTACAATGAATCAACTAATAATAACAATAGCGTGAGAGGGAAAAGAATGAAGAAAGGGAGAAAGAGAAAGAAAAAAAGAGGGAGGTCTTGGGTTCAACGCTAAGTTGATGCGCTAGAGCCCTCTGGTAAGGCATTAATCCTCATTACCAAGTCCCTCGGAGAAGACTTAAAGCCGTTGGTCCACGGATTGCTTACTAGGGACTTTTAGATTTGCGTGGACTGATAGGTGTGACGTCCATTCAAGACAGTGCATTAAAAGGACGTCGATCGTAGCAACCCACGTTGTCGTTGTGCAAATCTAAAAGTCCCTATTAACAAAGCATACACATACTTAATAGCAGATCAGATGAAGCAAGCCAACAAACTAAAATAACGTTTGTATTTGGCGCCTGAGATGGGTACTTACTTTTTGATGTTGTACTTATTAAACAGGTTTATAGTATTTTTGAAATACTTCATGGGGCTGTTGAATTTCTCAAGATCATTCATACACGTTCCATGTTTTTCATACTCGTGTTTCCTGTCATGAAAAGAAAAACAGTAACATATAGATGACTTAGTCAGCATTTTGCCTTTTACATTATGCGGAGAAACTATAATGTCCAATTCAATAGGCCATTTTCGTAATGTAAACAAATTTAATGCGTAATTCTTTGTGAAGTGCCTCAATACAAATTATTTCATTCACCTGATAAGAATAATAGTATTTCAATGGTCAGAATGCAAACTGCATATATCAAGTGTTGCTAGGTAGGTCAAGCCACAATTTTTGTCCTACCTGGCAACAACTAATGTACGCAATTCGGATTCTGTCCTTTGAAATACTATTATTCTTATCAGGTGATTGAAAGAATTTGTATTGAGACACTTCACAAAGACTTAAGCATTAAATTTGGTTACATTACGAAAATGGCCTATTCAGTAGATCATTTTCGTAATGTTATCAAATTTAATGCACAAATCTTTGTTGAGTGCCATGTTACAAATGATTTTTATCACCTGTTATGAATAATTCTTTTTCAATAGTCAGAATGCAGATTTGCATCCATCAATTGTTGCTAGGTATGACAAATAATATGGCTTGTCCTACCTAACAACACGTAATAATATGAAATTCGTATTCTGACTACTGAAATACTTAGTACAATTATTCGTAACAGGTGATACGTAATAATTCTAATAACTCGAATCATCGGGTCATCGCGTCGAGTCGGGTGGTCGTGTTACCCGACCCTTTTATTCACGGAATATCGGGGGTAATGTTGTGAAATAAACCCCTCTCATCTAGAAATGGTCTGGTCAAATTTAGCCGATACCTTGTGAAAACCCTACGGCAAATCTACGAAATCTTCTGCTTTCGTTTCACGCGAAAGATCGTGTCACCCGACCGGACGCGGTGACCCGATGATTCGAAGTAAGCCCCTCTTTCCTATAGCATACATACCAGAAGTTAATTTTGTTTCCACCTTTCTTGTAGGTCGGCCATATCACGTTCATTTCATTACGTATATCCTACAATAAAGAATGGTTAAAAGCGACGAAATAACTTTTGTTTAATGGAATAATGAAAACAACCACGACAGCAACAGCATTAACAAAAACAGCAGCAGTAGCAACAACAACAGCAACTGCAGCAACATAGGATATGAATAATACATTGTTAATTCGACTAAACCAGTTGGGTCTTTCATTTTGTTATTATGAAATATCATTAATTATTTGTGATGATTTAACCAGATATTTTTGATAAGATTATATTGCGCGGTAAAGAATTTCTTGTAATTTAGGTTGAAGATGGAGTGTGTTTAAAGGAAACATCCAACCATAACAGACAACTGCTCCAAAAGAAAGCAGAAAAATCGGAGAAGCCGGCTGGTGAAAGTTTGAATGAAATCGGAAAAAAAGAAAATGATGAATTTTTGATAGAAGTAATCTCGTACGAATGGGCACTTTAAATTGGCTGAATCGGCTATATCACTGTGACGTTGTGCTTGACAGCTGTGCCATTTGTTTAAACAAAACTAAACAATAACAAAAATATCAAATTTTTAACATGTATCAGACAAGAGGGTCTTTTCCTTTCAGAGGAGCTATAATAATGCTATCCACAATATATTTTGAGTAGTAATCTATAAGAAAAGGCATTTAGGAGCAAACTATAAATTAACGATATCTTTCTACACAACAATCCACGAACCAAATTGCCAATTGAGATTCGCCTAAGTGTAGTGATCTCATATACACACATTTATAACTCTCTTATTATTGGTCCTATTTATTTAAAACTTTCACCAATTGGTTTCTCTTAATTTTTCATTCTATTAATAATTGTAATAACAATAATAATAATAACAACGATGATGATAATGATAATTTTGATGAATACAATAATAGTGGGTTCTTGTATGGCGCTAATGTCTGTCAGACTTGACACTTTTGGCGCTTTACAGTAATTACCCAGGCTTTAGAAGAACTGCCATTATGGTGCTCTATATAGCATTGTAATGAATTAATGTTGCAGGGATTCGAACCCACTGCCCTGTGCTTCACACTCCGGTGACTTATCCACTAGACCATAATACTTCCAATGAATCGAATTGTCTACACAGAATTCTTTATTTTCCTGATGGCATAAATGTCTTTTGATGGGAACTGGTATTGTGGCGATAATAAAGGCAATTTAAATGGGCACCAGTCGTTCTTTACTTCATCTTTATTTGAAAACACTGAAATCATTAGATAGAAATGAAAGTTATTGCTAAATATAAGAGTTTTGAAACGACAGAAGGTAATGGGTTTATTTAAAACTTACATTGATCTCATCATTAATGAACTCCCCAGTGCAGTCTATGGGGGTGTTTTTCATATTGCTCTTAAACGGCCTGCAAAGAGAGAGAAGTAAGTTTTACATGTATGTGAAAGCCCCTACTGAAAATAAATCTAATTGCCGATCCATAGTTGTGTCTGCAAATTTGTAGATCTGAAAAGAAACCTTTTACATTTGTCCGTCTGGCAAATTTTGGAATAGACGGACCATATTGTGGCCTTGATTTACATCAAATACATGTTTAGCTGTTGTGTGCTTGTTGCAAAGCTTTCCCATCCTACCGGTAAACTTGTATGCATATTATATGCATATTAATCCAACGACCCCGACCCCTCCAAAACGTTATATCTTAGCCTCTGGTTTTGGGCTCACTTAAAATCTACCAATCACTTGAAGAAAAAAATACTTGTGTGAAGGTAGAATATATAAAATCAACCTCAAAAAACTTTACCTGGTATTCTATAGGTAAAGTGATCAGGAGCATAAGAAAACAAAGGATAACATAAAAACCCGCATAGAGGGCGCACACAGAATACAATTAAGTCTACTCAACAACATACCCGTTGTGCTGTTCAGTATAAATTGCAATATTTCTTTGCAGAAGTAATATTTGACTCTTATATTTCAATACAACAAACCGACACGGAGCCCCTTTACATCAAAAGTAAAACATATTTTGGTGATTGGTATATTTTAACTTTCTCTCTACTTCAATGAATGAATTAAGCAATAAAGAAACGAGGTAAAATTTAAAGTGTTTGATCGTATAAATCCAATACTATCATAATAATGATCGCTACGGTACAGGAAGCGAACCGTCGCAAACATTGTTATAGTTGAGGGAAGACCAAAAAAAATAAAAAAAATAAAAAAAAAAAAAAATATCGTTTTGAGAATGCCTTTTTTACTTCATCTGTTTCCATGTACATGCCAGCTTAAAAATAACGACTTGCAAATAATTCCATAACCAATCACCCACTAGTTTATAAAAAAAGTGGATGTATTTGTTTCTTGGTCGGAAATCTATCAGGAAGAACCCCCTGCCCCTTCTTCGAATAAAATGGTGGTATTTTAATACTGTTCTCTTAGATGTTTGACTCACCATAGCCCGTGGATGGTCCAGTTCTTCTTGTATGTACTAATAATTTCGCAATTTTCCTGTAAAATGTTAAAAATCCATAAAATATTAAATTTCTTGACTAGCTGAGACATGATTACTGAGCTCATATGCAATTAATAAAACAGTAAATATTTATAATTGTTTTATCATGGCCTCTAATGAATATCTTAAATATTTTAATTACCCAACATTTACATATGTTCTTTCAAATTGCAAATTGCGTATACTATATTTAGTATATAGATGTAGAATAGTGATTGTACAATTACATATAGTCCATTCTAAGCGTTACGGAGTGACATTTTTAGAGCATTTCCAATTTTGAATAAAGAATATCATAGAAATTTGGATAAAATGTTCATCTAAATATTTATATTAATATGAGGTAATTTAACACGAGTTCAGTCTCCTATCAACCTTAAATAGTTTTGTTACGGAATTACCAAAAGTTGAAATGTCATTCCGAAACTTTGGCATCACGAAAAAAGACAAAAAGTCATTATACTTATCACATTTTGCACAACATATTATACCCTTGTTTTATTTAGTGATTGTGTACCAGAAACTCAAATAATTTTCATTGCGAAGCAGAAAAGGGTTACCCTGAATTAAAAACAAGCAAACATACAAAACATAAATGAGTTACATTACTGAAAATGATAAACAAATAATGCAGTGTCTCACCTTCTCACAATAAGATGGCCCCCAAGTGTTGACTAGAACTAACTTGTCATATTCAACCTCTTCACTGTATGCCAAGAAAGAGATGGATAGAGAGGGAGTGAAGAGAGACAGAGACAAACATAGAGAGAGAGAGACAGAGAGACAGAGAGACAGAGAGACAGAGACAGATATATATATATATATATAGGGAGAGAGAGAGAGAGAGAGTGTGTGTGAAGAGAGACAGAGACAGAGAGGGAGAAGAATGGAAGAATGGAAGAAAAAGAGAGAAACATAATGAATAAAGAGCGATAGAAGAGAGAGTGAGAAGGAGAGAAGAGAGAGAGTGAGAGGGAAAGAGAGAGAGAGAGCGAGAGGGCGAGAGAGAGAAAATAACTCTTGTCGAAGTTCACAACAAGCTTGTACTAACAAATAACATAATTTCTCTTTTTGCTTCTTTTTAGAGTATTAAATAAAGCTTAGATATTTCTTCCAATTTAAGGTTACCGAAATATGTATTCGTGAAAACTTGTTTTTCATTGTTGATTTTCCCCTCTCTTTGCATGGTTCCACCTTTTTGTTTTCTTACGCCTGTACCCCTTTCAAGAATAGGGCCTAATAATACGCCTTTGTTTATTCTCCAGAAGTGTTATCCCTTTCAGCAACTAATCTTTGGCATTTTTTTTTTGTGGGAGGAAAACACTGTTTATATCAAGAACATCAATCAATAATCATTAAAATCATAATAAAATCGTAGCCTAACGGAAACGGAAGAAAAAGAATATATATTTACAAAACTTGGCGGAAGAGCTCTCGAAAGGACCTTCCCTCAATGGTGTTCATGCAGCACAGCGCAACGAGAAGAATCAAAATAGAAATGCGTGCCATTTCTAGAGCAGAAATCCGAGTGAAACCTGAAATTGACAAAGTGTGCTGTCGATATCCCTTCGATAACCAGTGTTGTCCGTCTCTGTAAAGAGATTGTCGTCTGCTCCGAGAAGTATCCGTTTAGTCAGTGCTGGCGCTGGACTTCAGCAAAGAATAGTTATGTGGGCATTCGGTTTTACCTTTTATTTGAGGGCATGGTGAAAATGTAAGGGCATCCAAGACGATCAATCACTCTTAAAAGTTAGTCTTTGAGTGACAGCTTAGACATGAAGAGCCTTCTGAGTTCATTTAATACAGCGTATTTTCTTAGACGACAAAGAACAACTGGACAGTAAGAGAGACAGCTATAAAGAGCGATAGATTGATGGGGAAAGTGATTGATGAGCAATATGCCCTTTTCATATAATACCACCCTGGTAACATGTGAGCTGAACGAGAATTTCTGGATGAGATATGTAAAAGAAATAACTCTACGATCATTATTTTCTTCATTGCTCGATAAAAGAATTCCGCTGATTTCTATATTCGTTACATTGCCAATTCCAATTCATATAGTTTAAATCAAACTACCGAAAAGGTTTACAATCATGTTTTTGTTGTTAAAACATCCTAATATTCTCAGACCTATACCCCTGCACACCTACTGTACCAAGCCGTCTCTTTCCTGCTCATCAGTCACCAGCAGGCTTGCACAGACCGTTCGCGAAGAAGAGAAAAGCCAATCAATCAATCGATCAATCAATAAATCAACCAAACAACCAACCAACCAACCAATCAACCAATCAATCACTCAATCAATCAATCAATCAATCAATCATTCATTCAAGCATTCAATCATTCAATCATTCAATTAAAAATTCAATCGATCAATCAATACATCAATCATTCCAGCAATCAATCCATCAATCAATCAATCACCATGTCTTTGCACTAGTACTTTCATAGCTGCGTTGTAGAACAATCGTTCCTCATATGATGATTGGGTGTATTTTCTCTATGTTCCGACGACTACTAGCTTCGAGTAGATATGCATTAAAACATTTGGTAAAAGTTTCTCTAAGAATTAAAAAAAAATGGATGAGAGTGACTTTAATGCATGGTCCATTTTTGTAATGTAACCAAATTTTATGCATACGTCTTAGTGAAGTGCCCCGGTATGAATTACTTTCATTCACCCAATAGAATAAATCATTCCAATACTCAGGATGTAAATTGCCTATATTACGTGCTTTTAGGTAGGGCAAGCCAATGGCCCGAATGCACAAAGGAGGTTTGTCGACAAACCTTGGTTTTCGTACGTCATATGACGCGTTTCGACGCGTTTTTACAAACCAGATTTGTAAAAAAACGCCTAAAAACTCCTCATATGACGTACGAAAACCAAGGTTTGTCGACAAACCTCCTTTGTGAATTCGGACCACAATGTTTATCTTACCTAGCAACAATTAATATATGCAATTTGATTTCTGACTAACTAGATCTAAAAGACAGGTTTACTAACATTTTGAATTCATGTTTACTTTTTAAATAAAGGTTGTTCTTGACAAACTGAAAGCTTCACGACGCTTGCCCGACACAGAAACAAATAATGTATACATACAGGATTCCAAGAAATGTACTTTATTCATTAATAACAGGTTAATTGAGAAAATCGCCACTATAAGTCCCCAGGAAAGAAACATTCATAAATTTGAATATATTAACAAATCATTATATCAGAATAACAGGTAAATGCAATAACTCGTATTACAAAACGAGGTACGTCACAATGACGTAAGCTTAAATTCAATTACAATACGAAAATGGTCTTAATGTTTTTTTTAAATATATAATGTAGAGTGTACATGTGCATAAAGGACTAGTAATTGAACTTCTAAATGAAATAGCTTTAATCGTAACAGTATCAAACTGAGTTAGTAAAAGAAAATGACAAAAGCTACAATAATATTGCGCATATTATGCTCAAAGACCACCGCACACTTTCTGACCTTCCTTCGATCCAATTTTCGAAGAAATGGCAATTATACTAGATAGATCTGAACAAACATCATCTTCCTAATGTAGGTTCTGAGTAATAATAAGAATGCTAACAAACGGAATTTTAAGGCATTACAGCTTTCTAGTCAGAATAAAGCCGAATTGAATTGTACAAAATCGTACTACTGGTATGACGTCACTAGGATTCTGAGACGATTTAGCTATCCTCTTCTAAAGAAGCGTGATGGTACAAAATCATATGAGTATTCAAATCATAGATCGTTAGGATTTTAAATGTTTGAATGATCGCATCAAATACTATGGCAAATTCTTCCAAAATCGGATCGATTTTCCTGTTATTTGGAACTCTAATCCTTTTGAAATATTCTCATGCAACTCTTTAACATTATTTAAAAGAAACTTGAAGCAGCATCTTATATCTAAATATCAATGATTCTTGTACCAATTATTATATTATTCAACATTACCTATAATTGTTTTCAAACTTATGATTTTGTAATGAATATTTCCATTTGTATTACCTACCATGAACGATGTCCCTGTCATGTTTTGTCATGTATCTTTCTTTTTTAGTTTTGTTTGTATATGTTTGTTTGATTGATTTTATTTCTGCGTTCAAATAACAAATACAAGGTTATACATTTTTACATAAGTATAATAATATTATACAATAACCATAATACAAAGCATACAAACAAGTATAACAGATATTTGTATATATTTTTCATTTAACTAAAGAGATAAATTTCAGAACGCAGAAATAGGGCCATTTGGCCTTTTTTTTTAGTTCCCTATTTTCATTTTCTTATATATTGCAAATGCTTATTATTGTATGGTTTTTATTGAAAATGAAAATTAATAAAACGAATTTAAATGAATTGAATTGAAAGTCAGATCGTATTGTGAGTGGTCGGTTCTAGAAGCCTACACAGTAATATATACATTTATTATTATCCTGGCTTTAGCTTTAATAGTCGAAAAGCGCTCATTCAGAAATAACTACACCTGATACCCAGTGTAGGATACTTTGTAATAACGTTACTCGTTCATTTAATGGCATTGATCAATGCATGAATGACATTTCGATCGTTCAATCTTCTGTTAAACATTTTTTTTCTACAACGATTTCGGGGGAAAAGACTCATTCAAATATATCAGCATACCGATATTTTGTAAAACATGCAGTTCATAATAGATTAACTCGATCCTCTATGCCCGTTACTTTTGAAGATGTTGGAAGTACGTAATCTGGATTAAAAGATAGATTTAAAAAACTGACTTAAAGGAATTATTTTTTCTAAACATGCATATAGCAATTCAAGATAAGCTTGAGTTCTGGTAATGATAGAAAATAAATTATCACAGAATCCAACAAAACTTACACTGAATGTTGAAGATCACAAACAAATGACATGTGCCAAACGCATTTGGTAGAAAATATATAGGGGCTGAGTAATGAGCATAGACAGATAAGGAAATCAAGATGTTTATAGGCCTGACACCATGTGCTTAACACCGGTCACTGTGTGCAAATGAAAGTTGTGGTTTGTATTGAAGACTATTTCGAGCAAGTTTTTGTTCAAACAATCAATCTACTGCAGGATAAACAATCCAGAATGAATTATAGCCATGTTCTCTAAACAAACGATTCCCATACCAAACCTCAAGATTTGCTTTAAGAGTAATTCCCCATATTTAAGGCGAATGTATAATAGATGTAACAGACGTTGGTGAGTTTCCAAAGACAGCCAATGTCTTATTCTTCCTTTTCCCACAAGCCTTTGAAGAGAGAATCCAACGAATACTCGTCAACATTCGAGCTGTCGAAATGGGGGTAAACAACGGCTCGGGATTGGATGCATTGACCCTCTCCTGCCAGCGCTGTCCCACAAGTGATTAGCGTGAGATTCTTGTCGAAACACACGCGAACTTCAGACAGGTACTGTTTCTTATTCTTCCACTGTAATTGATTTAATAATAATAATAAATAGATTAATCAATGATAATCATTTGGTCTTATTTACCCAAGGTAGTCACATCAGTGTTAATACTGCTCGTCATGCGGGCAGAGCAGTTATTAATACGCTAGAATAGAAAGTAAGAGAGAGAGAGAGAGAGATGGAGAGATATTATTTCGGTTTCGTCATACGGAGGACTATTTGGTATTGTATGGATAGAGGAATATAAATTAAGAGAGATATTCTTTCTCTCTCTCTCTCTCACTTTCTTTTCCATCCTCTCTCAAATCCAACAGTCATTTTTAGGACTCCCCACATGGTGTTGAAACCGCATGCTTTTGAATTTATTTTCTAATCTGTTTTCATAGTTCTCATACACCGAACATGGTGGAATTACAAGGCAGCTTACTAATCGTTGTGTGTACAAATCTTGCACGCAGCGAAACACATGTCGCTCCGGACCTAGCCTTTTGACAAGGCCTCGTGACTCTTGCTATTTTCCACCCAAATCAGCGGCTGAGATGAATCTAGAGAGACCCATGGTGAACGCTGGCGTTCACTTGGGGTTTCGCGATTATTCTCTTTTTAGTCGTTTGGCGTCTATCAGACATGTGGCCTTGTTTAAAGACTACTCCGGACCTGGCACTTCTAGGCGTTGTGGTGTGCGCCTGTAATCCAGCTAAAAAGTGGAAGTTACAAACTGATTCAGCCGAGGACGCAGGTTCGAAACTGAGTCACGTCTTTCGGATGGTGACGCTTAAAGGTCGGTCCCCAGACGTAAATAATCATATCTGATTGATACACGTCTGTAAAAACCCAACTTCCTACGAGATGCCTTTAGTCATCTTTCGAGTGTAAAATGTATGACGATGGCTTCTCTTTATGACGAGAGTCTCAGAAGTGGACCGGGGAGTGTGTGTGTGTGTGTGGGGGGGGGGGGGGGGATGCGCACATTACGTAAGACCTGCTTTGAAGTCCACTCATATACCCGTGTTACACAAACCTCTGAAAGTGGCTGAGACCGCCTCCAGTGTAGCCTATAATCTAGGCGGAGTGCCGAGCTTTTTTCTTTGCTGCTAGTCTCGCCGTATCAGACGTTCTGCTTAAGGTTAGTCTAGCAGCAAAGAAAAAATCTCGGCACTCCGCCTAGATTATAGGCTACCTCCAGTGAGGCTCAATGTATGTGTAACATCAACTATTTTGAAAAGCCGGACTGAATAGTAGGCCCGAGTCCGGACTCAATCCCGCAATCAGTAGGTGTAACACCAAAGTGGACTCGGCGCCGGCTTATACGCATCATATACAGTCAAACCTGTCTATAGCGATCGCCCAAGGGAAACACAACAAGTGGTCTTTGTATACATATGGTCTATATAGACAGGTTCCTTTAGCACATGTTTCAATGAGAAAACATTTTCAAGGGAAACAAAAAAAATGTGGTCTTTGAGAACAGGTGGTCACTAAAG
Organism: Strongylocentrotus droebachiensis; assembly: GCA_035222895.1. Lineage (NCBI taxonomy): Eukaryota > Metazoa > Echinodermata > Echinoidea > Camarodonta > Strongylocentrotidae > Strongylocentrotus > Strongylocentrotus droebachiensis. The sequence continues at coordinate 213,847 of JAVYIG010002612.1, read as the reverse complement.
CAGGTTTGACTGTATCAACATTACATCGGGAGCGCTTTGCTATCTGGATGTGTATCATGTATACGTTGCTTGACCAGGCAGTAGGTAAGCCTCGATCGTAAAATTACATTGTTTTTCATCTTTTCATGCTTTAAATTGCAATTTCTTCATATCCAGCAGCCTGCACTAAAACACAATATATTCTGTACTGGTTTGTTGGGCGAAAAGTTTTAACCGTTTATTCCTGGTATTTTCCCCGAACAGAACTGAATGGTGACTTGTACTTCAGTCCCATTCGTAAAATATTTCTGTGTGTTTGGGGAATTAAGATTATAATTATAAGCGCTTGTTTACATGGAGTTGCGTCCTAACGTCAGCTCGTGAAAAGGCGACGTGAAGCCGGTCTATGTGTACCAGGCCCGTAGCCACGGGGCGCACGGGGAGAACGTGCCCCCCCCCCCCAAACAAAAAAAGAATACAAGATCGGTTGATCTTTTTAGGCCCCTCCCCAGGACGTCGTTCAATTACATGTATGTGCCCCCCCCCCCCCCCAAAACATCAAACTCTGGCTACGGCCCGATGTGTACAGGCGCGGATCCAGGATTTTCCAATAGGGGGGGGGGGGATTTTGAAAATTGCGCAGACCGTTTTTTCAACTCAACGTACCAATACTGTCAAGGTCATATTAGAAGCACCATACCGGTACAATTGTTGACATTTTCTTGGGGGGGGGGGGGGGGCTATTGCCTCTTGCCCGAGAAAAAAAAATCTTCTGGTTTCACAATTCGGCTAGTGAGCGAAACGAGCGACCATTTGAGCATAATATGTATTTTGTGAAAATGTTATTTATCACCAAAATAAACGAGAAAAGAAATCCAAAATGTATATTCGGGCAGCTCGCTGCCCCCCCCCCCCCCCCCAAAAAAAAAAAAAAATTACGCGCGAAACGCAGGAGCTTTGATGGTTCATGAAATTATTTGAGAAATAGAAGAGGATTCGTTGTACCATTATCGACTCTTAATTCCCCCCTCGCGCGCGAAGCGCAGAAGCTTCGACATTTCATTGTTTAATGAAATCATTAGAGAAAGAAGATGATTCATTGTTCCATTTTCTACTCTTAATCCTTCTCTGAATTCAGTTTCCCCCCTCCCGCGCAAAGCGCAGAAGCTAAACGTTTCATTAAATTTTTAGAGAAAGAAGACTATTCGTTGTACCGTTCTCGACTCTTAGTCCTCGTCTGAATTCCGTCCCCCCCCCCCCTGCCCCCTCCCGCGCAAAGCGCGGAAGCTTTGACGTTTCATTAAATTATTAGAGAAAGAAGGCGATTCGTTGTACCATTCTCGACTCCTAAACCTTGTTTGAATGCAGTTTTCCCCCTCCCGCGCGAAGCGTAGAAGCTTTGATGTTTCATTAGATTATTAGAGGAAGAAGAGGATTCGTTGTATCATTTTCGACATTTAATCCTTGTTTGAATTTAGTTTTCCCCCGCCCGCGCGAAGCGCTAAAGCTTTGACCTTTCATTAATTATTAGAGAAAGAAGACGATTTGTTGTACCATTCTCGACTCTTATTACTTGACTGAATTCAACCCCCCTCCCGCGCGAAGCACGGAAGCTTTGGCCTTTCCGTAGTTAAATGAAATTATTAGAGAAAGAAGATTATTCGTTGTTCCATTCTCGACTCTTAATCCTTGTCTGATTTGAGTCCCCCCCCCCTCTCGCTCGAAGCGCGGAAGCTTTGACGTTCATTAAATTATTAGAGAAGAAGACGATTCTTTGTACCATACTCGACTCTTAATCCTTGTTTGAATTCAGTTTTCCCCTCCCACGCGAAGCTTTATTTTTAAATATCTTGGGGGACGTGTCTTCCTATCGGGCCAAGGATTGCCGCCCCTGTCCATGATAACTACCATATGAGTTCAAATACAAGCACAAGAAGGTTGGTTTGAGATGAATCCAAATGAAGGGCAAAATAAGAGTTGTGAAGCGTCCCTATACCGTTAATTTAAATTTGACTGTTGAGTATATAGCTTCTATTTAAAAGACATCCAAAATATTGTGCCCTTTTAAAATTCTCACTAAAGAGTGATGACCTTTGTAGCGCAGGGGCTGTTTTAAACGTTCAACTTTGAATCCGCGGCTCGAGATTTTATGCGGCCGGCCCGGCCCCCTCTATTCAATAACGTTTGCCAAGCCTGGAATGACCCCCAAATCTCCCGATTACAGTTTTCCCTTATTCGTCGTTACTGTCACTTAGCGCCATTTCCTTGTCTTTCCCCCTTTCTCACCCGATTTTTCTCTCCTGTAAAGCAAACGTCGGTAAGATACCGATTTTTGCTCACAATACTTTCCTCGCTTCCGAAACTGACGCACGCAGGGCGCATTTTTTCGTACGCAAGCTAGCCCAGATTGAAACAGAAAAATGCCTTTATCTTTAAAAAATACCTTACGGTTTTGAGGCGCGGGGCTAGGGTGCAATTAAAACCTCGAAAATGTGTAAAAGATTTTGAATTCGTAACGGCTATTGAGGCCCTGTTCGAAGAGGGGAGCAAAATTCGTCCAAAATTCACCTTCGCGTATTTACCTTATGTTGACTTCAAAGCTCATGAAAGTTTTACAGCAAGTACAAGATGATATTATTATTCTTCAAATAAATTTTCATTTAAAACTGTAAGGTATTTTCAAAAATATAGGCAATTTTCTTGTACAGAGGTCGGTGAATCTGGGCTCGCTTGCGTACGAACAAATAAGACGCATACAGGGCACCGACGAGTCGCGCTTGCGCACTACTCTTCAAAAATCGGTATGAGCAAACTTCGATGTTTTTTTTTTCCCCAGTAGTGTAAATAGTAGACCGAAATAAAAAAAAAGTGACGATTTTTCAAAATGTGGTTGGGATGTGTAAATAGGCATAATGTGTCCTTGATATAAGTCATACTTACGAGACAGTAGACATTAGGGGCGACGCCGCCAAGTCCCTTCTTCAGGGCTGAAGTGATGAGGACCAACGGAAAGACGAAGTTGTTAGAGGGCTTTATTTTGCCCTTTGCTAAGATTCTGTCAAAGACGAGGAGATGAGGCAATAATTCACTTTATTCAAATCAATAATGAAAAAATCACAGTTACAGGACTAAGATTATACAATTATCATTGGAATAACGACTGACTAATTTCGACCCTTGTGAAGCATTGCTTGTTAACTAGGGCTATCAACACACAAAACTACATCATGCAGCGGTAAGAAATCACTAACATAATTATGTACAAGGAACAATGCAGACAATATCAATTTTTATTTCATACAATCTCAAATCTAACCTCAAAATGATGTTTTCCGTCATTTATTTCATAATGTTTCAAATCATTCAGGTTGGAAAAAACGAAACGTTAATCCCAATACCCCTTTCAAACTGGCCTGATTTTCATCGGATGCATCCGGACGCATCCGATGAAACGGCCACTATGAATGGTACAGAGGAGAAAAAGCCGATAGAATAGCCAATGAAAAGAAGAGAAATAGGCGATTAAATTATCCTGCTCAAGAACCTGAGAAATTCTCTTTCTATCGGTGTGACGGCCACTGTGAATGGGTTTGGGAGAAAACACCGATTAAAACACCGATGAAAATGGTCAAAGGTTGCAGTGTAAGGACGCTTTTTCGGAATGTTTGTTGACATTGGTTGAACATGCTGCATGCTAGCTAGATGGGGAGCGGGCTTAAATTGATTAGTTTTATTTGTATTTTATATTAATGATAAGCTTTGTAAAAAAAAATCCAAATTAATATAGGCCAATATCGTTATGATAATATGTTTATTGAAAATTATATATTTATGAGTCCAAATGGTGAACAAAACAATATTTAAAACTGATTACTAACAAATGTAATGAAAGTACAATGGATTTTTCTTTATTGCAGACGTTGTTTCGTGTGGCAGCTAACACGCGATTGCGCAATAATTCTTCAATTCCGGCCAGGGCTCGCCACAGCGAGTGAATTTCACCTTTGTTTGCATTTTAAAGGTAATACAAAATTTTGGGAAATTTTGAAAATCGGGTGGATAGTGATTCTTTACAATTTTGATATATTTGGATGCCCCTTTGGGTGTATTATACGCACTGGAAAATTTAGCCCCTTAAACACTTCTGCTTTCGAGAAAAATTGAATATACAAATTTACCGGTGCTCCCGGTAATTATTGATAAATTTCAAATAGCGCCTAAGGCCGTACAATGGTAGCTGCGGACCATGAAAATCTCAGAACATGTAGTTGTAAATATAATTTCCAAACGGGAATGACTAATCGGTCGATTTTAGTCAAGAAACATTGTTATATAGCTTAGTTAATATCTTGACCTTGAGAGGGAGCTATACAACATAAAGATTTAATTATTTACAATTTCATAAATTTAGACTCGATTTCAACCGCGACAACGATCACTGAATAGTGTAGGATCGCATATGCTTCCAATATGTTAATTTGAATCAAATTCATGACCCCATACCAAAACTTTGTATTACCTTTAAGGAAAATTCAATCGGTATTTTCATCGGTGTGACTTCGATAGAAGCACTATGAAAGGGGTAGTATACGTACAATGTTTATTTGATACTAATAATATATATATATAATATAGACCTATAAATATATATATATAATATATGTAGGCCCATAATAATAATAATAATAATAATGACAAATAAATAAATAAATAAAAGCAGATACAAAATAAATTGCCAGATTTACTTCTTTATTAATAGCAATGTATTAGATAAGTTCTATAGTTTGCTTTGAACGCGGTGAACCATTTTCTGTAAGTGGAAAATCAAACAAATATAAGTTGTAAGACATTTCAAATGCTAGACAGTGATTAATTGAGTGTAAACGGGTAACAAGTTGGGGATACATGAAAAGGGGCTGCCTGTGACAAAGGCCCACCCTTAGCGTCCTCACTTCCTGTGTGTTCTTTTAAAATACAGAAACGTGAGGCCCACTACTCTTATTTATGATGCGGCCAAACCAGGATTATTTTTATGATGACGTAAAGTGTAATATCTTAAAATTTCCTTTCGTATAACACAGAAAAAAGGGAATACGTGTTGGACCTTTCTTTATTATATATATTTTTTTTGGGGGGGAAGGGGTGGGGGGTATACCTCGTGTCTTCTGCAGGTGCCTTTTTTGAGGCGGTTTATCGCGTTATAATGAAGCTTGAGGAAGGATGCCAGTAAAAGCTCATTCATGTAATTATGACAGGGTAAACCGCTGCGGTTTTCTGTGTAATGACATAAACCTAATACCTATGCATCACATTTTCTGTATCTTTCCCATAACTCACAGATAATAAGTAAGTTCGCGTAGGAGAAGAAGAAGAAGAAGAAAAAGACAAAAAGAGGAAGAAGAAGAAGAAAAGGAAAAATAAGAAAGATAATATAATAATATGTCTTGTTTACCCAGGGTAGCCTCATCAGAATTCATACTGTTCTCCCTGAGGGCCCTGCAATTATATTATTACCCCGGTCGTCGGATTCTGGCTTACCCGCACTCAATGTATGCACATTCTCCACTCCCTGGGGAGCATTCCAGCCAGGCGTCATTTTTACAAGCGCACACTTGCTAATCTAAGCACATTAGCTTTCGCATCCTACCGGGTACCCATTTAAAACCTGGGTGGAGAGTGGCAAATGTAGATCAATGTCTTGCCAAAGGAAATTAGATGAAGAAAGAGAAGAAAAAAAGAGTCAGAAAAAGAAGAAAATGATGATGATGAAGATGAAGAAGGTAGAAGAGGAAGAACTAGAATGTGGTAAAAGCCATAATACATACTCTTTGATATTTTTTTTGTCATAGAGATCCATGGTACCCTCAAAGTACTTGAGTTGAGAGTTGAACTTTGTCAAATTACTGGCACAATTAGCGTGCTTTTCATACTCCTGCTTCCTGGATTGAAAACAAACAAATAAACAAACAAACAATCAATTAATTAAAAAAAGCAACTCAAAACAAACAAAATAACAAACAGAATGATTAAACACGTCTACAAGTCGGATTCTTATGGTATTTATGTGCCAAATAAGCATGATGATTATTAAGTGTTACATGGGACCTTTAGGTGGTAATGTGTTGCCTGGTCACAACTTAATTACCCACAAGATGTACAGCGGCATCTGTGCAGGCTCTGCAGGGTAAATCATTATGAATGGATGAGGCATTGACCGGTGTGTTGGCTCAGTCAGTACACACTAAGAAAAAATGGTGCAACTATGCACCTTTAGGGGTTCAAACCGATGCAACAATAGCAGCACCTTTAGGGGTTAAATCCTGCACCCTTTTTAAAGGTGCGATCCTGCACCCTTCAAAAGGGTGCCAGATTGAACCTTTTAGGAGACATGTTAGTACCCTTAATGGTTCAATCCTGCTCCTTTAGGGGTGCAAACCGATGCAATAGCAGCACCTTAAGAGGTTCAATCCTGCACCCTTTAAAAGGTGCAATCCTGCACCCATCATTGAGGAATACTCGTGACATTTGCTCGTACACAAATACGTATTAAACATGTATGATGTTTCTTGGTTAGTAATCATATTATCAATATATATATTGCTAAAACGTGAATGTAATTGTAACATGATCAGACAAAATAATCTATTTGTTAATGATTGCCGAAGGAAAATACAAATCACAAAATTGATGTTCATTGTCGTAATTTGATTAACAAATAATATGATAAATGTATTTTTATGTGAACACGTGGAAAGTAATCATGAATATGCATGCAATATGCACACTTTTATTTTGCACCTTTTTGGGTCGTTAGGGTTCATTTTTGTGGGAAGGGTGCGAAATCTTATATTGCACCCTATTTTGAACCCCTTTTCCTTCAATAGGGTTCATTTTTATGAAAAGGGTGCAAACTCTTATTTTGCACCCTTTTTTGCACCCTTTTTTCTTAGAGTGTAGAGCGTCCGCCTCGATCCCTGGCCGCGTCATACCAAAAGACGTTAAAAGACGGGAGTTGCTGCTACCTTGTTTGGCGTTCAACAATAAGGGGTAGAGCAACGTCGATCTGGTGCTGCTCAGGGGCTGCCGAGCTCACGATCAATTGGGCAAAAAGAATTTCCATTTTCTATTTAACTTATAAAATTTGGAGTGGACTTTAACAGATTATTATTATTATTACTATGGGACCAAAAGGCTAGACTGCATGTTTAGATTTACGACCCAGCCAAGTACATGTATCATGGTTTGACGGCGGCTTGGGTGGGTCGGTGATAAGGATAACGAGCAGGGGCGTCGCCAAAGGGGGGGGGGGGGGTGTGGGGGTGCGACACCCCCCACCTGTCAGGATATTGTCGGTAAAATTGCGCTGCCGTCGGGAAAAAGAGGAAAGAGGGAGGGGAAAAAAAGAGGAATAAGAGAGAGGGAAAAAAGAGAGGGAAAGGGAAAGAAAAGAAAAGAAAGAAAGGAAATAAAGGAAAAGAAAGGAAAGAAAAGAGAAGAAAGAAAGAGAAAAAAGGAAAAAGAGGGAGGAGAGGAAAGAAAGGAAAAGAAAGAAAAGAAAAAAAAGAAAAAAAGAAGATAAAATAGTGAAAGGGAAACAAAAGAAACGGGGGATGAAAGAGAGGAGAGAGAGGGGAGGTAAGAGTCTGAGAGAGGAGGAGTGGGAGTAAAAGAGAGAAGGGGGTTGTTGGGTTGAGTCGTATCGTCGAGGGAGCAAGAAAGACACGGGTAAATATGTTGCTGTGTCTGGTCAGCTGTGTCGGTATTCTTGTTCGATCATCGTGTACTATATCAATGCAGAAGTTTGAAGTCGGTGAGATGTATATTGTCGGTCGGCCGACCAGTTTTTTTCCCTGCGAACTGTGACTTCTTATCCGATGGGACGACTTCAAGAGTGACTACAATTACAATACTTGTATTTTCTCGAAGTTTCACTTTCCTATAATATCAGCTAAAGAAATCAGAGTTTTACAATTTTCGGGGAAACTAAATTCAAACAAGGTTTAGGAGTCAACAACGGTACGACGAATCGTCTTCCTTTCTTTATATTGTGATGAAACACCAAAAATTCCGCGCTTCGCGCGGAAAGGGAAACTTCATTGAAACGAGTCGAGACCGGTACAACGAATCGTTTTCCTTCTCTAATAATTTAAGGAAACGTCAAAGCTTCCGCGCTTCGCACGAGAATGGGAAACTGAATTAAGACAAATAGGGCTTATTAAAAGTCGAAAACGGTACAACGAATCGTGTTCTTTCTCTAATAATTTGAGGAAACGTCAAAGCTTTCGCGCTTCGCGCGAGAGGGGGAAACTGAATTCAGTTGAATAGGGCTTAATAAGATTAGAAAACGGTACGAGGAATCGTCTTCCTTTCTCTATATTGTGATGAAACGCCCAAAATTCCGCGCAAGGGAAAAACTTCATTTAGACGAGTCGAGAACGGTACAACGAATCGTCTTCTTTCTCTAATAATTTAAGGAAACGTCAAAGCTTCCGCGCTTCGCGTGAGAGGGGAAACTGAATTCAGAAAAAATTAATAGGGCTTATTTAGTGTCGAAAACGGTACAACGAATCGTGTTCTTTCTATAATAATATTAGGAAACGTCAAAATTTTCGCGCTTCGCGCGAGAGGGGGAAACTGAATTCAGACAAATTAGGGTTAAGTGTCGCGAACGGTACAACAAATCATCTGCTTTTTCTATTAATGTAAGGAAACGTGTAAGCTTCCGCGCTTCGCGCGAGAGGGGGAAACTGAATTCAGAAAAAATAGGGTTATTTAAGAGTCGAAAGCGGTACAACAAAGCGTCTGCTTTCTCTAATAATTTAAGGAAACGTCAAAGCTTCCGCGCTTCGCGCGAGAGGAGGAAACTGAATTCAGATAATAAGGCTTAAGAGTCGAAAACAGTGCAATGAATAGTCTTCTTTCTCTAATAATTTAATGAAACGTCAAAACTTCCGCGCTTCGCGCGGGAGGGAGAAACTTCATTCAGACAAGGATTAAGAGTCGAGAACGGTACAATAAATCGTCCTAATAATTTAAGGAAACGTCTAAGCTTCCGCGCTTCGCGCGGGAGGTGGAGAAATTGAATTCAGACAAGGATTGAGAGTCGAGCACGGTTTAACGAATCTTCTGCCTTTTTTATAATTTAATGACAGTCAAAGCTTCCGCGCTTCGTGCGGGAGGGAGAGAAACTGAATTCAGACAAGGATTGAGAGTCGAGCACGGTTTAACGAATCGTTTACTTTCTCTAATAGTTTAATGAGAAACTTCATTCAAACAAGGATTAACAGTCGAGAACGGTACAATAAATCGTCCTAATAATTTAAGGAAACGTCTAAGCTTCGCGCTTCGCACGGGAGGCCTATCACCCACACCCCCCTAATAATTGCGCTTTGCGCCCTCTTTAAGTGATTCGATTGCTCACTACCGCCCCTCCCTAAAATAAGATCCTAGCTCCGCGCCTGCATTAAAATATAAAGCTATGATGCTGACTAAGTTTTCGAAATAATTCATATATTTATGTCGTCGAGGAAAATGACTATTTGCGCATACGCAAGTACTATGGATAGTCCATAGGAAAAATAATTTAGCCTTCGGCCCCGGATTTATAGGGTTAAATTTGTAGATATTGGGACATTTAATTTTGTCGGTAATTGGTGGCTAGTTTTGTCGGTAATCTTTGGCCTCTTCACCCCCCCCCCCCCCCCCCCCCCCCCCCACTGAAAAAAGGTCTAGCGACGCCCCTGATAACGAGTAGAAGGAGCGTTAATCCTAACCAGAGGAGTTGTGGTCAGATGTTTATATGCGGCGAAAGTAAAGAGAAGAGGAAGAAAGTTGAATGGTAGTGAGATCGACAGATCGAGAGAGATAGATAGAGAGAGAGAGAATGTTAAAACACAACACTCATTAGGATATTTGCTACACTACACAGCCGATCACCTAATAGAGAAATTCGGACTTTGAATTTTCCCTCCTCCATTCATTTATCAAGGAAGCTAGCACGTACAAGTAGAAACCATAATGGCAGATTTGGCAGTCCTCATCTTAAATCGGAATTTTGACCACGTCCCCGTCTTCTATACAAAAATTGAGTCATAGTACATTTGTAGAGTAAATTTCAGCTACAACATAATAACATTTGGAAGACATCAACGTAGGAATAGACGAGATATATTTAAAATAACAACGGCAAATATTACCTAATCAAATCAAATGCAATTGTTTTCCTTTAAGTGGCACTATGTTAACGTTCAAGCATTCTAACAGCAAAAGTGTTACATAAAATCGCATCTCCAATTCATACCCTATCAGAACATTTTAAAAATTGGGGGTACCCAGCCATTCTGAAGACTTATAGCACATTTAAAAATAGGTACTTTTGTTACCACTTTTGGATTTTTTTTTCAGAAGCAAGCGTGGGTCAATTTTGAGGTTAAATTAATGTATATGAATTTAGGTCAATAACGGCTAAAAGTGATTTCAAATCGCTAAGAATAGTATCAACAACACAATACAAGTAACAAAAATCTGTGGGTATTTTTTTTTAAAGGTGAATTTGGAAGAAAGTGGTGAAAATATGCATGTTTGCTATTGTTGCAATGCTTATGACATAAGGAATACAAATATATTGATTGACAGAAATTTGCATGTGTTGTTAAATTATTATTAGACTTGGAAAGATCAAAAGTGTAAGCAGAGGAACCCGGAAGCGTCGATATTCTCCTTCGTGACGTAGTATATGTGACGTATTTCCGTGGACTGTTCCTAAACCCGGAAGTACAACGTTTTTTTTCAATGTAAAAACGTACACAAACATGGGTAATTTTGTTAGTAGATTTTGCAATTTTTGTGATATTTAATGAAGTGTTTTATCGAATTTACAATCAAGAAATAAACATTCTTTCAATTATATAAGCATTGGTTACTTCCCGATGTTTGGTTTCCTTGAAATATTGACGTTTGTTACTGTAAAATTGATCGTCTTGCAGATCCTGACACACCGGCTTCGCCTATGTTTTGTTTTGATAATTAGCGTAAGTTGAATTTCGTGGCACGGCGAGAACTCGCGATAGCTCAGCTCAGCCGTTCGTAGTGCAGTGTTCACCGCAGTGGGTGAACACTGCACTACGAACGGCTGAGCTGAGCTGAGCTGCAATTGCAGCGTGACATTTTTTGGAGATAAAGTTGTTTTTCTCGGGTTATAAATTGGCTGAAACGTCTGTCATTCGAACAAATTAAGTATTATTACTCGGCTTGTAATTACTACTGGTCTAGATGAAATGTCTCAGTGCTGATAAAAAAAAAAAATCAGCAAAGAAACGGCGCGGTAGCATGTTGAATCGACGATATACAACAGGGAAGAATCGTCGGGGTAGGACGAAGAATCTCCCCCTTTTCCCCATCGAAGACTAATTCTTCAAATTATAATTTCAACTGGCCAGCCAGATGCTCAGAGAAGTCGAGCAACCTAGTAAAGTCAAAATTGTAATTACTCCCTTCGCATATTTTGAGATAATGTCGCCCCACCCGCTGCATGTTTGAATGTTTCTCTATGCACCCGCCGAAGCTCGGCGTCGGAGCTTCCTGGAGTAGGCCTAGCTGACAGCTTGAACTCCCGCATCACGATTCGATCAGCGTTACATTTTCGTCGTCATTAATTCGCCCAATTCACCATCATCTTCACTTATATACCATCATCACTGCTACTAACTTCTTCTTCATCATACTCAAAGATCATTTCGAGTTCATCTGAGCTGTTTTCTGTCATTTTTACTGATGATTAATATCCCGATATAACATCTATACTTTCACTCTGATATGTACACTGCAGTGCTATCTGATTGCGAATAGAATGCGCGCGGTGACCGTGTTGTGAATAGTCCACGGAATGACGTCACATGCTCAAATCTCCTAATGGTATCGTAGAAGAAATTCTCTCAGAAAAACTTGATTCTCGTAACTTCAATCCATTATATCTCCTTCCCCTTATGTTTATTGACAATGAACTTAAAAACGAAAATGAAGAGCTGAAAATAACCTTTCTAACGATACCTAATTCAATATGAATGGAATTCACCTTTAAGTTAAAAAGTGTATAGTTCACACTAATTAGGGGTTATATACATTGTATTATTCATTTCCTACTTCCAATAGTGAACATGAAAAATTAAGATATATAAAAGTACAACATTGTGCAAAAATAATCGTTGTCAAATTTGTCACAACGTGAAGAAAAAAAATGCGTTGGAGCAAAGTGACTGTCAATAATTTCCACAGTTTACATTCTTTACCCAATTCCACTCAACGTGTTGTATATTGCACAAATTTTAATTTCTAATAAATACGAATTGAAGCTCCTGTAAATGCACCAAGAGCTCCAAGAGAAACTTATGCTAAAATAATTGTCAATTTTGTCATGACGGGTTAGAAAGTAGTGCATTGGAGCAAAGTAACTTGATGAATTCCAAATTACATTAGTTACCAAGTTCATAGCCGATATTCGTCCAACAGTTTATTTCAAAAATGGGAATGATATTCTTCAGGCCAATGTATTTGAACACTGTGTTGCACAATGATACAAATTCTAAATATTATATATAAGTTAAGACCCAGAATACAAAGAGAACATACATCAATATGTGGAGTATAAATATTCTATAGCAAAACTACAATGCTCTGTACTTTGGCTGCTCATGACACAACAAGAGACTGACGGGGCTATAGGCTCTGCTCAAGACTTTATGAAATCGTCAAGTAAGAAGTCTTTGCCTGCAGTCTAGTAAAAGCGCACCCGGTAAAGTTGTGAAGGCCGAATTTGCTTGTGTTTATCAGAGAATTTTCAAGACTTTTGCCCCCTCCCCCGAGAATCCAGGATCTGCCAATGTCTAACACCATCTTATTCAAAGTCAGAACAAGATACATACCATAACCCGTCATTGGTTCCATCAGTCATGTAGTCCGGCCATTTCTCGTTTAACTCTGCTCGTATAGGCTAGTGTAAAAATTGGGATAAAACAGATAAGCTTAAAGCAGGGCTCCCACTTAGCCGAGTTAGAACCTCGAGTTGTGGCGAGCTGGCGCGATCTTATGGCAAGCCGTTTTATTATTAATTGATATCAATAAATCAATTCTTGTTATCAAGAAATAATTTTATGTTGTAAAGCAATGGTAATTCTTGATATCAAGAATTCAATTTCGTGATATCAGGAATTCGATTTCGTGATATCAAGAATTGAATTCTTGATATCAAGATATATGTTTTAATGATAAAACTGCTTGCCATAAGATCGCGCCAGCTCACCACAACTCGAGGCTCCAACTCGGCTAAGTGGGAGCCCTGCTTTACTGTGTGGGCCTATTCAATTGGTATTAGATTACGGTGTGAGAGAAGCTATAGACGTCAAAAGAAAAGGTTTATTATGCAATACATACTATTGTGTATGTTAAGGCTTTGGAATCATTAAAGTTAACAAAGTAACTAACAAACAACCAAAACCCATACCTAGATGGATTTTGTAACATGCATCCAACAAGCTTTGCAGTCTTTTAAATAAAAATGTTCTCTGACAAGCAAAAAAACATCAAACAAATCATCACCTCGAAATGAGGGAGGGGGTAAGGGTACAATTTCGGACTTAGATCCTTAAGTTATTTCACTGGGGTTTTAAAGACCGTCAGTACTAGTTTGGCTAGGAGGGATTAGACCACACAGCGAGGTCACTGACAGGTGGCTTTCTCATCAACTCAGCTCTCAAATAACATAAGAAACCGAGGATCATGGGTGACCAACAGGCACCGATTGGGGAAGTTTTCTATATAGAGGGAACAAGTAGGACAGTGGGGCTTTAAAAGGGGTGCACGGGCAGGATACGCTCCCACCCTAAATCCGCCCCTGACGATATTTGAGAACATAATTATATATTATACTAAGGCGATCTCATATGACTTACATTAATAGCACCACCGTTGTAGATTAATCCTGTACAGTCTATATCAGAAGCTTTAACATAGTTCTTGAAAGGCCTGAAATAAAATACAAATAAATAAGTTCATAAATAGATAGATAACTAAATAGATAGATAACTACATAAATAAGTACATAAATGATAGATAACTAAATAGATAAATATATTTTTTTAAACAATAAACAATATACTGGCTTAGCTTTTACATTGTTCTTGAAAGGCCTGAAATAAAATGCAAATAAATTCATGAATACATAAATATATATTTTTTAAACTCTTAGAGGCTTAGTCCACTCCAAAAATAGTTTGCTTTTAATATATGCAGTTTGTGACGTTATTGCCTCACTATTTATCAATTGCTTTATGTATTCTCATCCCATTAATTTCCCTTTTTATCCCCAAAACTTGATTTCCTCATGCCTTTGCCCAGGTTATATGATTTTTATCATATTGCGTGCATGACATTTCACAAAATCTTGTATTTGAAGAATTGATTATATTTTCTGAATATTGTATATTCATAATCATTGATTTTTATATAAATATTTTATCAAAATTCACATTTTTCATGATTTAACCGAAAAAAATACTTTATATTAGTGCATCGCCACAAAAACATATTACTATCAATATAACTTGGATGCTGGTGTAAGGATATACGATTTTTAGGGGGAAAATTTGAAATTTATGTTATCAATATAAAAAATACAATTAGTGGATAGTGAGGCAATGACGTCAAAGACTCATGAGTGAGTTGCCAATTTGTCTTGTGATTTTCAAAGTTTTTCATGTCATTAAAAATTCACAACTTTCTTATTAGTTATCCGATTTTGCTTATACTTTTTTTGATTGGTTTGTCTGATTTTCCTGCTTCTATTGAAAGTAAGTTATATTTGGAGTGGACTTGCCCTTTAGTTCATAAATAGATAAATAAAATATTAAAATAAATAAAATTAAAATTAAAAAATGAATACGATACGGGAGTAGCTTTCACATTCTTGAAAGACCAGGGCCCCGCCTTATGAAGACTTGCGATTAATTAAAATTAATCGCATATCCTCCGATCAATCGCAAGTTTGCAGTCCCCCATCTCTTATGTACATAGTTGCGATTGATATGCAAATAAATTGCGATTAATATCAACTCTTTATAAGACAGGGCCCTGAAATAAAATACAAATAAAGAAATAAATACATGAATAGATATACAACTAAATAGATAGATAACTACATAAATATATAAATAAGTAAATAAGTAAATGAATAAATAAATGAATTAAAAAAAATATGAAAGAATACAAGAATAAATAAACAAACAATAAATAATATACTAGACTTTACATTGTTCTTGAAAGGCCTTTAGTATAATACAAATAAACAAATAAATACATAAATAGATTAATAATTAAATAAATACATAAATATGTAAATAGATATATAAAGAAATGAACAAGTAAGTAAATAAATAAATGAATAAATAAATTATTTATTTAAAAAAACGGGAGTGGCTTTCACTAAAAAAAAATTGAAATAATCATATCTCGAGGTAGAACTTACCAAAGACCATGTATGGTCCATATCTGCTTAGCTGTTTTGGGGATGGTACATCCCGCCTGAGAACAATCAAGGGGATGAAATATTGGATGAAAATCTTTAAATTTAAATCTAAGTATTAGTAATGATAATAATGATAATAATAATGATAATAATAATGATAATAATGATAATAATAATGATAACAATAATGATCATAATGATATAATAATAACAAGAATGAGTGATGATAATAATAAAAAATAGTAATACAAATGACTATTACACTTCTACCACCACTACTACTACTACTTATACTACTACTACTACTCCTACTACTTTTACTGCTACTACTACTACTACTTATACTACTACTACTACTACTACTTCTACTACTACTACTACTACTATTTCTACTTCTACTTCTACTACTTTACAAACAAAATGATAGTAATGACACTACTACTACTACTATAAAATATATGATTATGACACTACTGCTATTACTACCACTACTACCACCAAACATCATAATAATTACTTTACTACTACTACCACTACTACTACTACTATCAAAAATGATAATAATGAAGCTACTGCTACCACTACTACTACCACTACTTATCACCCTACTACTCCTACTACTACTACTACTACTACTACTACCACCACCACCACCACTACTACTACATACGGAACATCTATTGAAAATATAATACTTAACGTACATGATGTGTGTTCATTCCACCTAGGAATATTCATGTTTCAATTAACATCCAATCAGGTACCCAGCGCTCTTACGAAATAATGTACAACTAATGCACACATACATAGACACATATCCTACTAGACGTCGTAACCAATATAATCTTCCTCTAACCCGAACAGTCCTTATGCGGTGGTCACATGCGTGCTGTCTACGTGCAAAAAGGTGGGCAAAATTTGGGTATCCGTACGTGATGAGTACCGCCTCCGTACGGATTTGGGAGCACGCAGACACACCGTAGCACTTTTAGTACACGAGGAACTTTCGCTGCGTTCGGGCTGCGTTCGGGCTACCGATTCACCCCAGTGCGTGTGACGTGCGTGCCCGGTACTGCCAACGAGCTCACAACGCACTGACTCCGTGCGTCTTTTACAGGCGCACGTGATAAGTGCATGGTCCGTGCTTACTCGCCACTTTCCCATTTCAGCTGTCCAATGAGCACGCAGAACTCACGTGGACCGTACCGAGTAAGCACTTACAACGCACGTTGTGCGCACTGATTTATGCAGTATATAGTCTCTGCAGTGGAATGGGCGGCATCTTGAGGCAGCAACAGCCTGGACTTCTGGAGAACATCGGAATGTCGTCCTATATAAACACCGAGTTCATCGCACGTGCATGCACTTACAACATGCGAGTGAGTAAGGACACCGTACGTGAGCAGCACTTGTAAGTACGGCCTCCGTACGATAACGTGGCAACCGCACGGATACGTTTTAAGCACGTTGTAAGCACGTACCACGCACTTACCATGTGCGCAACGTACGATGCAAGCAACCATTTACGGCCAGGCGTGGCGTGCGGGCCACGTACTTACACCGTGCGTGTGACGCGCGTTGCCGGTACTCCCCCTGCCTTTGCCACTTCCTCCCTACGTTTTCAGAAAAACGTGGCGGTCGTGGCCTCCCCAAAAACCGTACGGACTAAAAACACGCACGGTGGGATGTGGATGTGACCAACGCTTTAAAGGTGAAATTCAAAGAAAATCACAAATATGTCAACTAAAGTATCACTAGCAACTGGTAAGCTAACAGATGGCCATCGTACACGTTATAGGTCAACTACATATCGGGTGATTTATAAAAATACAAATACAACCACCTCCATAGCAGCTGGGATATACGAGAGATTCGCCGGAAAAGTAACGATGTTTTAATGACGTCACTATATGGACCAACACTGCCCAAGCAGACGACATCCCATAGAGAATGAACATAATTGTAAAGCTATTATTTGTCAAATTATAATGAGTTTAGTGTATATGAATGTAATGGCATTTCAAACCATTTAAAAGCGGATATGACTCGATTCTGATAACTAAAATCTTTTGCTTGTAAATACACAGGATAGGGGTTAATTAACAATAAAAGAAACCAGACTTTCAAATTGAAAAACCCCCGGAATGATATTAAGGACGGCATTTGTTCCTTCTTGAAACGCCGAACATACCCCGGTGTGTGCAGCTGAATATACAATGGCGTCTTATTTTGTTTACAAGCGACAGATTCCTTTATTTTTGTATCGGTGCATTTGTCCTCAAAATAAAACCATGCGCGGAGTTTAGAGTGAGGCAATAGATTATACATTTAGCCTGACGGTAGTGAAGTAAGAGAAAGAACTCAAGAGAAGATGAAAACACAGCCACTGGAAATGTGTGAGATGTCATTGGGCATCGTCTGCTTGTGCAATTCATGTCCATACTGTGATCTCACACATCTCAGCAGCGTTCGGAGAGCTCTTCAGGTGCTATGCCGGGGCTGTATTTAAGCGTTTTGTAATTTATAATAATCATTACTTCGAATGTTTCCAAGCATTGAATTTTGATAACCTCGCGAATCAAAGTTTCAACTTTGCAATAATGAAAATAAAGTTAGTTTTTAAAATCAATGAATATCTACTTTAAACAACACACAAGTATCTTTTGTTTCAAAAAAAAACTTACGCTCACTCTTTTGAATTCACAATCAGCTTCAGCTATGCAACCCTAAGTCGTCAGCCTGCGCAAATAACTTAATTATGCACAAGAAAAAAAATATTCTGCAAATGCATCACGAAGCACGGATTTGATTTCTTATTTTCTGGTCCTCTTGCTCATGCCTTCCGATTCCTTCAAGTGAATTTCTTTTTTTCCTCTCTACCTAAGAAATTAATTTAAAAAACTACCTGTTACGTGGCCATACTCCTTCTTTCTCATCCTTTTTGTGTGTTTTCATCACATGCATTTTTGTCTTCTTGTCATCTGTTTTGTTTTTGTATCGCTCATAATGATATACACGCTTGTACACAATTACAATGTTTTCTGCTTTGTGCGGGGTTTGTTCCCGGATAGTCTTCGGACGCGTATTCGGGTTCACTCGCCTATGCCGGGTCTTTGTGTCCCTTTGGTCGGGGCTTGGTCGGCGTACAATAGTTTATACTGCTGGTTGCTAGGTCGGATTTTTCTTACGAGGGCACAAATTCACGAATCATTCACGGATCCTTACGATTTGGCCACTGTTACGACCGTTTTAAGAGTTTTACGAGGTATTACGAGCTATTCACGGTTTGTTAGGTATTATTACGAGTTATTATGATATGCTTACGGTAGAATTCCACGATTTGTTACGAGTTGTCACAGATAATTACGATCAACTTACGTTTACGTGTTGTTACGAATAGTTACGAGTTAGTTACGAGTATTTACGAGTCCTTACGATTTTTAACCAAAAAATAGCAACTGAAAATAAAGTGTTCAAATTTGCAGCTTTTCAACCTTTCCCCCAAAACGTAAACAATACGTAAAGCAGGGCTCCCACTTAGCCCAGTTGGAGCCTCGAGTTGTGGCGAGCTGGCTCGATCTTATGGCAAGCAGTTTTATCATTAAAACATATTTCTTGATATCACGAAATCGAATTCTTGATATCACGAATTCAATTCTTGATATCAAGAATTACCATTGCTTTACAACGTAAAATTATTTCTTGATATCAAGAAATATGTTTTAATGATGAAACGGCTTGCCATATGATCGAACCAGCTCGCCACAACTCTAGGCTCCAACTCGGCTAAGTGGGAGCCCTGCTTTAGAATACGTAAAGTATACGTATCTATTCGTAAAGCACTCGTAGCTACACGTAAAGTGCTCGCAATAAATCGTAACAATCCGTAAAGCCTTCGTAACACGACCTAAATGAAATCGTAAACAACACGTAAGCACTCGTAATATTCCGTTAATAATCCGTAAATGATCCGTGAATAATCCTTAAACATCTCGTAAACTAACCGAAACAAATCGTTAACAAAATTGTTACAAGTCATTTACGGATTCTTGCGAGCAGTTTACGAATGGTTACGTGTTGTAGCGAGCGATTTATGATACGTACGGATTGTTACGAGCTATTTACGAGTTATTTACGGAAAATAAATCCGTGAACAATCGTAAGAAGATTTTTGACATGTCAACAAAATTGCCTCTCCTTTCACGGATCCTTACGAGTGTCTGCGAGTTGTTGCGAGTTGTGACAAGGTATTTACGGATACCAGCGAGTTATTTACGGATGCTTGCGATTGACTACGAGTTGGCGATCCGTAGGGACTCGTAAGGAAAATCCGTGTATGTGAAGGGGGCATAAAGCTTGTTCGACCTAGCAATGACAGACTGATGTATGCGGAGTGAGCCTCGGCGAGGAAGACCCGGGGATCAGATGCGGGCGGGTGTATTCGCGCGTATGTGGTCTCTCTAGGCGCAGGCATGCGCAAGATTTGAAGCCCACTGACGATGGTCTAGTAACAGGCCTTCTCAACTGGCGGCGCGCGCGCCACTCGTGGCGCTTGCGCTCAGGCAGAGTGGCGCGCGGCTGTTCCAAAAAAATAATAAAAAAATAAAATTTAAAAGTTAAAGAAAGAACAACATTAAAAAATTATATTTTAAATTAAAAAAACTCAGAAAATCAAAAAGTCGCAGTCGAAGTTGAGCCCAAAATGTAAGCAAGCCATTTTGTTTGTTTGATTTTCACTTCATTTTGCCATTTCCGTGTTTATTGCACCAAAATAACTACATATGGATTAACTTCCAGTGTAGATTTTAGCCAGGAATTGTACTAATTATTTCACATCAATATGAAATTATGATTGATGTTTTATGGAACAAAAAGGTGTTAAAAATGCCACATCTGGGCCTCAAAAAAGCCCTAAAATCCACTAGCTTCCGGGGGCTTCGCCCCCTAGACCCCACCCGGTATCGGCTCGGTCGCTACGCTCCCTCGTAACACAGTAACCTAACATACAGGTTGGCACTTCAACCTCAATTAATTTTTGTTTTGGCGCTTCTAATAAACTAGTTGAGAAGGCCTACTCTAGTACTTAATTTATACTGGGAATCTTGCTCAACAAGCCTAGCTTTTCTAAGATTCACTTTTTTTTCCCTCTCAGTAAAATCAAGCAATATAAAATACTTTGTCTTATTCTCAAACTTAAATGTACTCTATAAACTTATTCTATTTCGTACATACTAAGTAGTAATTGTAACTTGTATAATTCATTTGTATTATATTGTAATACTGTAATGGTTCATATATGTTTTTTTAATTTTGGGTGTAAAAATAAATCAAATCAAATCAAATCAAATACTACTACTACTACTACTACTACTACAGTCGTTCCTAAAGTCCCCGCAATAATTATTACCCCGACTTTAGTAACCAGGCTACCACGATAAGGCATTCGAGGAAATCCTTTATACTAATTTGTGAAACCTCAATTTAACTTCGTTAGACATGTTTCTGTCATTCAAATTCACATTGGCGAATCCAAACTACGACAATGTCTGCTTACTCTTCTATTTCTCTACTTCCGCTTCTACATTGATTCTTTGTAGACCATTAGGTATCTGGCCAAGTGTTTCGAACGTCACATCCAATGTAATGTCTACATCACTTCCTCATTTGTAAACATTTTTATCATTCATCATATTTGAAAATCTAAAACCGAAGCTCAGAAGAAGAAAAAAATTGTTGATTCTCTCTGGTGGTAGGGATCCCAACATGTTGCGGCATCGTTCTAACCAAAGATGTGTAGGCTTGTTTCCGTACAACCATAGGACAACTCTAGCGGTTTCTACACAGTTTTTTTTTTCTTGTTTCCCTATCACCAAAGGACAAATGTACAGGTTTACTCTCTGCAGATAAAGAAATAGCATTTTTGATAAAGTTATGACAAATATTCCAAGCGGCAAATATGATCTGAAGTGTATTAGGTATTTAAAAAATTGTCCTACCCCCCCCCCCCCCCCCAGACGTACAGCGCTGTAATACATACGGAAGGGGGAGGGGAGGTAGGTTGTCAGAAGCCCGGCTATATTTTATCAATTTTTTTATGCTAGATTGGTTTATGCACAAAAAAAAAATAAGATCTGATTAATTAAGATTTGCATCGAGTAACATACATTTTAAAAAAAAAATCATTTATGTTAGCCCCTTTTCAATCATTTCCTCAAAAACATGTGATTGAGATTTTCATTCAATCTCATTTTGATGGTTGAACGACGAATACTGAAATAGAAAATATATACAAAGGTTAGACTCACAATCTTACAAAAGGTAGGCCCCCATCGGTAAACCAATGCCAGGTTGTCAAAATCAGCTTCTTCCCTATTGATTAGGAGAGCGAGAGAGAGAGAGAGAGAGAGAGAGAGAGAGAGAGAGAGTGAGTGGGAGAGGGGGAGAGAATAAGACACAGAGATAGAGAGGGGGGAATCTGTTGTAGTTCCAATATCTTTCTTCATATTTCTTTTGATTTTCCGCATTCTGCACTTGTAATTATTACAAATAAAAAATCTCCTTTTATTTATTAGCCTACCTTTAATTCTAATAATTCTTTTCACGCAATTCTCAGTTATAAATGTCGTCCATTTTATCAAAATAGTAAATTCTTCTCTCCTACCACTTGTTTACGCAAAATTCATTCAGAAACATTTGATAAACATGAAATCTTAAGATACCAAGGCTTTAGATACGAAGAAGAAAAAGGAAATGAAAATGATATACATTATATTTACCTCACTTGGCCGAAAAGTTCTTCGAAGGATCTGCCATCGCTGGTGCGCACGTAAGTTATCGCAACCAGAAGCAGCAAAAGAGTAAAGCGCGCCATAATCAGTCGGAAAATCTCTTGAAATTGTGCTGTCGATAACTTCTCGATACTAGTCTTGACCCTTTTCGAAGATGTCGTCTGCTCTAGGTAGTCCCTCTGCAATGGCCCTTGACTCAAGCACCTAATTATTATAAGGGCTCTTTATTCTGCTATTTATTTAAAAATAATGTCTACGGTGGTTATCATAACTGTATACTTGAGCCTTAGGTACTGGTCGTACGATCAATCTGTTTTTCAAATTGCTGTATTGTGATGATTTGGAAATAAAGAGAACAACATCCGCCGGCAAGATTATGTCATGTTGCCGGGCAAAAAAAAAATGATCGATGAGAGTGCGAGAGAGAGAAAACTATAGACAGACAGAAAGAGAGAGTGAGAGGGGAGGGGAAGATGAGCGGGAAGGGGAGGGGAGGGGGTGGGGGCTTAATACAAATTTAGAGAGATGGAGAGGGCGAGAGGGCGAGAGGGCGAGAAGAAAAATGGAGAAAAAAAAAAGTAGACAAAGGAAAGACATAAAGAGAGAAAGGATAGAGGCAAAAAAGACAGAGACAGCAAGGCAAAGAGGATCATAATTATAAAATTCGAAATCACAGCTGGTATACAAGAGTTATGAGATTTGATAGTGTGAACTCTGAATTTTAGCATTGAATCAAGGCTAGTGCCACATAAAAAGTCTGAAATTCTTCATATAGCTATATTCATGGTAATGGTACATTAAAGGGATTGAGTAACTTTGTCTCAGATTCTGAAATTAAATCCTGGATTTAGCTCATGGTGCAATGATAGTTATAAACCTAGAGGTGAGTCAAGAATCCCATGAATTTAACAAGCCGATCCCCTGTCTGATTAATTATCAAGATATTTATGATTTGAAATCGAAATCAAATTTTGCGTTTTCCTAACATTTTTTCATAACACTACAGTCTATTGGGGAAAATGGGTATGTTATTAAAAGCCGTTCAATTACAGATCTTTTACATTTTTAAGACAATTCAGGATCATTTTGAAGCGCAATTTTTTAGGGCTTCAATATCACACCATATCACAGACGCTGACAACACGTAGGGTCGTGCATCTCAAATTTAACATTATTAAAGGATACCTTTAAGCACCAATTATTGCATTTTCTGTTTAACGGACAATCTCTCTCATCGTACAACCGACGAACCGATAAGCTTTTGCTTTATTACCGGCGTCCATTTCATCGCACTCCTAGCAAATATGACGTCATATCAATACTGCTGGCTAATTAGCTGAAAGTTAGATTGAGCCTGGGATCCAATGCTCACGACTGATCCTAATCCCACCACAAACTAAACGATCCGGCTACGATTCGATTTCGAGAGAATCTGAAATAAAATTTGATATGAACATTCAAACATGTAAAATCTTTATGACCAAGGATATGAGTACTCATATTGAATCAAATAACAAATGTCAAAGGGTTCATGCTTCCATAATTAAACGCACTAAAATTCCTATTTTTGGTATTTTTATCACTATTTAGAACCTAAATTAGGACAATAATGTTGGTTGCGATTTCCATATTGTCTGCGACTGGTCTGCGATTGGTCTGCGATTGGTCTGCGACTTGCAGACTAACAAGAGTTGTGATGTCACATCCCCTTTCACGCAGTCGCAGGGTACATGAACAGACATAAAATGTGTTTGGAATCAAGTTCTGAGTGTTAGAGATGCCAAAAAGGTTTTCATCCCGTGCACTTTCCAATTTATAAAAGAGAGCGATTTGATCGTACTTTTCCCAACTTGGATAGCAAGCTTCCTCGAGGAAAGCAGAAAATCAGAGAAGTAGACTTGTGAAAATTTGAATGAAATCAGTCCCCAAAACGGGAAAAGTTAACCATTTTGTAAAAGTCGTTATCACTATAGGTACTGGCTGAATCGGTATTGCGTCTGTGATGTGGAGGCGGACAACTTTCCCTTTTGTTTCAACACACGACATTGAGGTAATTGTCCTGGAGGGAATTTTCCTGAAGGAAATTGTTATGAGGTAATTGTCATGGAGGTAATTTCCCTAGAATTAATTGTACTCGAGGTAATTGTCCTTGGGGTAGTCGTATTTTGAGCCCATTGCCCGGGGTAATTGTATTATACAGTAGATAGTTGTCCGGATACGGATTCAGTAGTATCTATGTCCAAAAAACAAGCCTACATGTATTACAAGTCTATAACAAATGGTGATCGGAATAAAATATTTCACTGACACTACCAATTTTTATTCTCCACTGGCTTTACTCATATGATAATTTGTGCTAGCAGTGGCAGTGGCAAGACATCATAGAGATGGAGAGAGAGTGAAAGAGAGATGGGAGGGAGGAGAAACGGAGGGAGAGGTAGATCAAAAGGTACAGGGGTCAGTTCCAAATATGTAGAGGAAACAAAGGATCGATAAATGGACATGAATTTTCCTCGCCCTTCCCTCCTTGGTTTTCTGCACTATGCCCCGTAAAGTTGGAATAAGTTTGTCCTTCGCCTTTTCATGAAATGGTTGCGGCAATATGGTTTATCGCTGATAGATCAATCTTAATAGGCAAAAGATTGATCTAAAAGGTTATGAGAAGTCACAAACTCTATCTATCGAGAATAAATCATATTGTCACAACTATTTCAGGATGAGTGGTAAACAAGTTTATTCCAACGTTATATTTAACTGTATATGTTCAATATTATACGGATAAAACTATCAACTTACGAAGACATGATTCTTGCTGGCTGTATGTCATTCAAACAATATTGAATTATTGAATTGAAGACCTAAACGGATTTCTTATTTTCTTTGTTTGTCATGAGAAGGACGAATTGTGAACATGTTTAGTATCACGTGGCAGGTATTGATGAGTTTTCTTTTTACGTCCTGTTGCATGTATCACATCTACAAAAGGTATTAAAAGTGTTATCCTTCATGTCTGCAAATAATGAATTCGATTTCAAAAGTACGGGTACATTCACATCCTGTTGACAGATTTTCGTTTGATTTCGTTGATAGATTTACCATATATCTTACATTAAAATAGGATCATGAATGATGAAGCTTGTAAGACAATCTTCCAGCTTGAATCGTCATAGACATTTCTTCAAACATATTCAATAACTGTCATTAGAAACTGCCCTCCTTCCTATTTTGTCTCGTCTTTAAGAATTAAGTAGACGGCGGCTGCGACCTTGTGTAAAATATACTAATATAGATGGAGACTATGTGGTTTATTAGATAAATAAATGCACAATTAACAACGAGCTCAATATTAGGATTCAAACCCCTGCCACGGCACGAATGTCCTTCGGCAAAACATCAATCTTTATTTGCCATCCTCCACCTAGGTTTCAATAAATGGGTAATAAATTGCTTTAATGCTTATCACTGCCGTCGCTCAAGGCACTAAGGGAGATTAATATAAATAAACTGTTGGTCATAATGGTGGAATATTTTTTTTTTACCGCAATTTATGGAATGATTTTGACAATAATTTATTCCAAATAGATCTAGATAATAGTATACATTCTCAGATTTTATTGAATAATAATTTGTGAGTGTTTTGTTTTGCGTGGCTGCGTGATCAGCGAGGGGACCTACGCCCTTGAGTCATAATTTACAGTACTGACAGCCTCACAAAAGGGCACTAATATAACACATTTACAGTTACGAAGACATTGCTTAGCCACTGAATCATGACTGTACGCAGCGGGGGCTAGGGTAGGGGGCAGCACCCACAAATCCAAAAAAACAAAGATGTGATGAATTTTCAATAATTCATTGCATATTCCTCCGGCCCCCAACAGAAACAATTCCTCTGTAGGGCCATGCATTATGGTTCAAGACATGGCCACACAAAGGAATTTTTGCGTCGCTCGTCCAGAATCTGGCTAGCCTCTTGTCAATGCACTTGTTTCTCTGGCTCTTGTTTCTCTGGCTCGCTTCGCTCGCCAGAATTTACGGACTCCAACAGCGCTAGGGCATCAACAAAAGGCTAGAATCTGGCCGGTTCTTTATATTCCCTACACATTTGATTCAAGCCGCCGAAGATGGCGTTATCGACGAAGTCATAATTATGCTCACCGGCCCAGCCTGAGTTTTTCGCCGGGCATCCTAATTTAATGATCACGCCATCTTCGGCAGGTATCAAGTTAGAAGGGGGAGGTAGCGTTGATGTGGTGGAGATTAAAATTAAATAGGCGAGATTCTGGATTAGGGCGTCCCTAGAGAGGAGAGAGGAGGCTTTAACCCCCCCCCCCCCCCCCCCCATACAAACGTTCTTTTCTTCAAACGGTCTGAAAAAAATTAAAATTCAGCTATTTAAAAATTCTTTTCCTTTATTTGATTAAATTATTCCATCCCTTTCTTCCTACTCTTGTCGGTACATGTTGAAGTCCAAGAATCATTTCTACAATACAAGCATCTGCCTATTTTGTCATAAAATCTGAGATTTGACAGACTTATCCCTCTACCCCTCACAATTAATGATCTGATGACGCCACTATCCTCATGTTCAAAATAGTAAAATTTCAAAGTAAAATAACAAGAAACGAACCGGAATGGAATGTGAACAAAGCTTGTCCTTGACAACCTAAAAAGTTTGCCGAGGCTTGCCTGACATATCAACAATTAATGTACTGCATTCCAAGCATTGGAGTTCATTCATTATTAACATTTTAATGAAATAACATGTCTATAGGTCCCTAGGAAAGAAACATACATAAATTTAAGTATGTTAGTAATCCGGTCTATTGTCTTCTGATCACAAATAACAATGCACAGGTGTATATAATAACATTTTAAATGTTATCAAGTCGTTCAAGATGGGTGAACTGAAAGTTCGATAGTCATCAAAATCAGGAGGAGCACGAAGAGTGCCCCCCAAAAAAATTAGTGCTCACTGGTTACATGACAGTGGCGGATAATTTTACCTTTTTGTGGAGATGCCCCCCCCCCCCTCCTGGCGTTCAAGGGGGGGGGGGGGTGTGCGATATTTCAAATTTTCGAAGACCCCCCCCCCCCCCAAAGAAAAAATGAGTGCTAACTACCCCCCCCCCCCCCCCCCCCTCCCCCCACTGAGCGCGAAATATCGGCCGGCACGATTTTCAAATTTCAGCACACTAAATTTCAAATTGATTTCGAATTTGGGCCCCCACCCCCCTAAGAAATCCTGGATCCGCTCCTGTTACATGATACCATTGCCAATCCAACCGAAATAATGATCTTGCTCGTCGAGGCCATTTTCAATGTTTTCAAAGTAGCTAGTAAACTTGTAAAGGATTTTAGAGATAATGCATATAGTAGTTAAAATTAATTCAAATGATGAAGCGTGGATCCTCACTTTGAGATCAGATGCACTGTTAAAAAGAAAATTGATTGAGAAATAAGTGAGCCTTCAGAAGAATGGTTCGTGCATAATTATGTAATGAGCAATACACGAGTTGCTCCTTTATATGAAGAAGCACTGTCATTTATAACAAGTTGCATTTACAATGAATGATGAATTATTTCTTCCAATCAATTTCAAAGCCGAACCGTAAAACAGATTTGATATTAATGACAGCCGACTGATGACTTTTTACAGAATGCACATTTTAGTGTTTATACATAAATACATACATCTAAAATGTATAGATGCTGCATATTATGGCAATTCTATTTAAAAAATATAGTACATTATATAGTGTTTATTGCACAGCGCCAACTCATGGTCGACTTGTCATAAGTGTGTGACTGAATATCTAGTTCCCATTTGGCAGAGGTTTTTTTTCTGAAATGGGGATATAAACATTGATTTCGTTGTTATTATTGTTGATGTTGTTGTTAGTGGTAGTGGGGTGGTGGTGATTTGTTGTTTTTTGGTATTTCTACTATTATACTTAACTCTAATTTTAATATTCAAGCTAAACCGATACAATCAGGATAGGTCTATGATGATTTATTCCTTTGTAATTGTAAACATGATCACAAAAGACTTTCTAGAAATAAACCTTGGGTAATTTCAACCTCGTCCATTCCCTTTTGAAATGTGCGACCTTGTTTACAATCAGATATTACGTAATCCGAACATGATGCAATACAATAGAGTATTGAAATTGTCCTTGAAATGGATTTCTTGAAAGTCTTAGAGATCGTGTTTGAAATGTAATTTTATTATTATGGTAAAGCCCCTATCACATTCAATTAGTTCTCACTACGTTTTGGGAAATGTTGCCAAACGTGCTCACACCGTGTGCAAACAGAGTTGAACGTAGTGGGAACTATTTACAATCTGTTGAAGAACTTCATGGACGGGTTCGGACTGGCTAGGACGGGAGGGTGCCCTCGAAGTTGAGCCTGTTCAAAATTTTCCCCGTCCTGCAATTGCACGGAGTGACAACGTACTTAAAACGAGATGGACGTACTCCGAACGGACTGATTGCCGTACTATGAACGGAATAGCCTTACTTCGATCCTGCTATGAACGTGTTACAACGTGCTGTGGTCGAGCATCAATTAGCACAGTAAACTAGTTCTCACTACGTTCTGAATCCGTCCTAGAAAATTGTAAAACGGGTTGTGGTTGGGGTAGAATGTGTACAATAATGTCTGTAATACGATCCTAGTCCATTCATAAACAGTCTTTAATACGTCCATCTCGCCTGTGCCCCGTCCACAGTCAGTTCATATCAAGTTCAGATCCGGTAAATTTGCCATTTTCAAGCGAGTGAATGTGTAAATTGAAATAGAGGCATTGTGCCATATTATGTACTTCAAAATGTGCAATGGTGCTATGTTGATAATGCTATTACTCGGAGAGACGTCCATTTACTTTTTAGGTATACTTAATTAGGCCGCCTTTATCTACGGTGTCCCCTTTGAACACTTTATTGACCAATTTTAACATCGTCATCATCGTTCACACTAGAGGCGGCGATCCCGGTGGAACGGGGGGGACACGTACCTCCTCATTTTTTGTGTTGGGGGGGGGGGTCGTCAACAAAAATTTATAGCAACGACTGCATCACACTTTAGGCTCTGCAGGGCCAAGAGTGAAGCGTTTAGACTAATAAAAATGCAAAAATCTTCTCGCTCGGTCGCTAACCTCCCTCGCATAATATCGTTCAAAACGTACAAGTAAATATTGTAGAAAATCTGTATTCCGTTGGTATCACGTAAGCATAGTTTACACTGTATGTTTACAAAATTAAGAGTTATAGAGATAGATCAGTGCTACAAAAATGAATATTCCGCTTGCTCTTTTCAGTAAGGAGTCACTACAACATAGTCTATATATTTGCCAGGCTGATATTTGCCCTTTCAACTCCCATAGCGATATCAATATACACGTAAAGACAGATGCCTATAGAGTGGGAAATAGAAACTGATATTTACAACCCTTTGGACTGCACACTTATTACTGGCAAACTAAAAGTGAAGTGTGAAAAAAGGTGTATTGCTTGGCTATATCACATAGTTTTGCTAAGGAATGTAATTTTTTAATACAACAAAACTTCAAAAACGTGTAAGGGGGTAGTCACTGCTGTCACTTTCGCCCCTCTCGTTCACTATGCCTCGTCCCTCGCACTGGCGTACTGATGGGGGGGGGGGCTTGGGGGCAGTTGCCGCCCCCTCCCCCCCCCCCAAAAAAAAAAAAAAAAATCAAACAAATTTCTCACTTTTTTGAAAAAGTATGTTGAAGAGAAATAGAAAGAAAGAAAGAAAGAACAAGAATAGTGACCTGCCAGTGTCAGAAATGAGGGATCAAAATATGCCCATCTGACCGTAATTAAATACCTAAAACCCCTGAGCTTGCGGGGGTTCTGCCCCTGGACCCCACAAGGGGCCATAAGGCGGCCCCTGGATGCTCATTTCGCCACTGGTCCTTTGCATTTAAATCATGAATTATGATGGAATGAACGGGCTAACCTTGACTAACTTTGCTATTTGTTGACTCCATTATTTGATACTGAATGAATAGTTATTGTCATTCCGAAATTCAATTAATATATTTAACATTTTTATATGGAATAATAGCAACGAATACAGATATATTAAGGATTTTCATCTTGCACTATATCAGAGTAAATCAGAAAGAAATTGGAAATGTTGGTAATACAGATCTGAATCAATGAATAAATAAATTAAACATTTTAATTAATAAAGGGAGGAAGGAAGGAGTGAGGAAAGAGAGGAAGGAAGGAATGAAGTAACTGCTGAACGAATGAATGAATGGATGGATAGATGGATAGCTATAAGCATAACAAGCGGGTACCCGTACACTTACATGACAGTAGACCGCCGGAAAGACGCCAAGCCCTTTATACTGTGCTACATTGACTTGGGATAGTGTATACACGGCATAGATAGAGGGCACAACTCAGACCTTCGTTTTGTACAGAGTTTGGCCAACCCGGTTCGAGTTGGACACAATATGGCGACTACTCCTTTGTTGGGCAAGCACAAAACAAACGAATATGCGCCATGTTGTGACCCAGTGAACCTAAGTTGGCCAAACTCTGTGTATATATGGCTCTGATTGTGTAGGATTCTACACATAGACAAAATGGAATAAATCCCAATCATAAATAACTTGATATCTAACTTGATTATTCCATTTTAAAGCCTATCGGAGTATCCCTACAAGCTGTTCATTTAATTTTACATTTATGTTGAAAGAATGTTATAATAATCTTTAAATGATTTTTCCAGAATGTTTTTTCTAACTTACAAGTAAACCAGAAAAAATAGAAAGTTGGTACTCTAGGTCCAGTTTCATGTATTGTGTAATGTTTTTTGGCGTAAATGTGAGTTCATTGACAGGGAATCCATACAACCTTGTGCCCTTACGGTTCGTCTCCGTCTCCTTTCACGAATAAATACCCACCTCAGCCATACGGTCCTTCCTCGTCAGCTCATGTTTGAAAAACTTTCTCTGAGACTGAATGATTGATCTCACGTAACGTAATACCTTATCAAGGGTACAGTGGGAAACGGAAGCGTCCCCCCGGCCACAACACAATGAAGTATCTGCATCCATCATCCACGATTTTGTTATAATTATCACTGTGGTAATCTTTTTTCACTAGTATTTTCAATTAATTCTTTGATCTTTAAACTACCTCTCCTGTCTTAATTCTAAAGTGCAATCTAATTTGTATAAAGGTAGAAAAATAAGAAACACAGAATGGCGAAAGTTTGAAAATAGATCGGACCAATAATTAGAAAATTATGAATGTTTTGAATATGAGATCACTAGGTCTATGCTAATCTCATATTGACAGTTTGGTCAGTGGATTGTGACGTTGTCGCGGATAACTCGGGATAAAAATATCATTTATTTCTGTTTTTCTCCTAAATGCCTCCTTTCTTGGGACACTACTCAAAAAATATTATGGATATCAGATTATTATAGGTCCTCTAAAGAAATTAGATCCTTCCGGGTCCTACATTTTTGAAAAATTCAAATTTTAGTCGTTTTGTTTTGGAACAAATGGGAAAGTTGTCCGCCTCTACATCACAGAGGCATTACCGATTCAGTTCATTGCTATAGTGCTAACACATTTAAAAAAATTGTTAACTTTCCAGTTGGGGGCCGATTTCATTCAAATTTTCACAAGTCTACTTCTCTGATTTTCTGCTTTCCTCTATGTAGGTAGTTTGCTATTAAAGTTGGGAAAAGCACGATCAAACCGCTCTCTTTTATAAATTGGAAAGTAGGCGGGATGAAAACCTTTTTGGCATCTGTCACTCTCAGTCTCAGTACCTGATATATACCAAACACATTTATATATCTATTCATGTCCCCTGCGAACTGCGTGAAAGGGTATGTGACGTCACAAGTCTTGTCAGTCTGTGAGTCGCAGACCAATCGCAGACCAGTCGAAGACAATAATAGAAATAGCAACCAACATCATTGTCCTGATTTAGGTTCTAAATAATGATAAGAATATCTACAATAGGTACGGAAGCGTTAAAGTGCCATTCTACTTGACGACATGACGAGATATTTCATCTTGTCAAGTCGACTTAATATCCATATCATGTCGACATGTAAAGATATTTAACCTACCATGTCGACTTATCAACTTTTATTAGTCGACATGGCGAAATAAATTATCTTGCCAAGTCGACTTCACAAAAAGTTCATGTTGTCATGGCGACATAAGTTATCTTACCAAGTCGACTTCTAAAAATATACATGTCGTCTTGGCGACATATATTATCTTACCAAGTCGACTACCCAAATTGTAATGTAGACATGGCGAAATAAATTATCTTGCCAAGTCGACTTCACAAAAAAGTTCATCTCGTAATAGCGACATAAATTATCTCACCAAGTCGACTTCCCAAAAAGTATATGTCGTCATGGCGAGATATGTAGTGTGACGACTATTTCATGCAGCGCGCGTATGACGGGCGGATCGTGCCATAAAGATGACAACTATACAACTATACATCCATCGAATGGATGTAAGGTTTTAACCAATCAGAACGCAGGAAACTGTACAACTATACAACTATACAACTTTACGACTATGCAACCATACAGCTATAGAACGCATGTACGGTTGTTACGTTTGCAGGCCGAAATGCCATAATTGCGACCAACCATACATCCATTCAGCTCTATGGCTGTACGGATTTAACCAATCACAATGCAAGAAACTATACAGCCATGGCGGCGAGAATGTCTGTATAGTTTTATGGCTGTACGGTTTTAACCAATCACAGTGCAAGTAACTATACAGCCATTGCGCCGAGAATGTCTGTATGGTTTTATGGCTGCATAGTTTTAACCAATCACAATGCAGGAAACTATACAGCCATGGGGACTAATATTTGTATGTTTATTTAGAATATCGTTCGGTTAAACAACAAATTATTTGCCTTATTGCATAAGTTTAGCGATGCATGGCTAGTCTATATAATTTCCTGCATTGTGATTAAAACCGTACAGCCATAAAACTATACAGACATTCTCGCCGCCATGGCTGTATAGTTTCCGTTCTATAGCTGTATGGTTGCATAGTCGTAAAGTTGTATAGTTGTATAGTTGTACAGTTTCCTGCGTTCTGATTGGTTAAAACCTTACATCCATTCGATGGATGTATAGTTGTATAGTTGTCATCTTTATGGCACGATCCGCCCGTCATACGCGCGCTGCATGAAATAGTCGTCACACTACATATCTCGCCATGACGACATATACTTTTTGGGAAGTCGACTTGGTGAGATAATTTATGTCGCTATTACGAGATGAACATTTTTGTGAAGTCGACTTGGCAAGATAA
This sequence comes from Strongylocentrotus droebachiensis, assembly GCA_035222895.1. Classification (NCBI taxonomy): domain Eukaryota; kingdom Metazoa; phylum Echinodermata; class Echinoidea; order Camarodonta; family Strongylocentrotidae; genus Strongylocentrotus; species Strongylocentrotus droebachiensis. The sequence goes on along the minus strand of JAVYIG010002612.1, from coordinate 180,215 downwards.
AACATGTCGCCATGACGACATGAGCTTTTTGTGAAGTCGACTTGGCAAGATAATTTATTTCGCCATGTCGACATTACTTTTTGGGTAGTCGACTTGGTAAGATAATATATGTTGCCAAGACGACATGTATATTTTTAGAAGTCGACTTGGTAAGATAACTTATGTCGCCATGACAACATGAACTTTTTGTGAAGTCGACTTGGCAAGATAATTTATTTCGCCATGTCGACTAATAAAAGTTGATAAGTCGACATGGTAGGTTAAATATCTTTACATGTCGACATGATATGGATATTAAGTCGACTTGACAAGATGAAATATCTCGTCATGTCGTCAAGTAGAATGGCACTTTAACGCTTCCGTAAATAGGAATTTGAGTGCGTCTAATTATTTTACTAAGATTAATCGGCTTTAAATCGTAGACAATGGCAATACTGGTCTGACATCAATACGATTCTGAGCCGATTTAGCTTTTCCTCCTCCATAGAAGCATGAAACCCCTTGACATTTTTATTTGATTAATCCTATGAATACTCATATCCTCGGTCATTAAAGGGCCCATGACATCGAAATACAAGTGTATTCCTATTGGTGTGCAGTCCTGCATACATCTCATATTTTGATATGTAAACTTCTGAATTTGTTTCATAGATTTTTAAATATTTTTTAAAATATTTGTTTTTCAAACTTGCTAAGCTCCACCCCAAAAAACTCCAAAATTCATTCCCCTTGTGACATCATCTGTCAGTCATCAATGAGCTAACTTGAGAGAGTGGTATGTATCTTTGCCGAAGTCGACCACCTGTTACAATACGTAATACAATAACAACATACAAGTTGCTATGTCAGACATGCTGTAGCATCACCAGGAAGACAAAGGCAATGATGATGTATTTTACATTATGTATGGAAGCATGCAATTCTATTATGAACGTGTGCTAAGCTGGTGGAAATTATATACCATTGTCTATTCTAGAATATTAGTTTAGTCTGAGATGTCTGACATAGCAACTTAAATGTTGCTATTGTTTGTGGTATTGTAACAGGTGGTCAACTTTGGCAAAGTTACATGCCACTTTCTCAAGTTAGTTCATTGATGACTGACAGATGATGTCACGAGGGGAATGAGATCTGGAGGTTTTTGGGGTGGAGCTTAGCAAGTTTGAAAAACAAATATTAAAAAAAACATTTAAAAATCTATGAAACAAATTCAGAAGTTAACATATCAAAATATGAGATGTAGGCAGGACTGCACACCAACAGGAATACACTTGTATTTCGATGTCATGGGCCCTTTAAGATCTTAAGATGTTTGAATGTTCATATCAAATTTTATTTTTAATTTTCCCGAAATCAAATCGTAGTCGGATCGTATAGTGTGCGTTGGGATTAGGATCAGTCGTGAGGATTGGATCCCAGGCTCAATCTAACTTCCAGCCAATTAGACAGCAGTATTGATATGACGTCATACGTGCTGGGAGAGCAATAGCATGGATGCCTGTAATAGAGCAAAAGCTTTTCGGATCGCCGGGTGTACGGTGGGAGAGATTGTCCGTAACATAGAGAATACAATACTATTATCATGATTATGACAATATGGAGAGTTGCACTCTTTAAGCTATATGTCTTTTTCGCCCGGAAATATGACATAATCTTGCTGGTGGATGTTGGCCTCTCAATTCCCGAATCATCACAATACGGCAATCTATACAAAATAAAGAATAACAAGATTGATCGTTTGACCAGTACCTAAGGCTGAAGTATACTGTTATGATGCCCACCGTTAACATCATTCTCAAATAAATAGCAAAATAAAGAGCCCTCATCATCATTATGTGCTCGAGTCAAGGGCCATTGCAGAGGGACTACCTAGAGCAGACGACATCATTGAAAGAGGCGGTCAAGACCAGTATCGAGGAGTTATCGACAGCACAATTTCAAGAGATTTTCCGACTGATTATGGCGCGCTTTACTCTTTTGCTGCTTCTGGTTGCGATAGCTTACGTGCACACCAGCGAAGGCAGATCCTTCGAAGAATATTTACGCCAAGTTTGGTAAATATATGTAGATATTTTTCTTTTCCTTTTTTTCTTCTCCGTATTTGATGGCTTGATATTTGACATTTCATGGTTATCAAATGTGTCTAAATAGTTTTTAAGTAAACGAGGGGTACGAGATTATATTGACGGTATTGATAAAATGGACGACATGAATACCAGGGAATTGCGTGAAAAGGAATTATTATTAGAATTAACGGTAAATTTATGAATGTTTAATTTATGAATTTTTAAATGTAACTAATAACAAGTGCAGAACGCAACAAATCAAATTAAATATCAAGAAAGATAATGGAACTACAACAACTTTACCCCCTCTCTCTCTCTATCTATCTCTCTCTCACACACATACACACACACACATACACACACTCTCTCTCTCTCTCTCTCTCTCTGTCTCTCTCTCTCCTGATTAATAGGGAAGAAGCTGAATATGACAAGCTGACATTGGTTTACCAATGGGGGCCTTCCTTTTGTGAGAACGTGAGTCTAAACTTTTTATATATTTTCTATTTCATTACTCGTCATTCAACCATCAAAATGAGAATGAATGATAATCTTTAATTTTTGAGGAAATGAGCGAAAAGGGGCTAACATAAATGAATTTGTATTTATGTAACTCAATGCAAACCTTAAAATCAGAACAAAGTTCATTTTCTTCTTCATAAAACATTCTAACATAAAAAAAGTATTTATGAAATATAGCCGGGCTTCTTAAATAACCTACCTCCCCCTCCCCCATCCCCTTCCGCAGGTATTCCAGCGCTGTTCGTTTGGGGGGGGATAGGACAATTTTTTTCAATACCTAATACTCTTCAGATCATGTTTGCCGCTTGGAATACTTTTCCATAACTTTATTAAAGATTCTATTTCTTAAACTACAATGAGCAAACCTGTAAATATGTCCTCTGGTGATAGGGAAACAAAAACAAGTAATTGTGTAGAAACCTGCAGAGTTGTCCTAGGATTTTACGAAAACAAGCCTATACATCTTTTTTTAGACCAAGGCCGCAACATATTGGGAACCCTACCACCAGAGGGAATTGTTTTTTTCTTCTAAGTTTCGTGTTTAGATTTTCAAATACGTTGAATGATAAAGATTTTTTTTTTAAATAGAGGAGGTGATGTAGACATTACATAGGATGTGACGTTCGAAACAATTGGCCAGATACCTAACGGTCTACAAAGAATCAATGTAGAAGCGGAAGTAGAGAAATTGAAGAGTAAGCATACATTGTCGTATTATGGATTCGCCAATGTAAATTTGAGTGATAGAAACATGTCTAATAAAGTTAAATTGAGGTTTCACAAATTAGTATAAGGGATTTCCTTGAATGCCTTATCGTCGTAGCCTGGTTATTGCAGGGCCTTATACCCCCTTCACATACACGGATTTTCCTTACGAGTCCTTACGGATCGCCAACTCGTAGTCAATCGCAAGCATACGTAAATAACTCGCTGGTATCCGCAAATAGCTCGTCACAACTCGCAACAACTCGCAGACACTCGTAAGGATCCGTGAAAGGAGAGGCAATTTTTTTGACATGTCAAAAATCTTGTTACGAATGTCCACGGATTTATTTGTCCGTAAATAACTCGTAAATAGGTCGTAACAATCCGTAGGTATCGTAAACCACTCGTATCAACACTTTATCATCCGTTAACTGCTCGCAAGAATCCGTAAATGACTCGTAAAGACTTCTTTAACGATTTGTTTCGGTTGGTTTACGATTTGTTTACGGATTATTTACGGATTACTTACGGACTATTTACGGATTATAACGAGCGCTTACGTGTTGTTTACGATTTCATTCGGGTCGTCTTACAATGGCTTTACGGATTGTTACGAGTTATTGCGAGCACATTACGTGTAGTTACGAGTACTTTACAAATAGATACGTATACTTTAAGTAGTCTTACGTATCGTTTACCGTTTTGGGAAAAGGTATAAAAGCTGCAAATTTGAACATTTCATTTTCAGTTGTTATGTTTTGGTTAAAAATCGTAAGGACTCGTAAATACTCGTAACTAACTCGTAACTATTCGTAACAACACGTTAACAGGTCGTTACTAACACGTAAGTTGCCCGTAGTTATCCGTGACAACTCGTAACAAATCGTGGAATTCTGCCGTAAGTATATCGTAGTAACTCGTAATAATCCGTAACAAACCGTAAATAGCTCGTAATAACTCGTAACAACTCTTAAATCGGTCGTAAAAGTGGCTAAATCGTAAAGATCCGTGATAGATCCGTGGATTTGTGCGATCCGTAAGGACTCGTAAGAAAATCCGTGTATGTGAAGGGGGTATTAATGAATAACTGTAGAAATAGAAGAAGTAGTAGTAGTAGTAGTAGTAGTAGTAGTAGTAGTATTAGAAGTAGTAGTAGTAATAGTAGTGGTGGTGGTGGTGGTGTTAGTAGTAGTAGTAGTAGTAGTAGTAGCACTAGTAATAGTAGTAATAGTAGTAGCACTAGTAGTAGTAGTAGTAGTAGTAGTAGTAGTAGTAACAATAGTAGTAGTAGTAGTAGTAGTAGTAGTAGTAGTAGTAGTAATGGTATACCTATAGTCGTAGTGGTAGCAGTAGTTTCATTATTATCTTTGTTGATAGTAGTAGTAGTAGAAGTTTCAATGTTATCTTGTTTGATAGTTGTAGTACTGGTAGAATTAATAGTAGTAATAGTAGTAGTAGGAGTAGTAGTGGTAGCAGTGTCATTGATATTTGTATAACTATTATGATTATCATTATAACCATTCTTGTTATAATTATTATTATCATTATTATTACCATTATAACTATAACTACTATAATAATAATAGCTAGTTCTTATAAAGCGCTTTTCAGGACCGAAGCGCTTTACAGATATATGTATTATTACCCCGGTCATTGGATTCAGGCTTACCTGCACACAATGTATGCACATTCTCCACTCCCTCGGGAGCATTCCAGCCAGGCGTCATGTTTACAAGCGCACACTTGCTAATCTAAGCACAGTAGCTTTCGCATCCTACCGGGTACCCATTTAACACCTGGGTGGAGAGTGGCAAATGCAGATCAATGTCTTGCCAAAGGACATAAGTGCCGCGGTGGGACTTGAACCGCGGACCTTGTGATCTAAATCTAAAGATTTCCATCCAATATGTTATCTTTCTGATTGTTTTCAGGGGAGATGTACCATCCCAAATACAGCTAAGAAGATATGGACAATACACGGTCTTTGGTAAGTTCGACCTTGAAATATGATTATTTATTTTTTATTTTTCAAATGTATGCTACTCCAGTATCTTATTTTTTAAAATATATATTTATTCATTTATTTATTTATTAACTTAATAATAAACCAATCTTATATCGCGCATATCACAAAAAGGATTTTAAGTCCCTTTGCGCTCAGAAGAAGAAAAGGGGGTAATAACAGACATGAGGTAATAGAAGAGAAAGAATAACTGCTTTGTCATAACATTGTACTATTTTAACAACCGAAAAAAGTCTCTTTAAAGTCCCACTGTACTACTTGTAGCTACTTGCTTCCTCTATATAGAAAACAATGCCTAATCGGTGACCATTGGTCCCTCATAATCCTCTTTTTCTTATGTTAATTGAGAGCTGAGTTGATGAGATAGCCACCTGTCACTGGGTGGTCTAATCCCTTCTATAAAGACTAGTACAGACGGCCTTTAAGAGACTATTGAAATGGTCTACTGTATTAACCTGCTTAAGATGACTAGGTAATTTATTCCGTAACTATGCAGCTGCCAGTTGAAAGGATCTCGCACCATATTAATTTGTTGATATTGAGGGAGGAATTAACGAGGATTTTCACTGAGAGCGAAAGTTTCTTGCCGGGCAATATTTTGTTATCAATTGTTGTAAGTAATCAGGGCCTAATCCTTGCATGAACACCAATGTCAAAATCTTAAAATCAATTCGTTCTTTTACTGGAAGCCAATGCAGTTTTTCTAAAATTGGGCTAATGTGATCATGAAGTCGAGTGCGAGTAAGCAACCTTGCCGAAGAGTTTTGGATATTTTGCAATTTCATTACCAGGAAGACCATATGAGGTACCATTACAGAAGTCAAGGCGAGAACCTACATGAGAACTTATTCATATATCTATTTACTTGTCGATTAATTATTTAGTTATTAATTTATTTATGTAATCATTTATTTAGTTGTATAGTTGTATTTTGTTTCAGGCCTTTCAAGAACAATTTTAACTCTACTCCAGCATATATTTTTTTTATAAATATTTTATTTCTTTATTCATTTATTTATTCATTGACTTATTTACTTATTCATGTATTTATGTATTTATTCATGTATTGGTCTATTTTTTTAGTTATCTATCTATTTAATTATATTTTTATTTATGAATGTTTTTATCAATTTGTATTTTGTATTTTAAGAGCAACGAGAAAACTACGTCATTATCGTATTTATTGTCTTTTTATTTATTGATTTACTTTTTTATTTATATATTTATGTATTAATTTATTTACTTATCTTTTTGTGTATTTATCTATTTATTTACATTTTATTTCAGACCTTTCAAGAACAATGTAAAAGCTCCTCTAGTATATGTTTATTGTTCATTTATCTTTTTAGTTATCTATCTATTATAATGTACTTCTTAATTTATTTTTATTTCATTACAGGCCTTTCAAGAGCAATGTGAAAGCTTCTCCAATAGACTGTCCAGGAACCTACGACAGTAGTTCTATCTCTGTAAGTCAAACGAGATGGCCTTATATATTATATAATTATGTTCTCAATTATCGTCAGCGGATTTAGGGTGGGCGTATCCTGTCCGTGCGCCAAGTCCAAAATTGTGTCTTCTTTTTACACCGCAATCTAATAACCAATTTAATAGGTCCACACAGTTAAGATAAAGGTGAGTTCTGGTGTTTTTTTTAAGAAAACGAATTCTCACAGAAAGAAACGAAACTTACACTGAATGTTCAATATTACAAAGAAATGTCATTTGCCAAACAATTTTGGTAATGTATACTGGCTGAGTAATGAGCGTAGAAAGATTAGGAAATCAAGGTTAGTAGCCCCGACACCATTTGTGTAGTCCCATATTCTGTGTACAGTGCTTGTTACCTTACCAAGACTGGGCCAAATTTATTATGATTTTGATGACTCCAGAACTTTGCAGCATACACCAATACTTACATGCTACACACACTACGAAATAGGGGTACATTTGGGGTGCAGACCGCTGCTACAATAGCAGCCACCTATAGGGTGCAAGTCTGCAATACTATTGTAGCAACGGCCTGCACCCCTAAGGGTGCTCGTTTGCACCCCTAAGGGTGCTCTTTTGCACCTCTAAGGGTGCAAGTCTGCAAAATTGCACCCTATAGGTGGCTGCTATTGTAGCAGCGGTCTGCACCCTATATGGTGCAAATTTGTACCATTATTTGTTAGTGTGCATGATCAACTTTTTCTGGTCCATTCCAAACCTTTTCTTTCACAATGCACAATCGCATGACCAGAACTCACCTTTATCTTTAGCCTTATCTGTTTTATCCCAATTTCTACACTAGTCTATACAAACCACGCTGAACGAGAAATGGCCGAGCTATAGGACTGGTGGAACCAATGACGAGTTGTGGTATGTATCTAGTCCTTATACTTTGAATAAGATGGTGCTAGACATTGGTAGATCCTGGATTCTCGGGGGAGGAGGCAAAAGTCTTGAAGATTCTCTGAAAAACACAAGCAAATTCGGCCTTCACAACTTTACCGGGTGCACTTTTACTAGACTGCAGTCACAGACTCTTACTCTTCTATCTTGTCATGTAAAGCATTGCCTTGTCCCTTTCTCGTCTCTGTTGGCATCCCCCTTCCCCCCTATTTTGTAGTTCCTTTTGTAGTTACGGACTTCTTAATCTAATTACTCATTATTCCTAAGTATCATTTGAGGTGTTCACACTTGTACAAGCACTGCTTTTAGTGGATCCCAATGTTTCCAACATGTATTTCTGCATTTGTTTTATCATTATGCTTATAATTGATTTGTAATGTTTTGTTGGAATCATGAATAAATTAAAATTAAAATCGAAATTGAGATTGATTTCATAAAGTCTTGAGCAGAGCAGAGCCCCGTCAGTCTCTGGTTGTGTCATGAGCAGCTAAAGTACAGAGCATATGGAGTGCACTAGACCGTGCAGTCGGCATAGTCTCTTAGGTCAGACACTCTGTAACGCAAACGAATTTCAAGTCCCACCCTTAGGTCTGGCTGGAGTTCTGTAAGCGGGGTTTCTATGATCGTTTGCGTAATACATACTCCTCAACCATTCACCATGATATCCCCTGCAGGGCCTGCACAGTAAACCGCTGTATATCTGGTGGGTAATTAAGTTGTGATCAGGCAACACATAACCACACAAAGGTCCCATGTAACATTGATAAATATCATGTTTATTTGGCACATAAATACCATAAAAATCATACTTGTAGACGTATTTAATCATTATGTTTGTTATTTTGTTTGTTTATTTGTTTGTTTTGAGTTGCTTATTTTTATTGATTAATTATTTGTTTGTTTATTATTTTGTTGTTGTTTTTTCAATCCAGGAAACATGAGTATATAAAGCACGGTACATGTGCCAGTGATTTGACAACGTTTAATTCTCAACTCAAGTACTTTCAGGGAACCATGGATCTCTATGACAAATATGATATAAAAAAGTATGTATTATGGCTTTTACCACATTCTTCTTCTTTTCCTCCTTCTTCTTCCTATTCTACCTTCTTCATCTCCAACATCATCATTTTCTTCTTTTCTCACTCTCACTACATAAAAAGGTTCACCACGTTCACAACAACCTATACTGCTCCTTAATGAATTTCTTTTAATAAGGGACAAAATCTGGCAATCTTTATTTTTTAATTTATTTATTCATAACTTTATTTGTTTCCTTCTATTTATTTAGTTTTTTTTTAATTTATTTATTTGTTATCATCATTTTTTCGGGGGGGGGGTTCGGGGGGGTTCGGGGGGGGGGGTTCCCAAGCTATACAATTGTCATTGGCACACAACCAAATAAGCATTGTATAAGTCTTAGCAATAACGATACGTATTTATCTAACCAGAATGATTTTAAACATTATGAAATAAATGACGGAAAACATCGTTTTTTAGTTTGTAATGAAGTATAAATTGATACTGTCTGTGTGTGTTATAAAACTGCATTGTTCCTTGTACATAATGTTTGCAATTTCTTAGCACTACATGATGTAGTTCTGTGTATTGATGGCCCTATTTTACAAGCTATACTTCACAAGGGTCGAAAGTCAGTCATTATTCTAATGTGAATTGCACAATTTTAGTCCTTTAACTGTTATTTGTAATTATTGATTTAAATAAAGATAATTATTGCCTCATCTCTTTGTGTTTGACAGAATCTTGGCTAACGGCGACAATGCTGTAGGGCCCTCTATCACCCTTAAGTATCCATTGTCCTACATCACTTCAGCCCTGAAGAAGGGACTTGGCGTCGACCCGAATGTCTTCTGTGTAGTAAGTATGATCTATATCAAGATCATTTTACACATCCCAAACATATTTTGAAAAATCATCAATTAAAATAAAAAAATTACTCGTCGGTGTCCTGCATGGGTTAGCACGGAAGCGGGGAGAGTCACATGAGCAAAAATCGGTGTCTTAATTACCGAAGTTTGCCGCTACACTGCGAAAAGTCAGTCAAATTTCGGCAGGCGTTTGAAGTTGCAGTATAAATGCAGCTACATGTATATTCGTGGGCAATTTGACACCTTTCGGGTAATTTTCCGATCACAGGTTTTATCAGACACTAAGATTGGCCTTTTACTGCAGGTCTTACGTAATGTGCGCACCCCCCCCCCCCCCCCCCCCCCTCCGGTTCACTTCTGAAGACTCTCTACATAACGTGAAGTGATCGTCATAAATTTGGCACCTGAAAGGTGACTGAAGGATTTTTATAGCAAGTTCCACGTCTGGAACGACATGTGTTTCGCTGCGTGCGAGATTTGTACACACAATTATTATAATTAATGAATTGGTTTATTATTAAAATCATCTACAGGAGAAGAAGACTGTACAGTACCTTTTTGAAGTTCGCCTGTGTTTCGACAAGACTCTCAAGCCAATCACTTGTGGGAGTGACCTGGTAGGAGGGGGTCAATGCAACCCCCTCAAAAAGGTTGTTTACCCCCCTTTCGACAGCTACATCACCACTAAGTCCCTGCAGGGAGCATCCGACGATCTCGCCTTCCAATTCCTGCTCGACGTCGCTGAGATGGGTGCGAGGGAGATGATGATGACGGAGGAAGAGGAAGATGACGGCAGGCCTTTGTTGGAGGCCCTCTTCAATGACATGTGGGTAAAGGAAGAATAAGACACGGGCTGTCTTTGGAAACTCAGTAACTTCTGTTACATCTATTACTATGGGGAATAACTCTTAAAGCTAATTTTGAGCTCTAGTATGGCACTAAGTCTTTTGGCAAGAAATTAATCTACATTTAACCCTCTCCACCCAGGTAGAAAATAGATACCTGGTAGGAATTTATCCCTTGTGTGTGCTTTGAGCGCCTTTTGACTATTAAAGCTAATAAGGCCAGGATAATAATACAATTTGTATTACTTTGTAGGCGTCTTGAACGGTCGGCTCACTATACCATCTGACTACGATCCGAATTTTGCCATAGAATTTGATATGAACATTCAAAAATTTAAAATCGTAATGATAGATGATTTGAATAGTCATATGATTAATACAATCACATTTCAATGGATTTCACGCTTCCTCGGAGGAAGAATAGCTAAATCGTCTCAGAATCATAGTGACGTCATACCAGTTATACGATTTTGTACGATTCGATTCGGCTATTATTATGACTAGAAAGCTTAAATGCACTAAATTTCCGGTTATTAGCATTCTTATTATTACTTAGATCCTACATCAGGAAGATGATGTCTGTTAAGATTTATACTGTATATCTAGTATAATTGCAATTTCTTCGAAAATTAGATCGGAGGAAGATCAAATAGTGTGCGGTGGGCTTTGAGCAAACTATGCGCATTATTAATGTAGCTTTTGCCATTTTCTTTTACTAACTCAGTTTCATACTGTTTACCACCTACGATTGAAGCTATTTCAGTTAGAAGTTCATACATTATTAGTGTAGCGTATTAACTTTTCATGAAACACGTTTAATATCAAATAAAGTCTATTCCTTCTTCAACTAACATTATTTTCATACTTCGTGTGACTGTAATCCACGTGACTGTAATGAAGAATGGAACAGATAAAGGGCACTGTGGATACAATTATTCCTAACAGGTGAATGAAATAATTCGTAACGAAGGGCTTCACAAAGATTGTAGTACGAAAATTACATATTAGGTTGGTACAAATCTGATGATGTCCAATTTTTTTTAAATTAGATAACACGCACTGAACCATCAATAATTATTAGTTCAAACTCATTTTTAATTTGTTTGCATTACAAAAATTGCCTATTCAGTCGAGATACGGTCGGCTTTATTTGTGAATTCCAAGAGAATCTTTTACTATTTGTCTTTTATTAGGCAAATCTTCTCAAAGCTAGTAATCGTCAGAACGAAGATAAAATGCACCCAATCATAATATGAGGAACGACTGTTCTACAAGGCAGCTATCAAAGTAAAAGTGCAAAGACATGGTGATTGATTGAATAATTGATTCATTAATTCATCGGTTCATCGGTTCGTGATTGGTTGGTTGATTGATTGCTTAATTGAATAATTTTATTGGTTGATTGATTGATTGGTTGATTGACTGATTGGTTGATTGATTGTTTGATTGGTTGGTTGATTTATTGATTGGTTGATTGACTGATTAATAATATTGATTGATTGATTGTTTGTTTGATTGAATGATTGATTGTTTGTTTGATTGAATGATTGATTGTTTGTTTGATTGAATGATTGATTGATCGGTTGATGGAATTGTCTTCGCAAACGGCGATTGAAGAAGGTATCCTTCAGTCGGTGCAAGCCTGCATGCTGGTGACTGACAAGCCCTTTTGATCGGTATACAGGAAACACGTGACCAGACAAGGGTAAATACGTTCTTGCGATTGGCGGGTTTCAGATACACGTCAAGACAGAGTGAACCAATTCCCATTATCGTGAAAAAGTGTGTGAAGTGAGTGCAATTGGTGTTAAAATTACTAAATAGCAACTAATTAGGTAATCATTTCCTTTTCCGAGTCCATATTTATCACGGTATTTTAGAGTCTATTCTTTGGTTTGTAAGAAGGACAAAGTCGGAGTAAAGATTTGATGTGGGTAGGAGATAGAGTAAAGTAAAGACTTTTTGTTTAATCGGAGGGAATAGATACAGTAAAAGAGAGAAAGAGAAGAAATCACGCCCTTTCAAATTAGCGACATTCGGAGTACAGCCTAGTCTAGATTCAGTCCGTTCGTTCTTTTTATCCCACACACAGCGCGGTCTCTCCACTGATCGCGCAATCCCCAAATTTCCGTCCACACGAACGTCCAGACGAACCGAGGTACAGATGTAGAGGAATGGCTAGGTCTACTTTCAACGTTGAGGGTGTGTTATTTTATCAGCTGATTGGGTGCGCTAAACGAAAACGGTACAGAGGCTGGACTAAGTACAGCCCTGCTCTCTTCAACTTCAGAAGCTTCAAAAATTTCCAAGAAATGTAGAGATGAAGAGCCCATATTTACTTATCATTTTATTTGTCACCATCTTCTTATCACCGGGAGAAGCAAGCGCATACGCGAAGATTGGTAAGAAATTGCATTGTTGCGATAAATATTACTTCTCACTCTCGTATTCACATATGTGGACCAACACCAGGACCACTGCTTTACCATACGTACTGTACTACAGAGAAGTTTAAAGGTCCCCTTTAACCAAAACGGGCTTAACATTGAAAACGATACAGAAATTTGACGGAGATTCCGAATATGACAATGATTTTTCTTCGAAATCATCAATAATTCTGGAATCTAGTAGCTTTAACAATGACGACTCAGAACGCTCAGGAAAAAAAAGCCCAGTTTCGGGGCTGTATTGCGCAATATCATATGACGTCATAGTCTAGTTCTGGACCCTATATTGGTGTTTGTTATTCGCCGACTATAAACGTTAAGCCGAGTGGTGGCGCGATCTTTAGTGATTGCGTGACCCCCACTTAACCGCGCTAGAATTCTAGCGCGGAAAAGGATTGAAAGGGACAGAGAAAAAGGGAAACAAGGAAAGAGAAGGTAGGACTCCGATAACACACACAACAAAACACGTACCGACCGGAATACGAATGGCAGTAGAAAATGGATGAAAATATAACAAAGTATTTTATTGAGTGCAAAATATTTCATGAGGGAGAGCTGAGGCTTAATAATCACGCAGAAAAGATTTGTTTTAAGTTGAATTTAAAAGAATTTAAACTGGGAGCATTCTTGATGGTCCAAAGCTTCGGGCCTGCGTAAGTGAATATGGATTTAGCAAGTATAGTTCTAGTTAATGCCAGGTGGAATTCGTCAGATTGGCGCGTGGGGTATTTGTGTATAGTTTTAGTTTTGATGAATATTGAGTTGAAGACTGAAGGTAGCGTATTGTTATTTAACTGGTACATAAACTGACAGAGGATATAAATGATTTATCTTCAACATATTATTTTCAACAAACAAAACATCATTATGGGAACTCCAGGGAGTGTTACAAATAACACGCATAGCTTTCTTTTGTACAAGTAGTATTGCCATAATTTAAAGTAGGGCAAAAATAATGTTGAGTATTATATTACTCTCCCTTGCGATCACATTATTACCCCGTCTTTAGCCCGGTGGCCATGATAAGCATTCAAGCAATAAATTTCTTCCTACCGGGTACCCCTTTATTTCACCTGGGGGAGGATGGCAAATGTAGAATGAAATGTTTGCCGAAGGAAATTTGTGCTGTGGCAGGGTTTCAAACCCTGAAATTTAACTCGTTGTTAGGCCATGTAAAAAAATATACATGTTTAGCGTCCCCGCCCGCTTCCTTTTTGGGGGCCGCCTCCTATTTTTTTTTTTTTTATTTAAAAAAAAAAAAAAAAAAAAAAAAAACATGAAAAACACTGCTAAAATGGATCTATTTCTGATTTTAAAAAAATAAAAAATCGGCGGCCATCTTGAAAAATAGCCCGACTGACAGGGAAAATATACCGAGTGGCCATTTGGAGCGGCCATTTTGATATTTTTCCAAAAAACAGGACGCTAAATTTTTTATTTTTTTTTGGCCTTAATAAATTGTGCGTTTATTTATCCAATAAACTACATAGTCTCCATCTATATTAGTTTATTTTACACAAGGTCGTAACCACCGTCTACTAAATCCTAACTGACAAGACAAAATAGTAATAAGGGCAATTTCTATAATGACAGTTATTGAATATGTTTGAAGACATAGATATCTATGAAGGTTCAAGCTGAAAGATTGTTTTACAAGTTTCATCATTCATGATCCTATTACAAAAGGTATTGTAAATTATATCCTACATGTCTGCAAATATCGATTTGAAATTACTGGTACATATAAATTCTGTCTACAGATTTTCGTGTTTTTAAACATATGTTTAAAAAAACGAAAATCTGTAGACAGGATGTATATGTACCAGTAATTTCAAATCGATATTTGCAGACATGTAGGATATAATTTTCAATACCTTTTGTAGATGTGATTCATGCAACAGGACGTAAAAAGAAAACTCATCAATACATGCCGCGTGATACTATACATTCTAACAATTCGTCTTTCTCATAACAAAGAAAGAAAATATGAAATCCGTTTCATTTATGAAATCAATCACTCTATATTGTTTGCACGACATACAGCCAGCAAGAATCATTTTTTGGTACGTTTATATTTGTATCCGTAGTATTGAAAATATACAGTTAAATATGAATACATTTTGTTACCTCTCACCCTGAAATAGCTGTGACAATATGATTTATTCTTGATAGATAAATTTCGTGACTTCTCATAACCTTATAGATCAATCCTTTGACTCTTTAGATTTATCAATAAAGTGCGGAGAAGATATCTATCATGAATACACCATATTGTTTTGATTAAAAGGCGAAGGACAAACTTATTCCAACTTTACGAGGAGCAGTGCAAAAAAACAAACAGGAATGGGCGAGGAAAAGTAATTTCCATTTATTTATCGATCCTTTATTTCCTCTACTTGTTTCGAACTGAACCCGGTACCTTGTGATATATATTCCGGTGACGTATTGGATACGTCACCGGAATATATATCACAACACCTTAGCTCTAGGTATCCGTTCTAGACAGTGTCGTATCTAGTATAGTATATAGTAGAGTATTGAAGGTCGAGAGGGGGAAGGTCATCATGCAATTTAATGTCTCTATATTTAAATTTGTGATGCTTCTAGCTGTTGAAAGTGCCTTAAATTGATTTATTTATTGTCTTATTGGTTTGTTAAATTTCAAAACGCTTATGTATAAGTAAAATTCTCATATTCCTTTCATCTACTATTTCTGTGACTTTTTATTTCCATTTATGTATTCTTTGTGCTTGATTGTGTATGTGTGCTGTTGTTGAACTTGTGTTCTGTGCATTTCCATTAGAATCATACATGACATTCCAAGGAATAACATTCTATTCCTATATTATAGTGATTTCAGCATAATATTAAATTAGATTATATACATATCTAACATCACTACAATGGTGCCGACTAATCATCATCACCATCATCATCATTATCATGATAACCATCTTCTTCCCGCCTGACCCCCGTAAGTGTAAAAAGTTTGTATCTTTCCGTGTGTCTTTCTCCTATCTCGTTCTTTCCCTGCCTCTCACTGTGTGTCTATCTTTCCGTCTCACTCTCCCCCTCTTTTCTCTATCCTACATTTACCCCCCCCCCCCCCCCGCTCCCCCTCTCTCTCTCTCTCTCTCTCTCTCTCTTTCTTCTCTCTCTCGCAATCTTATCTATCAAGTCTTTTTCGCCCGGCAATATAAAAAATAAAGATTGATTGTACGACCAGTACCTAAGGCTCAAGTATACCGTTATGATAACCACCGTAAACATCATTCTCAAATAAATAGCAGAATAAAGAGCCCTCACCATCATTAGGTGCTCGAGTCAAGGGCCATTGCAGAGGGACTACCTAGAGCAGACGACATCTTCGAAAGAGGCGGTCAGGACCAGTATCGAAAAGTTATCGACAGCACAATTTCAAGGGATTCTCGGACTGATTATGGCGCGCTTTTCTATTCTGCTTCTGGTTGCGATAGCTTACGTGCACACCAGCGAAGGCTCATCCTTTGAAGAACCTTTCCGCCAAGTTTGGTAAATATATGTAGGCCTATATCATCTTATTTTCCTTTTCTCTTCTGCGTATTTGATGACTTGATGTTTTGACATTTCATGTTTATCAAATGTTTCTACATTAATTGTGAGTAAACCAGGGGTAGGAGAGGAGAATTGATTGTATTGATAATGGACGACATTTATAACTATGAATTGCGTGAAAAGGAGTTATTATAATTAACGGTAAGCTAATAAATGGAAGTAGAATGCGGAAAATCAAAAGAAATATCGAGAATGATAATGGAACTATGACAAATTTATACGCCCCCCTCTCCCCTCTTTCTCTCTCTTCCTCTCTCTCTCACTCTCACTTCCTCTCTCTATCTCTCTCTCTCTCTCTCTCTCTCCTGATCAACAGGGAAGAAGCTGATTATGACAAGCTGACATTGGTTTATCAATGGGGGCCTTCCTTTTGTAAAAAGGTAAGTCTAAACTTTTAATATACTTTCTATTTCATTGTTCGTCATTCAACCATCAAAATAAGAATGAATTAAAATCTCAATCACGAGTGAAAAGGGGCTTATATAAAATAATTTATATGTATGCAACTCAAGGCAAACCTTGATAAATCAGAACAAATATATATATATATATATATATATATTTGCATTTAACATTCTTGCATATAAAAATTGATAATTGATTGATAGTATACAGTAGGTTTGCGGTTGCACCATGTGTGAGAGAGAAAGAGAGGTTTAAAGGGGTCCTGAAAAGGACTCTGACTCGGTAATCTTTCTTGGAGGAGTGTAGTCCTGAAAAGGACTGTTTGTTATCTTTCTTAGCATATAGTTCTCAGGAGAACTATAGCGCTTGGAGAGGATGAGTGATAGTAGTAGTAGCAGTAGTAGTAGTAGTAGTAGTAGTAGTAGTAGTAGTAGTAGTAGTAGTAGCAGTAGTAGTAGTAGTAGTAGTAGTAGTAGTAGTAGTAGTAGTAGTAGTAGTAGCAGCAGTAGTAGTAGTAGTAGTAGTAGTAGTAGTAGTAGTAGTAGTAGCAGTAGTAGTAGTAGCAGTAGTAGTAGTAGTAGTAGTAGTAGTAGTAGTAGTAGCAGTAGTAGTAGTAGTAGTAGTAGTAGTAGTAGTAGTAGTAGTAGCACTGATGGGGGGCTTGGGGGCGCTAGCCCCCCCCCCCCCCCCCAAGAAGAAAAAAGAAAAATAATTATAATAATAATAATAATAATAATGAAATGAAATTAAACCATGACTTATTTTCACATCCATACTAGTGATTTATAAATGTTCGTGATATCACATGATTTTCAACGAAACGCGGGTTTCTCCGTTTCTGTTGCAAACTGACACATTCCCAAATAGCCAAGAAGAGCATATGTTTTGTATAGTCACCCATGGTCGACTAACAGTAACACTAGTGTACAACGAATCGTCTTCTTTCTCTAATAAGTTATTGAAACGTCAAAGCTTCCGCGCTTCGCGCGGATGGGGGGAGGGGGAACTGAATTCAGACAAGGATTAAGAGTCGAGAACGGTACAATGATTCGTCTTCTTTCTCTGATAATTTAATGAAGTGTCAAAGCTTCCGCGCTTCGCACGGGAGGGGAAAACCGAAAAATAACTTAGTTCCTGGCCCCGGGTTTATAGGGTTAAATTTGTAGAAATTGGGACATTGGCATTAATATATTTGTCGGTAATTGGTGGGTAGTTTTGTCGGTAATCGGTAGACTCTACACCCCCCCCCCCCTCTCCCCACTGAAAAAAGTCTTGCGACGCATCTGATAACAACACAATTTATACACTCGAGATAATTTTTGCAAGTACTACTGGTGAAGTACCGGACCACCGTCTAAGTGCATTGTGCAGCAACGGGGCATATACAACGTCTCACGACGTGACAGATCACTTTTCTCTAACTTCTAACCAATCAGACGGCCTCGTTTTTTCCAGGAAGTGCCGGTGGACATTAATGCGCCAAATGTGGTTCTAAAATTGCAAAAAATCCCTACTCTTGGAGGGGTAGAAGAAAGCAATTTAGGTCATTACTCCAGGAAGTGCCTGAAAATGCGTCTAATGTGGTTCTAAAATTACAAATGCTTCCTACTCTGGGAGGGGGTCAGAACCCCCTCGCCGACTAACCTCCGCTTGGTCGCTTCGCTCCCTCGCCGCTAAAGCCTCGCTCTGTCGCTTCATCATATTTTCACCCCATGCCATTTTTTGCCCCCACCCCAGTAAGAAATTCCTGGATACGCCACTGATGCCCATACCCCTTGAGCTTCGGGGGCTTTACCCCTAGACCCTTCTTTGAAAAAAAACGTTCAGCGGGGCCTGCATGTAAAAGTGGGGTGATGCGGATTTTTGGTCTGCCCCCAAACGTTTTTGCTCATTACGCCACTGATTAGTAGTAGAAGTAGTAGTAGAAGTAGTAGTAGTAGTAGTAGTAGTAGTAGTAGTAGTAGTAGTAGTAGTAGTACTACTACTACTAGTAGTGGTAGTAGTAGTAGCAGCAGTAGTAGTAGTAGTAGTAGTAGTAGTAGTAGTAGTAGTAGTAGTAGTAGTACTTTAGTAGAGTAATTATTATCAATTTTAGTAGTGATAGCTGTAGTTTCATTATTATTATTTCTGATAGTAGTAGTAGTAGTAGTAGTAGTAGTAGGAGAAGTTGTAGTACTATCAGTGTTAGTAGTGTCATTTTCATTATTATTATTATTATTATCATTGTTATTAATCTTGTTATTATTATTATTATCATTGTTATCAATCTTGTTATTATCATTATCATCATTATTATTATCATCACCCTTATCAATTCTTAGATCTAAATCTAAAGATTTCCATCCAATATTTCATCTTCCTGATTGTTCTCAGATGAGATGTACCATCCCAAATACAGCTGAGAAAATATGGACAATACACGGTCTTTGGTGAGTTCGACCTTGAAATATGATTATTTCAACAACAACAAATAAAGTGAAAGCTACTCCCGTATTTTTTGTATTTTTGTATTTATTCATTTACTTAATTATTTACTTAGTTATTCACCTATTTATATATCTATTTACTTATTTATTTAGTTATTTAATTATTAATCTATTATGTATCTGTAAAGAGCTAAGAGACATTGTATTAAGCGCTAAAAAGAGGAATACTATTATTATTATCTATCCATTTATTTGAATCATATTTCATGCCTTTCAAAAACAATGTAAACTCTATTCTAGTATATTATTTATTAATTGTTATTTATTTATTCATTTATTTGTTTATTCATTTATTTATATCCACGTATGTAGTTATCGATCTATCTAGTAGTAGTAATATTTATTTGTATTTCATTTCAGGCCTTTCAAGAGCAATAAAAAAAATTCTCCAATATACTGTCCAGGAACCTACAGCAGAAATGCTATCTCTGTAAGTCAAATGAGATCGCCTTAGTATAGTATATAATTATGTTTTCAATTATAGTAAGGGGCGGATTTAGGGTGGGGTCGTATCCTGTCCGTGCGCCCCTTAAAACCCAAGTTAAATACCTTATGTATTCAAGTCCAAAATTGTGCCCCTCCTTGATTTCGAGATGGTGGTTTAAGTTGCTGTCGTTGTTGTATGTGTTGTTGCTGGTCAGATAGCTTTTTCATTAAAAAAGACTGCAAAGCTTGTTGGGTGCATGTTACAAAAACCATCTACGTACGTTGTTTGTTAGTTTCTTTGTTTGTGTGTTCTCT
The DNA here is from genome assembly GCA_035222895.1 of Strongylocentrotus droebachiensis. NCBI lineage: Eukaryota > Metazoa > Echinodermata > Echinoidea > Camarodonta > Strongylocentrotidae > Strongylocentrotus > Strongylocentrotus droebachiensis. The sequence goes on along the minus strand of JAVYIG010002612.1, from coordinate 160,101 downwards.
TGAATAATTCCAAAGCCTTAAATTACACAATATTATGTACTGCATAACAAACATTTTCTTTTGACTTCTACAGTTTCTTTCACACCCACCACAATCTAATAACTAATTTAATAGGCCCACACACCTAATCTTACCTGTTTTATCCCAATTTTGACACCAGTCTATTCAAGGAGAGTTGAACGTGAAATGGCCGAACTACACGCCTAGTGGATCCAATGACAACTTCTGGTATGTATCCAGTCCTAACTTTGAATAAGAATGTGCTAGACATGGGAAGATCTAGGATTCTCGGGGGAGGGGGCAAAGTCTTGAAAAAGATGTCTCCGCCAAAACAAATTTTGCGTGACTATCTACAATATAACAAGGCTGACACAGAACATTTCAATAACATACTGTATTATGCTCCTTGGGATTTTGGATACTGATAATATTGATAATTCTTGGGATGGTTTTATGGATATTTTTGATGCAGCGGTTCGTGATTGTATCCCCCGCAAAAAAAGCCGCAATAACCGTTTAAGCCCCTGGATAACACTTGACATTAAGAAAATGATCACAGGCGCGGATCTACGGGGGGTTTAGGGGGTTTAAACCCCCCCCCCCTTGGGCGGCCCCCAAAAAAAAAAAAAAAAAAAAAAAAAGGAAAAAAAAAAGAAAAAAAAAAAAAAAAAACGCACGCTGGAGAGAAACCCTTTCAAGTGCACATATTGTGAGAAGATATTCAACTCATCTGGTAACTTAACCAAACACATGATAACTCTGGATATAACTGTGTATTTAACTGTTACTTGATTTAAAAAGACGTTATCATGCACTGCTTTTTATGGTCTCCATTGTGTTAATAGATGCCAGGAAGACATCACTTACGGGGTTCAAATAAACACCCCAAAAAAAATCGGCTCGCCGCTTCGCGGCTCGTGGACGATGCTCCGCATCGTCATTATTTGGGTCAAACCCCCCCCTTAGCAAAAAGCTAGATCCGCCCCTGGATCAGTAAGAAAAATAGAATGTTTAAGATATCGAAACAGTTGAATACCAACGATAGTTGGCAGGCGTATAGGGAACTTCGTAACCAAGTGAAAGTATTGATAAACAAGTCTTATTATTTGTATTTGAATGAATTGTTATCAGATAGTGACGATAATAGGATAAGGTTTTTTGCATTTGTTCGTAGTAAGAGGAAAAACCGTGCTCCCCTTTCAATTGACAACAATGGATTACCCGAACATGAACCGAGCAAGATCGCACAGGTGTTTGCCAATTATTTCAGTACCATGTTCACTCCAAATAGTACTTGTAATGATATTCCCGAACCCAGGTCGGAACACAGTGCATTCGTACCATATTTACAGAATGTCAATATTTCTACATGTGATGTCTCTAAGGTGATACGAAACCTGCGTAATGATAAATCACCTGGTCCGGATAACATAACCCCAAACCTCTTGAAAATGTGTTCTGTTCCAATTTCACCCGTTTTATGCAAGTTATTTAATATTTCTTTGTCTCTTGGTCAATTGCCAATGTCTTGGAAACAGGCCAATGTTTCCCCGATACATAAAGCTGGTGATAGCTCCTTACCTAGTAATTATAGACCGATTGCACTGACATCCGTAGTGTGTAAAATCATTGAAAAAGTAATAACGAACGAAATCCAACACCATACAACAGAATATTGTTTACTCAACCCTAATCAACATGGCTTTGTTAAAGGTAAATCGTGCGTCACTCAATTGCTAAACGTTACAAACCGTTGGCTACGTATCTTAGATGTACCATCCCCTCCAAAGATTGATGCGATTTTTCTCGATTTCCAAAAGGCTTTCGATTTAATGCCTCATGATGTATTATTGCAAAAACTTAATTCAAGGTATTTTATTTCAGGATCATTATGGCAATGGGTAAGGTCTTTTTTGTGTAATAGGGAGCAAAGAGTTATTCACAGAGGTGCACTATCATCTTGGTGTCCTGTTTTATCAGGTGTGCCCCAGGGGAGTGTGTTGGGCCCCACCCTATTTAATTTATTCATTGATGACATTTTAACCCAAACCATATCGCCATGTGTACTTTTTGCAGATGATACATTAGTCTATAGACCCATCTCAAATGTTCAAGATATGCTCATTCTCCAAAATGACCTGGACAAACTCAATGAATGGTGTATAATTAATAAAATGCGCATTAACGAAAAAAAGACGAAAGTAATGCGCATCACGTGTTCCAGACAGCCCGGTATCCCAAATTATACTCTTAACAATACCCTACTTCAATCAGAAACAGAGTTCAGATATCTCGGCATAATGCTGAACAATAAACTAACATGGCATAACCACGTAGAATATATCACCCGCAAAGCAATTCGTATGTTGGGCTTTGTTTTATCAGTCACCAGGTCACTGGCTCCTCACACCATCTTTTCTATTTTTAAGTCTCTTGTTATACCCATACTTGAATATGGACAACCAGTTTGGCATTTACACACAAAATTACTTTCGAATAAAATTGAAACGATACAACGTCGAGCTACTAGAGTTGCCCTTAGGCAAAGACGCCAACAAATGTCTTACGAGAATAGGCTCCAACTTCTGAATTGGCAATCCCTTGAATCCCGCCGAAAATATTGCTTGATCTCTTATGTTGTTAAGTCTTTGTTCCGTGTTATTGAATGCGGCACTGTCGGGCGTGCCATATTGGTGAATACTCGTCGAACTGATGAGGTGAGGTTCGTTCATCTCCGGGCGCGGACTCAACGGATGCACGGCTCTGCAATTAACGCATTTCCTCGTTACTGGGACGAACTCCCCGAGTCCTTGCGCACGGGGGTGGTCGAGACTTCCTTGTCGACCTGGCTTGCTGCGCTTGGGTGTCACCTCCGCCAGTGTGGGATTTAAATGATTGAAAGGGTAAGAGGGGAGAGGAGGCTGGAGCATAATATGCGGTTGAGTGGTTTTATATTAAACTGAATACTAAATTCTACTGCTTCCGCCTCTTCTTGCTTCTTTTCCTCCTTAATATTTCCCCCGCTTATTATATTGTTAACACGCACGTGTTTATAATTGCAAAATAACGATGTTCTTTTGTTATGGAACTGTTCTTCCGGTATCATGGGTATAGGTCAGTATTATAGATATTTGTAACCTGTATCTTTAATGGGTTATATATATTTCATTGGTTTTTTATCTTTTGGTATAGGTCAGTGTTATGAATATTTGTAACCTTGAATGGGATATATATATATTGGGATTGTGTGGTCATGTCGAATCCTGTTATGGTACAGGCCTAAATATACACTGTAATTTTGATTTCAAGAAAATGTATCACTGATAAATATGTACTTCTCTCCTTTCTGTTTGCTTTACTTTTCCCTCTCTCTTTGCTCTCTCTCTCTCTCTCTCTCCCCCTTTGTCTCTTTTAGTTTCCTTTCATTTTCTATAGTATTTTCTATTCCTTGCTGTCAGGGGAGATACGGTTATAATATGCTATTTAATATGCTATTTTATATTTTAATATGTTGCCCTATACAGCAACATCTCCTACACTTATTCAATGTGTCAAATGTTAATTAGCTTATACATTTGTTTGTAATTGATTAATATTATATAATGTATCTGAAATAATGATACCGCATCTTGCATTTAATTACATCACTTATAATTGTTTAATAGGCCCTAATTACTTTTCAACTTTGAAGGTAACCCAAGGCTAAACTTCTTATTTCTGTTTTATGTAAATCATCCATTGGAATTGGGACAGGAGGCTTTATGCCACAGTAATTTAGTTAACTGTTTCTGTCCCTGGCGTTCCAATGGTTGATAATTATGTCTTATTTTGTATTGTGTACACTGATATGTAATGTTTTCCTTTGCCGAATAAATAATAATAATAATAATAATAATTTGTGTTTGTTTATTTGTTTATTTTCAATCCAGGAGACGAGAGTATTTAAAGCACGGTACATGTGCCAGTGATTTGACAACGTTTAATTCTCAACTCAAGTACTTCGAGGGTACCATGGATCTCTATGACAGATACGACATCAAAAGGTATATATTTTGCGCTTTTACCGCATTCTTCTTCTTTTTTTTCTTCCTCTTCTACCTTCTTCATCCTCATCATCATCATTTCTTTCTTTTTCTCACCCCTGTTTTTCTTTTTCTTCATCTTCTCCTCCTCTTTCTCCCTCCTCGTATCATCTTCTTCTCCTTCTCCTTCCTCTTCTCCTTCTCCTTCCTCTTCTTCCTCTTCTTCCTCTTCTTTTGCTTCCTCTTCTTCCTCCTCCTCCTCCTCCTCTTCTTCTTTGTCTTCTTCTTCTTCTTCTTCTTCTTCTTCAACTTCTCCTTTTTCTTCATCGCATCGGATATGAGTTGTACTTGAAAGGCAAGTAGGGATGGATTAGGTAGTTACACTCAACAAGGATATCCTACATTATGGTCATTACACAGAAGAACAGCAGGGGTTTACCCTGTCATAATGATATGAATTAGGTTTTGATTTGATTCGATTTGATTTGTTGGTTTCTGTATCTTTTTCTTTATCATACATTTTCATGAACATAATATGGTTTGATACAATATTTCATATGTATATATATAGAAAATATACGATATCAAACAAATATATTAAATGCATAGTTAACAAACATGAGATGCAAGAGGGCTACAGTATAAGCAAAGTAGCTTGACGTGCCCGCAGCCTTTAACTTAGATACCATAATACAAATACAAAAAGCAGAAGAGTGACTTGCAGAGAAGAAAAGGAAAGGGGAGAGAAGGAGCGTTGGTTTTCTTTTAATACAAATAAAACTAATACGTCTTTTACTGGCATCCTTTCCCAAGCTTCATTCTAAAAAAGGTAAATATAGGCACGTTCAGATATGACGCGGTATAAAGCCCCCACCCGCCCCCCCCCCCACCCCCTTCCTAAAAAAAATACATAAATTTATTGAAAGAATATACATGTTATATGAATGAATAATTTTTATTTTTTTTTTATTTTTTAAAAGATCCTACACGTATTCACTCATCTCTGATAAGATAGGAAATGTAAAGCTATTCATCTTAAAGCTTATCTGCCGTAGTTTACAGGAGGGATTAGAGCGCCCTGTAAGGTCACTGGACAGGTGGTTATCTCATCAACTCAGCTCTCAGTTAACATAAGAAAAAGAGGATCATGGGGGACCAATGGTCACCGATTAGGCATTGTTTGTTATAGAGGGCGCAAGTAGCTACAAGTAGTGCAGTGGGCGTTTAAACGAATCGCGGTTCACGTTTCTGTATGTTTCTCTACGCTGAGGGCGGGCCTTTGTTGCAGGCAGCCCCTTTCATGTACCCCCAACTTGTCATCCGTTTACACTCAAATAATCACTGGTTAGCATTTGAAATGTCTTTCAACTTATATTTGTTTGATTTTCTTCTTACAGAAAATGGTTCACCACGTTCACTACGTTCACAGCAACCTATAGTGCTATTTAAACAAAATATATATATATTTATTTATGTAATTTATTTATTTATTAATAACTTTTATTTATCTATATTTTCATATATATATATATATATTTGGTAGGAGGGGGGTTCCCACGCTTTACAATTGTCATTGGCTTAAAGGTAAAGACCAGTATTGGAAACGCCCCAATTTCAAAAAATGAAATGGAAGCTCTTATTACCAATCATGTGAAAGACTATGTTTTGACCAAGTCATGATGATAACAGTTTTGCTGGGAAACCGCCTACTAATTGATATATTTGGTAAATTAGTTTTTCTATTGGCCTGTGAGAGATAAAGGCACGTGTCGCGCACGTGTGCGTAGTCCCATATACATCTTTCTGTGTACAGTGCTTGTAACTTTACGAAGACTAGGCCAAATTTCTTATCATGTTGATGATTCCAGAACCTTGCAGTGCACACCAATACTTACATGCTAGATGATCAACCTTTTCTGATCGATTCCACAACGTTTCTTTCACAATGCAATCGCATGACCATAACTGGTCTTTATCTTCAAACATCAAATAAACATAATGGCCCGAATTCACAAAGCAAGGTTTGAGCTCAGACCAAGGTTTGAGGTCAAACCTCCTTTTGTTTCGCCAAACCTTCTTTTGTTATTTACAAACCTGGTTTGTAAATAACAAAAGGAGGTTTGGCGAGACAAAAGGAGGTTTGAGCTCAAACCCGGTCTGAGCTCAAACCTTGCTTTGTGAATTCGGGCCAGTAAGTCTAAGAAATAACGATACGTGTTTATCTAACCATCGTTTTAGATTTGAGTTTGTATGAAGTATAAATTGATATTGTCTGTGTGTGTTCCTTGTACATAATTATGTTCGTGATTTCCTACCATCATAATGTAGTTTTGTGTGTAGATGGGCCCCATTTTGCAAGCCATGCTTCAGAAGGGCCGAAAGGCGGTCGTTATTTTAATGCGATTTGTATAGTTTTAGTTCTGTAACTGTTATTTGTAGTTAATGATTAAAAGATTAAAGAATAAAGTGCATTATTACCGCATTTTCTCGTGTTTGACAGAATCTTGGCAAGAGGCGTCCATCCTGTAGGGCCCTCAAACAGCCTCTACTATCCATTGGCCTACATCACTTCAGCCCTGAAGGAGGAACTTCGCGGCGCCGTCCCTAATGTCTACTGTTTCGTAAGTATGATTATATCAACGACACATTTGGCCCATTTACACATCCCAAAAACATTTTGAAAAATCGTTGATTTTTTCGGTCTACCATTTACACTACTTGAAAAACACATACAATTTTTTTTTAATTGGTGAGTAGTGCGCAAGCGCGACTCGTCGGTGCGCTGCATGCGCCAGCACGGAAGCGAGGAAAGTATCTTGAGCAAAAACCTTTACACTAAAAAAAGAAAAACTGACGAAACTTCGGCAGGCGTTCAAAAAAAACCACACTACAGAGATGCCGGTAGTAGTAAAACATCGAAATACGAGAAAAATCAACGATTTTGGGTTGCTGACTGAAGGCTTCTCAAGTTCCAGGTCTGGCGCGATATGTGTTTGGCTGCGTGCGAGATAATTCCACATTGTCTGGTTTATGCGAGATATGAAAACGGACCAAAAATGAATTCAAAAGTTTACGGTTTCACACCATGTGGGTTGTCTAGAAAAGGACTGTTGGGTTTGAAAGAGCATGAAAAAGAAAGTGAGAGAGAGGTAATCTTTTACTTAACCCTAATAAGGCCGGGGGGGGGCATTATGCCCCCCCCCCCTCCACGACTTTTCTGATTGTTCGAAAACGCATACGGATGGCGCCCCGCCGCTCGATGACTTTTTTCTTTCGAGTCTTGCGCATCTTTTGAAATATTTGTGTACAAAACATATGGAAATCTCATTTTTCCAAAAAAGAGATAAAACATTGGTTATTTGGTCTTGTTTATAGTTTGGGTGTTTATTTTGGGGTTCAAAATAGTCGAATTATAGTTAGAATTAAAATAAAACAACAAAAACAATAAAATACATAAATTAAAAAAACAAAGAAATACATAAGAAATCATCAAATCAATAGATAACATAAGGAATAAAGCCACTCTTCCAAAAAAAATTTGGTATTATTATTTCAAATGGTCTAAAGAATATATGTAGTGAAAACTAATGTTGAAATATGAAGAATATATGATTTATGGGTAAAAATGTGAATTTTATGACCTTATTTGCATAATTTACCATAAATATGCATATGAGTGAATTTTTTCAAAAAAATAAATTTACCATAGTGTTCTATACACTTCACTTGACATGCGTGCACATTTTTGCGGCGATCGGCCGTTTCACGGCCGAGATCTTATGGGGGGGGGGGGCATAATGCCTCCCCCTCCCGGCCGTATTAAGACCTCAAATAGTCCGGCCTTTTTAGGGTTTACTCCTGATATCGAGCAGTCAACCTGTTCGGAAAGTCCATCCTCGATCTCTCTTCGCTTTCATAACCTGGTTCATCAGTCCACCTCAGGACTCCTTCCATGCAAGAATATCTCTCTTAATTTCTCTTCCTCTATCCATATAGTACCAAGTAGTCCCCCGTATGACGAAACCGAAATAATACCACTCCTCCTCTCTCTCTCTCTCTCTTTACTTTCTATTTAATGCACTGCCCGCAGGAAGAGCAGTATTAAGACTGATGTGGCTATACCTCGGGCAAATCAAATCAAGTTATTATAATCATTATTAATGGATTTATTGTTATTATTAAATCAATTACAGTTTAAGAACTCTAAACAGTACCTGTCTGAAGTTCGCCTGTGTTTCGACAAGACTCTCAGGCCAATCACTTGTGGGCGTCAGCTGGTAGGAGGGGGTAAATGCCACCCCTTCAAAAAGGTTGTTTACCCCCCTTTCGCTTGAGCTCTGGTATGGGAACCCTACGTCGAGATAACATGGCTATATAATTCATTCTGGATTGTTCATCCTGCAGTAGATCGATTCTTTGAACCATTTAGATAAAACAAACTCTCAAAAACTTGCTGGAAATCATCTTTAATAAATATCACAACTCTCATTTGCACGTAGTGTCTTATGTTTAATGGTGTCAGACCTACTTACCTTGATTTTCTTATCTTTCTATGTTCATCACTCAGCCACTATACATTTTCTACCAAAACCGTTTGGCACATTAATGGTACATTAATATGTTAGATATTTATTTGTTTGACTATACATGTACATATTCATTGCCTTACTTCTTGCATTTGCAACGTTTTACATATTACTGTATAATTCACTGTATATTTATTGTTATTTTTATGTTTGTGGACCCCTTTGAAAATCAGCTGTGCTGAAAGGGCCATCCACCCTATGAGAGGAAACAAATAAATAAATAAATTTTTAAATTTTTATTTGTGATCTTGAACATTCAGTGTAAGATTTGTTAGATTTTGTGAGAACTTATTTTCTATCATTACCACAACTGAAGCTAATCTTTAATGTATATGTATGTAGAAAAACAATAATTCCTTTATGTCAGTTTTTTCTCTCTTTTTTGATTCAGATTACGTTCTACAAACATCTTCAGAATGCATTTAAATTAACGGGCATAGGGAATCGAATTAATCTATTATTAAATACATGTATATAACAAATTTCAATACGCATGATGTATATAATTGAATGAGTCTTCCCCCCCCCCCAAAAAAAAAAAAAAAAAAAAAATCGTTGAAAATGTTGTTTGTAACACAGAGAACAATCGAAGATTCATTCATGCAATGATCAATGCAATTAAATGAACGAGTAACGTTATTAACTGCGTATCATGTGTAGCTATTTCTTAATATTCTATCGTAAAACACTGATGAAAACTTTTCGTGAACGGTATTGGGTACCGAGCTTTATAAAAACAGAAATTATTATTAATTGCTGAATATCGAAACTAACTGAAATTCATTATGTACACATTGTAGAAGTGTCGTGGTCTAGAGGATGCGTTACTTGACTGCGGATCACATGATTCGGGGTTCGAGTCCCACCAACGCACTACGTCATTCATTTAACCCTGTCCACCCAGGCAAAAAATAGATACCTGGTAGGAATTTATCCCTTGTGTATGCTTTGAGCGCCTTTCGACTTTTAAAGCCCCACTGTCCTACTTGTAGCTACTTGCTCCCTCTATATACAAATCTTCTCCAATCGGTGCCTGTTGGTCCCCCATGATCCTCTTTTTCTTATGTTAGTTGAGAGCTGAGTTGATGAGATAGCCACCTGTCAGTGACCTGGCTGGGTGGTCTAATCCCTTCTGGCCCAGTAGTATTGACGGTCTTTAAAGCTAAGGTCAGAATAATAATACATGTATTACTTTGTAGGCGTCTTGAACGGTCGGCTCACTGTACCATCTGACTACGATCCGAATTTTGCCATAGTATTTGATATGAACATTCAAACATTTAAAATCGTAATAATAGATGATTTGAACAGTCATATGATTAATACAATCAAAGATTCATTGGATTTCACGCTTCCTTGGGGGAGCAATAGGTAAATCGTCTCACAATTATAGTGACGTCATACCAGTAGTGCGATTTTGTACGATTCGATTCAGCTTTATTCTGACTAGAAAGCTTAAATGCACTAAATTTCCGGTTATTAGCATTGTTATTATTACTTAAAACCTACATCAGGAACATGATGTCTGTTCAGATGTATATATCTAGTATAATTGGCATTTCTTCGAAGGTTGGATCGGAGGAAGAGCATATGCACTTTATTAATGTAGTTATTGTCATTTTCTTTTACTAATTCAGTTTCATACCGTTTACCACCTAAGATTGAAGCTTTTTCAGTTAGAAGTTCATACATTATTAGTGTAGCGTATTAACTTTTCATGAAACACGTTATCAAATAAAGTCTGTTCCTACTTCAACTTACATTGTTTTCATACTGTCTTCGTGTGACTGTAATGATGGATGGAATAGATAGAGGGCACTGTGGATACAATCATTCCTAACAGAATGAATGAATGAATGAAATAATTTTTAACGAGGGGCTTCACAAAGATTGTAGTACGAAAATTACATATTAGGTTGGTACAAATCTGATGGTGTCCAATTTGTTTCATTAGATCACACGCACTGCCTCATCAAATATTTAGTTCAAATTCATTTTTAATTTGGTTGCATTACAAAAATGGCCTATTCAGTAAAGGCCCGGTCACACAGGAAGGACGCATGGGGAACGCACGGCCAGCGCATGGAAAATTTGCAATTTTGGCCAGTGCGTTGTCGTGCGCCCAACTTTTGTCGGAGATACAGATAGCTGACACCAAATGTATAGCGTGTTGCTAGCGCGCTGGACGCATACAGGGCGCACACAGGGCGCACACAGGGCGCACACAGAGCGCACATGATAACAACTTCCACGAATGCACAGCGTGTTGCTAGCGCGCTGGACGAATGGTCCACGCATGCACCGCGTTCTACGACGCACGGCCAGCGCATTGGAAATCGGAAAAGGCCGTGTGCCTAACTTTTGTCATAATTTTGGAAAAGCTACCGAGCTGACACAAAATGCACAGCGTGTAGCTAGCGCGCTGTGCGTATACAGGGCGTGTGCTCCGCGCATGTCTGGCGCTGGTCTAGCGCGCTCCACGCATGTCTGGCGCTGGTCTAGCGCGCTCAGGCGCATGTCTGGCGTGCCTTTGGCGTGTATATTCATGCGTCGAGCTCGGCGCACGTTTTTGAGCATGCTCAAAAAATCCCGACGCACACAGCGAATGACGACGCATGCATAGCGCTGGTCCAGCGTTGGTCCAGCGCGCTCGACGAACGAGTAACGAATGATGACGCACGCCTAGCGAACGACAACGCACTGGCCCAAATTGCAAATTTCCAATGCGCTGGCCGTGCGTTCCCCATGCGTCCTCCCTGTGTGACCGGGCCTTAAAGTCACGCTCGGCCCTGTTTGTTAATTCCGAGAGAAACTGTTTCTATATGTCTTTAGGCAAATTCACGCAAAGGAATCCGCGTCAGAACGAAGATAAAATGCATGTGATCATAATATAAGGAACGATTGTTCTACAAGGCAGCTATCAAAGTGATAGTGCAAAGACATGGTGATTGATTGATTAATTGACTGATTGATTAATTGAATAATTGTTACATTGATTAGTGGATTGATTGATTGATTGATAGATGGTTTCATTGACTGGTGGATAGATTGATTAAATGATTGATTGATTGATTGATTGATCATTGATTGATTGATGGATTGATTGGTTGTTTCATTGATTGGTTGGTTAGTTGATTGAATGATTTATTTATTTATTGAATATTTTTTTCTTTGGTTGGTCGGTTGACTAGATTAATTGATCGATTGGTTGATTGTTTCTTTAGTTGGTTGGATGGTTGTTTGGTTGGTTGATTGATTGATTGATTGATTGATTAATATGCTTTTCTTCGCGAATGGCGACTGAAGAAGGTATTCCTGAGTCTGTGCAAGCCTGCTGGTGACTGACAAGCCCTATGTGGGATAGAGACGGCTTGCTACAATAGGTGTGCAGGGGTATAGGTCTGAGAAGATGAGGACGTTGTATTATTGTTCCGATTTTGTCGGTGCTGTCTCGTCTCACTTGCTCTTATCTTGTTATTATCCTCCAAGATGCAGGCACCTTGTCTGGCACAAAGCTTGATATTGAAACTATAACAACAAAAACACATATGATTCAATCCTTTCAGTAATTTTATTGAAAAAAATATAAATCAGAATCGGCAACCTAACAAAAATAGTCAAAACATGAAATCAGCGGAATTATTTTATTGCTGGAAGAATATAATATTCGTAGAGTTATTTCTATTACATATCTCCTCTAGAAATGCTCGTTGAGTGCACGTGTAAACAGGGTAGTATTGTATGAACAGGGCCTATTGCTAATCAATCACTTTCCCCATCAATCTATCGCTCTTTCTCTCCCTGTCTCTCTCTCTCTCTCCTTCTCTCTCTCTCTCGCTCTCTCTCGCTCTCTCTCTCTCTCTCTCTCTCTCGCTTACTGTTGTTCTTTGTCGTCTAAGGAAATAGACTGTATTGAATGCAGAAGGCCTATTCATGTCTAAGCTGTCACTGAATAACTGTTAAGAGTGATTGATCTTCTTGGATGCCCCTACATTTTCACCATGCCCTCAAATAAAAGGTAAAACCAAATGCCCACATAACTATTCTTTGCTGAAGTCCATCGCCATCACTGACTAAACGGATACTTCTCGGAGCAGACGACATCTTTCAGAGACATAGCCGGCCAGGTCTGTTTATCGAATGGATATCGACAGCACATTTTGTTAATTTCAACTTTGTTTAAAGACTTGAAAGATAAGAGGAGGGATTTGTGTGTTTAATATAAAAATTTAAAAAACAGTATTGTTTTAAGAATAGAACAATAAGGTCCAAAAATTACAAAGGAGGAGTGTAGAAAAATGAGAGACCAAGAGAAGGAGAGAGTGTGTGTGTGTGTGTGAAAAAACAAGAAGTAAGAAAAATCATGTTTTTCTAATCCACATCGAATCAATAAAATACCGTGATAAATATAAATTCGGAAAAGGATTTGTTTTCTTCCCCCATTTAATCACATCTCACTAATTGTTACACCAACTGCACTCATTTCGCAAACTTGCTCACTACACTCATGATTTTGCATTTGCCTTTGTTCAGTCACGTGTTCCGTGGATACCAATCGTGGTATTTTAGAGCCTATTATTTAGGGTTTTTCCCGGCGTAACGTGATTTATGTGAATGTATATACACACTTTATAAAAGTAATCCTAAAAATAATAAACTTATCATCCTTATTGCGTGGTTGAGGCTGAAGGATTACTAATTCAGACATGCCAGATATTGATTCACATGCTTCATTTTTGGCGGTGGCGATCATTATACTGATATACAATTTGTGAAACGAAATAGCTTTGATAAGATCTGGAGTTGGTGAATAGAAAAACGTTAATTATTGATTCGATGTGGATTTGAAAAACATTATTTTCCTTACTTGTTGGTTTTCCCACACACACTCTATCTCTCTCTCTCTCTCTCTCTCTCTCTCTCTTTCTCCTACACCTCCCGCCCTCACACATATAAAAACATTATCAACACCCTCCTCTTTAATTTCTCATCTTTATTGTTCTCTTTTTTAGGTGTCTCAAACTCCTTTTTCTTTCATTCAAATACCGTTTTTTAATTAAAAATACTAAAATCACAAATCCTAAAATCCCTTAAACTACTTGATTTTAAAAAATAACTTCGCATTCTCTAATTTCAAAGCTCCTTTACAATTATACCTTCTATCTTTTCTCTTCCCTCTCTTTTCCCCTCACCCTCTCCCACGCTCTTTTCTCTCTTTCCCTCCCCTTCTCTCTTTCTCTTTCTCCCTCCCTCTCTCTTCCCACTCTCTTTCTCCCTCTCTCTTTCTCTCTCCCTCTCGCTCTCTTTCCCCCTCTCACTCTCTCTTTCCCTCTTTCTCTCTCTCTCTCTTTCCCCCTCTCTCTCCCCCCTTTTCTCACTCTCTCGCCTTTTCTCACTCTATCGCTCTTCCCTCCTCTCTCTTATATTCTTAGTGTGTATGTTGTGCTCATCCCGACATGCGTGGAGGAGGAGGACTAACCAGCCATCATTGCAAGTGTGGAGAGTAGATGAAATAGAGACAAAAACCACGAGACAACAAGTAAATCGATAGCTACAATTGTGATAAGTTTACAAACCTGAACCTTTATTCATCAATTTTAAAATCTCGTATATTGACACAGCAAAAAAATCTTTTCCACTTCAATAAGTTTATGATTACACTAACTTTGTCAATTTGTGTAGGGGTAAAAACTTCGTTAACACTTTTAACATAACAAACCTTTCTATGTTTGATGTCCCCCCCCCCTTAGTTTTCATAGGAATAGAAACCCGGTTAGAAGTTTTGCGTTTTAGGCCAACAACAAAAAACAAACATGTTTAGCGTCCTGCCTTTTTGACACATTAGAAGGAGGAGGCCCCTTTTTTTTCTCCTCAAAATGGCCGCTCGGAACATTTTTCCTGACAGTTGGGCTATTTTTCAAGATGGCCGCCGGCGTTTTTTTTAGCAGTATGTTTTTCATGTTTTAATTCATTGAAGGAAAAAACAAATTAAAAAAAGAAGAAAAAACAGGAAAAATTGGAGGCGGCCCACAAAAAGGAAGCGGGCGGGGACGCTAAACATGTATATAATTGTAATGGCCTTAAGTATTGTCGATGGGGTCTTCAAACGATCTAAAAAAAGTAAAATTGCTACAAAATAGCTTGAACTCTTTTTATACTGTACATCGAAACCCTAGACTGCTATAATGTTCGGAATATAATATAATATATAAAAATTAACGTGTGACAAGTTGTATGTAACAGTATACTGCTTGCTCCATTAGTCGACTAAACCCTGTTATGAGCTGAACATCAAGTTCCACAGCTTTCATCACGTTAACACACGGCGATTACTTAGGCCTAACATGTATTTTATTCAGATATAGATATCAAACGTCAATTTGTTATTATGAGTGATGCATTTACCCATGATTCTATAACAGGTAGTAACTCTAAAATAAAAATGGATAACATCAGTTGTAAACCAAAAAAAAACTGAAATTAAACAAAGTTTACACAAAATAACAAGACGCGTTATTAACTCATTGTTCTGTACTTTGACTGTGCAACATTAGATGTTGGTAACCACACACACACACACACAATCATTTTGTAGCGCAAAATATATCCTGCGGTAATTCCTCCGCTTTAAAACAGTATTTCGTTTTTGACAAAAATAATTTTAAAAATATATTTCATAGAGATAGATTGTCAACAAATCGTGCTGAAAAACAAACTCAAACGAACACTCAATCAAACGAACAAAAAACGGAAAATCAAATGCAAAATACAAAACTGCACCTCTGTACACTGAGACAACTCGTATGTGCCGTCGATTAAAGAAATGCACTTTACCAAAAATGTTAGTAAAATTTCACTGGCACAGAATTAAACAAGCTCACTCGTAATTTAGTCCGAAAAAGAGATGTTTTGGTGTCTGTGTACCCCTCTCAAAAACCATGAAACCGGATAGCATAGTTGCAGTATAACATCTTGACAATGAGCGTGGACCTGTACTATATGTCGTATTTCATATCTCATGGTCATAAATAATCTAAGTAATCTTATATTTCAAAAAGCGTAGCTACTTTCTTACATGAAGAACAACACATATATTCAAAAGAAAATTACTGTGGTCTTAACAATTAACACAAATAAAAATGAAACTCATTATCGTAGCCTACTTTGTTACATGAAGAGCAACACATATATTCAATAGAAAATATTTGTAGTTTTAATAATTAACACAAAGAAAACTCAGGTCGTGATATATTTACAGGTTATATAAACTATACAATGCTAATTCAAAAAGCGTGAAACGGAACATGTTGAATTGGTTCGTAGTCTTGACGTGTTGCCTTTCCTTCTAACGTTTGTACATGTAAAATCGAATTTCAGAAGAGATACAAAAAAAATCATTGGCAAGAGGAAATGGTAAGGTAACAACGATAAAGTAGTTACGTGTGATGTTTCTAGATGCTCCAAAATAAAATTGATATGCTCCTGACCACTCTATATACAATGAGGGATATAAGTGCAAAATATAAAACGATCAAACAAAGGTATACATTTCAAGCACATGTATGTAACTATAAGCCCCCATCACACCAAACTAGTTCTCACTACGTTCTCGAAAATTTTGCCAAACGGGCTCAAACTGTGTGCGAACGGAGTTGAACGTAATATCAACTGTTTGCGACCTGTTTAAGGACTTTATGGACGGGCTCGGACTGGACTAATGTCTCTAATACGATCCTAGTTCGTTCATTAACACTCCACAATACGTCCAATTCGTCTGTACCCGTCCACAGTCAGTTCATATCAAGTTCAGATCGGATAAATTTGATATTTCCAAGCAGTCCAAACCATTTTTACTAGTTCGGAACTTGTTCTAACTAGTTTATAACCCAACCACCCCGTTCAGAGACAGTTCAACTCATCCTCATCTTGTTCTTAGTGCGTTCGAACGCGCTTCTATCGTGCTTTTCAAATCCCGTCCTGGTTTGAGGGCTATACAAACCCAGCCCGTTCTTCCTCATTGATGCTCGACCACATCACGTTAACACGTTCCTAGTAGGATCGAAGTACGGCAATTCCGTTCATAGGTACGGCAATTTCGTTCGCTGAGTACGTCCATCTCGTTTTAAGTACGTTGTCACTCCGTCCAATTGCATGACGGGGATAATTTTGAACAGGCTCAAAGTTCTAGACCACCCTTCCCGTCCAAGCCAGTCCGGGCCCGTCCATGAAGTCCTTAAAAAGATCGTAAATAGTTGCTAACACGTTCACTCCGTTCACACACAGTTTGAGCCCGTTTGGCAACATTTTCGAGAACGTAGTGGGAACTAGTTTGGTGTGATAGGTGCTTGACTTGAACATCTTGATCTGCAAATCCTAAAGCGTTGAAATTGAACGGGAATGAGGAATGGCGAGAACGCTCTGGGACGGGATTGCACACGCTCTAGGATCGCGTTCGAACGCACTAAGAACGAGATGAGGAAGAGTTGAACTGCCTCTGAAATGGGTGGTCGGGTTAAAAACTAGTTTAGATAGAATGGGTTTGAACGTATTGGGAACGAAGTATAACTAGTTAATAATAGGTTAAAACTGACTACGGACTGGCTTGGACTGCCTAATCTACCCGATCTGAACTTAATATGAACTGGCTGTGGACGGGGAACAAACGAGATGGACGTATTGAGGACTAGGATCGTATTATAGACATTTTTTTACACATTCTGCCCCGACCACAACCCGTTTTACGATTTTCTAGTACGGTTCCAGAACGTAGTGAGAACTAGTTTGGTGTGATGGGGGCTTAAGGGACTGTAAGTTCACTGGCGACAAAGTTTGAAATGTAAAAATGTAAATATGTCGACTGCTATGAGAGGCCTGGTTGTTTTATAGGCTCAAGGGTACGTTGCATCCTGGTATGACACCGAGGCGCGCCTGGGATGGCGACACGCCGAGGGGTCACGGCAGGATGCAACTTCCCCGAGAACCAACAGCCAGGCCTCGAATATTAAAGCAGTCAATGTGTCTTTTATACACCGAATTGACACAAAGAATTCGGACCTTATCCTTTTCTTGAGTAAAGATTGGTTAAAACATCACAGAAAATCTGAGCCACTGACTGTTAATCTTTGCTTGAAAGATGACTGAATGTTACAATCATATGGGAATCGCAGACAAAAATCACTGTATGGAATCCGGATCCGCACTCGCACAAATTAAGTGGATCTTATCAACATTTATTTATGCGGCCCGTTAACCGGTGTAAGCGGCAACCTTAAAAAACTATTAACCGACTCGAACCTCGGCCAAGCAAATGGCTAGATTTCTAAAGGGAGGTATATGACATCCTGTAATTACTGTCTTCCATAAGAAGACAGAATAAACTTGTCTCTGTTTTGTTTTTGTTACATTCTGGAATCGATTTGAAATGTAGTTCGAATGACATCCAGAGTCAGGATGTATAACGCCAGTTCCGTAGTTGCTGTCAATCATGTAAGCTCGTTAACTGATCATTACCATTTACCCGTACTTCAATTCTGTACTTCTGCTTTCGAAGGCGCTTCTTCCTATGTTTGACTTTACAAACACCCACTATAATAATGATAATGGAAATGGCAAAAATTGCAACTAAGATGCCAACCGCAACTAACAAGCCCGTTACTACATTCTGGCAAGTTTCGTTTTGGGTATTACTTGTAGTTGTTGGTGATATCAAACTGGAGATGGTAGAGGACTTTTCCGTGATACTTGCAGGTTCTTGAGATGACGGTAGGCTTTGTGTGACTGGTGCATCGGGGCAAGGGTCTGTGTTGTTTGAGATGTTTCTTACCGGGTCCCAATCCCAATCCTTACACGAACATTTGTCTTTGGTTTGTTCGATGGTGCAAGAACAGCAGAATATACGGTGGTCTTCGAATCTAGCCAGTATGACCTGACGTAAAGATCTACCATGTGTTTCAGGTGTGCTCAAGTGGGGCAACCGCATACCGTTTTGATGACATACGATCTTGCCCTGGAGACTTCCTTCAGGAGCTGTACATTGTATGGCGATCCATTCTCCTGCAATGTAGTCTCTGGATGACCCGCATGAGGCTTTTCCAGGAGGGTACGCAACACGTAAACCGATTCGTTGGTAGTCTGGAAGAATGTCACCTTTATCATAAGCGAAGAGAATGAATGTACCTTCATTGCCTCTGAAGACAGGAAGAAACGTAAGGTTTAAGTAACAAAGATCGTCATCATTCTCATGGAATATTCTAAGGTTTTGAGAGGATGGGAGTAACTCTGGGTTTGCAGAACTATAAAACGGAGCCCCATTTCCGTGTTGCAGGGTGACTCTTGTACACCCACACGGATAAGGGAACTTAAGTTCTGTCACACTCCCCTCTATGGCAGTTAAAATACTACAATCACATGTGGCTAATGTCATTAATGTAACAAAAACAATCAAAGACATCATTTATTATTTAGGTTAACAATGGTGGAATCAAGTTTACCCAATGGACCTACAACATTTCACAAACATGCCAGATAGTTTCTGTTTACGTTGTTCGTTCAACTGGATTGTAGTTGTGTCATTCAGTGCAACACCTTCCACCATCTTTAAATATTCTGCTGGGATCAGGATTGTGGTCAATCTAGCCAAAAGAGACAAGGCGGTTAATTTGCTAAGATTTAAGAAACTTTTAAATTGTATATCAAATTCTTCAGCCTAACACAGGTGCTCTTGACGGCGTGTACATGCAAACCGCAGGTGCCCTCATGGTAGCACACCAGTGGAACTCTTCTTGACGCAGTTGTTTATTCGGAGGGGTCTAGTACTCTGTATTTAAAGATAGTCCTACTTCTTGCCCCGCTGAGGTCTTAGGTTAAAAGTGATTTCAAGCAATGGTTGACTCAGATACTCAATCCACGGAAAATGTTACGGAGAAGTTTTATCCAACGTTGCCCATGTCTTGTTAATCGTTTCACCCTACATATGGACACCCATATCATCGGATTCTGTAGTAGGAGAACAAAGAGTTTTTTTTTGTTAGGGTGGCGAATACTTTATGGTACGATCGATTGACTAAACGTGATCAAAGATAACAATGTAAAAAGGAAAAAACACAAACTGAAACCCATTTTCAACTCAAATCTAACCAGTTTTGCAAGGTATGCTAACAGTGAGAACTGTTTTAGCGACCACCTGTACAGAAAGACCACCTGTCTATAAGAAACCGCATTTGCCATTTCCCTTGAATAGCATTTCACATTGAAATGTGTACTCTTTTATTTTTTGTACATAAAGACTACCTCCCTTGAGCGGTCTTTATATACAGGTTTTACTGTAGTAGCCCACTTAATGCCATTTATTTGATAGGTTAACCAACATTAATGTTCACACAGGGCTCAAAATATTTCTTGTTAATAAAGCGCTAGATTATATAAAATTTTCGTTGTAGTCTGATTTTTTCGATTTTTCCAATGATTATTCACATACTTCAATCTTAGGTACTTGTTGATGTTTTATTTGAAATTTAATTTTAGAAGGAGCTACACAAAGAAAATTCACTAACAACTCATAATTAGAACAAATTACATATGGATGAAAAGATTTTCTCTTGAAAAACACGAACAATTTGCTGAGGAATCATATAGATATCATGGAAAGGCGTAAAATGCAATTTTTCAAGACCCTCCTTAGACCCCCGAACGCCCCTGAACGCAAGTCAAACACACAAGCGTAGCGAGCTCTGATTAGTGACGTCACACACTGGACGAACAGCTCAGTGCCGTGTAGCAGTATGCAGCTAGCCAGCTGTGTCCCGTATGTGACGTCACAAATATTGACGCTCTACAAAGGACCGCTGAAGGCAAAAAATCTGGATCTCAAAACTAACATTTTTGAGAGTTGATTACTGCGGGCCCCAAACATATTTTGAAGAGAAGAGTTGTTATATTTGATCGGCAAGGCTTCCCCTTCGCAATGATATGATTTTTGCATCAATTCAAAACACTTTTGATTATTCGTGTGGCTACTTTAGCCATAGACATGCCCCATGCACAGTACAATTTTTGCCTATCAATTTGCACGTTTTTCTAAATTCAATGCTCGTTTTGCACGTCTCCGCGACGAATAGAGTGTGAAATCGCATGCTACTAAATGAAATTGAACGACGCAATTAGCTTTTTGTATGTTGATCTACATAGTGATTCAATTTCGCACGGAATTGAATGAACGTTACGTTAATTCGGCTGCCCAGTTAACGAAGTTGGGTGGGAAAACCTAGAATACAAATCATTGTGAATATACATCTTCAGTTTAGGAAATTTATCTAGAATTATACCAAGGTTTTCGTGTACTTTCGACTGGAATACGATCGCAAAGACTTTAAGAAATTAAACCTGAGGGGAAACTTCATTACTGTAAGTTTTAGCAGTTATAAATCATGCATAAATAATGCTCGGATAATGTTATAACCTAAGTCAATGTAATTTTCGCATATTTCAATATGATGCCCAAGGCCAATGAAATTACTTTAGGTTCATTTTGTTAATGGTTTCGATCGTGTATGTTATGTAACAAGAAAAAAGAGGACTGAAGGTTATACGTTGGATGCCAAAATGGAGCAGTTCTGTTTTTCGGATTCTTAATTTCCGAACCATTATGATAATGATTGTGTCATATTGAATGTGTGCCAGATATTTTGCAGCAAAATCATTCTTTCATGTGGAAGGAACTTGAATAGCTTTACGGAATATTTTATACTTATACGCAATGATTCACAGAATTTAATAAAAGAGAAATTTAACAACAAACATACCATGGAAACCGTTTCGCATAGTGACATCAGAAGTGCTATGCTTCGCGAAAGAATAGTTTGTAGCATCACTTACTTACTTGGTATACTTGGTTGATTAGCCCTCTTGTCCTATGGGAAGGGCTCTCAGTTTTCTCTTAAAAGTTGTCACTGTGGGTGCAGACACTATGTCAAGAGGGAAGCTGTTCCAGGGTTGGACCACTCGATTTGAAAAAAGTGGCCAGCTAATTTTGTGCGAGTACGTCTTTAGTAAATCTTTTTAGTAAATGACCTCTTAGATCTTTGTTTGGAGCAGAGAAGAACTTTTCTGAACTATTCCTGTATATATCATTAAGATATTTGTAAGTATCAATCAAATCCGTCTTCTGTCTCCTCTCCTGTAAAGGAGCTTATCTTTCATTGGGAGCGCCAGGTGTGTCAAGTCTGACAGATATGAACGCTATTCAAGGACCCAATATTATTATTATTACTATTATTATCATTATAGCATTGCCATCAGTCATTAGCGGCTTTTTTATTCAGTCGATTTTGTATTTATCATTGAGCTATCGTGGTGATCTCAAATAATAGGACGAGATAAATGAATGAAAGAGAGAATTAAGAAATGAGGATGGAAAAGGCTCGTCAGTGCTTGGTCGCGTCGTCCAGACAACAGACCAACAGTCGACCAAATCAACAGAACATTTATTATTTCCCTTTATAAAATCGGTTCAAGAATTTAGCCAATGAGAACTGTCAAAATGGACCACATGGACGGGTAGTGTATTTTGTCAGAGATATTTTGGTCATAACAACCGTGCTTGAAAAAAAGTTTCAACAAAAAGTCATCACGCACGCCGCACAACGCACAGCGCACTCACACCTGTGTGAAAATAGCTCAGTAGGTAGAGTTTACTGATCCTCATCAATATGATCGTTACGTTTCCATTGTTCACAAACTATATAACAAAACGACCCAGTCAATAGTATACTAGTTACACCGACACGTCGTCCAGACAACAAACCCAACAGTCGACCAATTCAACAGAACATTTATTATTTCCCTTTATAAAATCGGTTCAAGAATTTAGCCAATGAGAACTGTCAAAAATCGACCACATGGACGGGTAGTGTATTTTCGGTCATAACAACCGTGCTTGAAAAAAGGGTTCAACAAAAAGTCATACGCACGCCGCACAACGCACAGCGCACTCACACCTGTGTGAAAATAGCTCAGTAGGTAGATTCTACTGATCCCCATCAATATGACAATACATCTTTTTCAGATCTTAACTGTATACTTGTGAGGAAATAATGGTCTGATCACACACACGCTATACAGTCAATGCGTGTTAATTACATTTCAATCAATGAATTATCTCGCAACTGATGGTCTGGACAACAAGAGAGTATTTTTTCATTGGGCAGAGATCGAGGGCATACCAGTAAAGTCCACTATAAACACTAGATACAAGGGAAAAGTCCCCCAGCCAAAGGCCATGGTACTCGTTCATTAAGTTCACCTTGGATCTGATAAAATGAGCAACATAAAATGATGTTGAAGATATGTATTGTTAATACTAGTGCATAAGCAACCCCCACCGTGAGAAGCAAGAAATGAGAAGGGGCGGGTAGGGGGGAGGGATTGGAATTTTCCTGGGAGGGAGGGAGCAAATCCCCCCTCCTTTGTGGTTTAAAGACCGGCTTGAACCTGAGAAAATTTGTTACCCCCCCCCCCCTTTCTCTTTCTCCTTTTCTCTCTCCTCTCTCTCTCTCTCTCTCTCTCTCTCATCACCTCTTTCTCCCTTTCCCAGTGTATGAATTCACCCCCTCCCCCTTTTACCTTCGTAAGGAAGAAGCATGCGATGAATGAGAAAGTGTGACAAGTGATTTTTTGTTTAATTTCCTTCAGCATTACTTGTCCTGTTATTAAAAGAAGGTTAGGTAACTGCTGTTAAAACACAGTTAATCACAATAAAGCTCAATCAATACAATATTACAATGGTACATATTTATGGATTGACTGATACGAAAATTATTCTTGCAATATCGATCATTCCCGTTCATTAACAGATAGAAACGTGTGATAAAATAATTTACATTTTTATAACATCCCGTCATATCTGAAATCAGTTTCCCCAGTTATCAACCGGTAATTAATTGGCTAACATTAACCATGCAATTCTCAATTTCCATAGCACCTAAGTTGTCCGTTTCCAAAAATACGTAACGAAGAAGAACTCACATAACAATTGAAAGGCAATCAGGCATGTTAAAACATTTGTGACACTTGAAAGAATACGTCAGAAATCTCCCATGTATGCGCTATGCGAACGATTTATGTAATTCCTACAACTAGGCTTAATCAATAACAAAACAACATCAAACAGGAAAATATACATTTAGTCAAATATTTACAATACATAGTTTAGAATAAGTAAATCTATGGAGTTATTCTCCTGTTTCGTACATAAGGATTTCATCTAAAGAATAACGTTCATGTTGAATATTATTTTCATCAGTTTGGGGGCAAATTCTATCATTGAAGTACACAAAGGAAATTAGATATATATTTTGTAAGTTTATGCAAGAAAAGACATGTTTCTATTAATAGATTGTGTTGATAATTTTTCAAACAATAATGGACACCTGATGCACATTGATTGCTCGATATTCAGTTTACCATAACGGATTACGCAACAACAATTTGTTTATAAAAGAGATGTTATAATACACCTATGTACACCTAGTATTAGAGCATTCAGCTTTGTTAAAGTTACCAGCTTTATTATTAGTGATAGTGATAAAGGTTTGTATAGCGCTCGAGTCTGTCAAACTTGACACCCCTGGCGCTGCACAATGACCATCCCGGCTTTAGCATGGCTGCCGTTATGGGATCTAGCGTTTCAATGAATTAATTCCTCACCTGGGTCGAGTGTGACAATTGTAGATGAATGTCATGCCGAAGGACATTTTTGCTTTGGGAGGGATACGAAATATAGTGTAATTGGGCTTTTACAGTCGTGTATCAATCAGATATGACTATTTACGTCACTTTGTTTCAAATATAAGTAGATTGTTAGTGTTCCAAAGATCATCTATTATAATACAATAGTTATAACACCAGGGGGGTGTTTCATGAAGCTGTTCGTAAAGTTACGCATGACTTTACGAACGACTTGTATATGAAAAGCCAAACGGGATGCTCAATCATTACTAACTACTTACTAATTATATGTTAATTGTACATCTATGCATTTTTTTTCTTCATTATTTCTTCCCCCCCCCCTCCCCCTTTTCATTTCTCTATGTATCTCATTCTAATTCTATCCCTCTGCGCCTCAGAATAGTTTACTAGATCGATGGCGCATAATAAATGCTGTATTATTATTATTAATTAAAGTTGAACTGTGCAGATGTAGATTAACATTTTTATTATAACAAACATTTTTAACGCAAAGTATATTTTGTTGCCATAATTTAATTGAGGTTATTGGAAATATCAGAAAATACTTTGGGTATCCTATTTTGCACTTCACATACAAGTCGTTCGTAAAGTCATGCGTAATTTTACGAACAGCTTTATGAAACACCCCCCAGGGTGGGTACTTTCGTTGAAGATACGTGGAATGCAGGTGGTGGTAGCCAACGAAGATGTCTTCCTAGTAAGATCGGTTGCCATGGGTACTAAGTTAATTAGCCGAGTATGGAGGAGGTTCCACTGTTCCGTATGGTTTGGAAGCATCCAAACGGATAGGAAGGAGAGAGATGGATGGAGAGGAGATAAGAAGAGATTGGAAATATTCGACGATGACCACGATACACAAGACATTCATGACATGATGTTGATGGCGATAAGGATTTTTTGTGATGATGATGTTGATGATGATGGTGATGGTGGTGATGAAGATGGTGGTGATGATGAAGATGGTGGTGGTGGTGAAGATGGTGGTGATGATGAAGATGGTGGTGGTGATGAAGATGGTGGTAGTGGTGAAGATGGTGGTGATGATGAAGATGGTGATGATGATGATGATGGTGGTGATGGAGATGGTGGTGATGATGATGGTGGTGGTGGTGGTGATGGTGATGGTGATGAAGTTGGTGATGATGATGATGGTGGTGATGATGATGATGATGATGAAATGAAAGGGAAATAGAGAGACAAAGACATAATTTTATTAGAACAAAGATTTTAGAGAAACGGAATTTTCGTTTACCTATTAGGCAAATGCGTTCACACATTAAAGTAAACAAATTGTTATTTTCTCCTTTGTGCCGCCTTTGTTCAAGTTTTTGTTTGTTTGATTGTTTGTTAGATTTCATTACGCATTTTTTAACAAAATAAAAAGTAATATATAAACTAGATACATATGAGTAAAAGAAGTACATATAAAATCATATCATCATATAAATCAATTAGATAATTATGCCTTTAAAAAAAAACATCGATGACAAAGCATTTCAAAATTGAAAACAAATGCAAAAGATCGCAATTTCAAAGCCATTTAGAAACGTCTTGCGTATGACGTTCTATAAAAAAAAGTTATTTGTATTATTATACAACATATAGCAGGAATAAAGAAAAGATACTGACAGAGGAAGGAGAGATGAAATAGAGAGAGAGAGGGGGAGAGGAAGGTGGCAGAGAAAGAGAGAGGGGGCAAGAAAATAGAGAGAGAGATAGAGAGAGTGTGTGTGTGTGTGTGTGAGAGAGAGAGAGCAGGGTGGGAGCAGAGAGAGAGAGAGAGAGAGAGAGAGTGGGAGAGAGAGGGGGCAGAGATAGTGTGTGTGAGAGAGAGAGAGAGAGAGAGAGAGAGAGAGGGGGAGAGAGTGAATGGGGGGGGGGGGGGGAGCACACAGAAAGGTAATAGCCGGCCAGGAATGTTTATCGAATGGGTATCGACAGCACACTTGTTAATTTCAACTTTGTTTAAAGACTTGAAAGATAAGAGGAGGGAATTTTCGTTTTGATATAAACATTTAAAAACCCTACTTAATTCTAAAAATAATTTCGCATTCTCTAATTTCAAACTCCTTTACAATTATACCTTCTATCTTCTCTCTCTGTATTTCTCTCTCTCTATCTCTCTCTTCCCTCTCTTCCCTCTCTTCTCCCCTCCCCTCTCTTTTCTCTCTTTCCCTCCCCTTCTCTCTTTCTCTTTCTCCCTCCCTCTCTCTTCCCACTCTCTTTCTCTCTCCCCCTCTTTCTCCCACTCTCTTTCTCTCTCTCTCGCTCTCTTCCCCCTCTCTCTCTCCCTCCCTCTTTCTCTCTCTCTCTCTCTCCCTTTTTCTCACTCTATCGCTTTTTCTCACTCTATCGCCCTTCCCCCTCTCTCTTATATTCTTAGTGTGTATGCTGTGCTCCTCCCGGCATGCACGGAGGAGGACTAACCAGCCATCATTGCTAGTGTGGAGAGTAGATGAAATAGAGACACAAACTGAGAGACAAAAAGAAATCGATAGCTATAGGCGTGACAAGTATAAATAGCTGAACCTTTATTTATCCATTTTATAATCTCGTATTTTGACACAACAAAAAATCTTTTCCACTTCAATAATCAAAGCTTATGATTAAATTGACTGCGCCCTATGTTATTGAGTTTTCTTTTTCTTCAATTTGTGTAGGGAGTTACAAACCTTTTGCTCATTTTTTCCAGTTTATATATAGGAATAGAAATTCGGTTTTAATTTTCCGTAATAATTATTGTCGAAAAAGTCTTCGACCGATCTTAGCAAACGTAAAATTGCCACAATATAACAAAATAAATCATACAAAAACAAACAAAATCAAACCAACATAAAGCAGAAAATCAAAATACGAAAATACACTTCTGTTCACAGAGATAAATCGAATGTGCTGTTGATTTAAGCAATGCATTGTAGGTAAATATATTTCCATTGACACAGAATAAAACAAGACAGTATTTTGGTTAAAGAAAGAGGGTGCCTTTTGTATGTGTACCACTCTCAAACACTATGGCCCGAATTCACAAAGGAGGTTTGTCGACAAACCTTGGTCTTCGTACGTCATATGACGCGTTTTTACGCGTTTTTTTTACAAACCTGGTTTGTAAAAAACAAAAGGAGGTTCGGCGAAACAAAAGGAGGTTTGTCGACAAACCTCCTTTGTGAATTCGGGCCTATAAAACCAGACTGCATCCAGTGGCGACGACTCGCAACGACTCAGCCAGCCGCTGAATAGGTCTAATCCCTCCTGGCTAAACGAGTGTAGATGGGATTTAACAACTGTTTTCCGAAAGAAGACAGAATAAAATTGCTTTTTATTTTTTGCTTGTAAATTTCTGGAATCGATATGAAATCTAGGTTGAATAACATCCAGATTCGGGATGTAAAGCCCGTTCCGTAGCTGCAGTAAATCATGTTAAGCTTTTCGACTGTTCATTACCATTTACCTCAATTCTGTACTTTTGCTTTCGAAGGCGTTTCTATATGTCTAGGTATAGGTATAGGTATACCTATGTTTGATTTTCCAAACACCCATTATAATAATGATAATGCAAATGGCAAGAATGACAACTAAGATGCCAACCGCAACATACAAGCCCGTAACTACATTCTGGCAAGTTTTGTTCTGGGTATTACTTGTAGTTGTTGGTGATATCAAACTAGAGATGGAAGAGGACTTTTCAGTGATACTTGCAGGTTCTTGAGATGACGCGGGGCTTTGTGTGCCTTGAGCATCGGGGCAAGGGTCTGTGTTGTTTGAGATGCTTCTCACCGGGTCCCAATCCCAATCATTGCAAGAACATTTGTCTTTGGTTTGTTCGATGGTGCAAGAACAGCAGAATATGCGATGGTCTTCGAATCTAGCCAGTATGACCTGACGTAAAGATCTACCATGTGCTTCAGGTGTGCTCAAATGGGGCAACCGCATACCGTTTTGATGACATACTATCTTGCCCTGGAGACTTCCTTCAGGAGCTGTACATTGTATGGCGATCCATTCCCCTGCAATGTACTCTCTGGATGATCCGCAAGAGGCTTTTCCGGGAGGGTAGGTGACACGTAAACCGATTCGTTGGTAGTCTGGGAGAATGTCACCTTTATCGTAAGCGAAGAGAATAAATGTACCTTCATTGGATCTTAAGACAGGATCGATCGCCAGGTGTAAGTAACAAAGGTTGTCTTCCTTCTTGTGGACTATGCTAAGATTTTGAGAGGATTGGAGTAACTGTGGGTTTGCTGAATTATAAAATGGAGCCCCATTCCCATGTTGCAGGGTAACTCTTGTACTCTCACATGGATAAGGGAAATTAAGTTCGGTCACATCCCCCTCTCTGGCTGTTAAAATTTGACAATCACAAGTGGCTAATGTTATTAATGTGACAAAAACCATCAAAGACATCATTAATAATCTAGGTCAACAATGGTCGAATCAAAATGTACCCAATGGACCTACAACATTTTCACCAAACAAGCCAGATAGCTTTTGGTCCGTTCTTTTTCTTTTGTTATGGAATTTAGGTTGTGTCATACAACACAGCATCCACCGTCTAGGAATACACTGCTGGGTTCAGGATTGTGGTCAAATTTAGCCAAGAGAGACAAGGCGGTTTTATTTGCTGTGATTTAATGAAATTGTAAATGGTATTTCAAATTCTTCAGTCCAACACAGGTGCTTGACGCAGTTGTTCCTTCAGAAGGATCTTGCTTCGCTGGGGTTTTAGGTTAGAAGTGATTTCAACCAATGTTTTAAAGACACTTAATCCACGAAAAATGTAACGGAGAAGCTTCACCCAACGTTGCCCAAGTGCTGTTGATTGTCTCACCGTACATGGACGCTCATATCATCAGATTCTGTTAAAGGAGAACAAAGAGTTCGGTTTTGGGGGTGGCGAATACATTATGGTACGATCGATAGACTAAAAGTGATCAAAGATAACAGTGTAAAAAGGAAAAAACACAAACTGAAACCCATTTTCAACTCAAATCTAACCAGTTTTGCAAGGTATGCTTGGTTCCATAATAACAACAGTGAGAACTGTTTTAGCGACCACCTGTACAGAAAGACCACCTGTCTATAACAAGCCGCATTTGCCATATCCCTTGAACAGTATTTCTCATTGAAATGTGTACCATATTTTTTTTAAACATAAAGAACACCTGCCTATAAAGACTTTTTTGTCTCCCTTGAGCGGTCTTTATATACAGGTTTCACTGTAGTAGCCCACCCAATGCCCTTTATTTGATGGGTTAACCAAACAGCAATGGTCACACAGGGCTCAAATTATTTCCTGTTATATCGCTAGATTATATAAAATTATCGTTGTAGTCTGATCTTTTCGATTTTTCCAATGATTATTCACATATTTTAATATAAGGTATTTGTTGATGTTTTATTTCAAAAAAATGTTTAGTTAAAATCATAGGCACAGTACAATTTGTGCCTATACTTGCACGTTTTTCTAAATTGAATGCTCGTTGTGCACGTCTCCGTGATAATAAGAGTATGAAATCGCATGCTACTAAATCAAATTGAACGACGCAATTAGCTTTTTGAATGTTGATCTAAATGTTAATTCGGATGCCCTGCAGTTAACGAAGTTGGGCGGGAAAAACCTAAAATATAGATCATTGCGAATATTCATCTTCAGTTTAGGAAATTTATCTAGAATTATACCAAGATTTTCATATACAGTCGACTGGAACACAGTCTCAAAGACCTTCACGAGATCAAACTGAGGGAAATTTCATTACCGTAAGTTCGATATAAATCATGCATATATATATAATGATCGGATTAGGTTATAACCTATGTCAATGTAATTTTCCCACATTTCAAAAAGTGATGCCAAAGACTAAGGCAATTACTTTACGTTCATTTTGTTTTAATCGATCGTGTTTGATACGTATCAAGAAAGGAGGACCTAAGTTTACGCGTTGGATGCCAACATGGAGCAGTTATGTTTTTCCGAACCAGTATGACAATTATTATGTCATATTGGTTGTCCTCCAGATATTTTGCTCCTTCTTTATTCTTTCATGAGAAAGGAACTTGAATAGATTTGTGGAATAGTTTATACTTCAGATATTTTTATCATGCTACATGTATATATATGCTACATGCACCAGTGGCGTACGCAGGATTTTTTTCAAGGGGGGGGGGGGGGTTTAAGATCGGGTCCAAAATTTCGCAACGACTCAGGAAAATTTGAATATCGCGCCGGCCAAAAGTCGCTCAGTGGGGGGGGGGGGGGGGGTTAAGCGGACACTTTTTTTTGGGGGGGGGGGGGAGTCCAAAAAAAATCGCAACGACACAGCCAGCCGAAAAGTCGCTCAGTGGGGGGGGGGGGGGGGTTAAGAGGACACTTTTTTTTTTCGGTCTCAAAATTTGAAAATTTGACATTTTGCTCCGTTACGCGCCTGACATGCACTATAACATATCACACATTGATTTGACAGAATTTAATAAAAGACAAATTTAACATCAAACTTACCATGGTATCTGTTTCTGATAGTGACATCAGAAGTGCTATGCTTCGTGAAGGACTAGTTTGTAGCATCATCTGAGCTTATCTATCATTAGGTAGCGTCAGGAGAGGAGAGTCTGACAGACATGACCGCTATACAACAACCCAATGTTATTTGTTATTATTATTAAATATAGCGTTGAAATCATCTAACCGGTTTTCTTAATTCGGTCGAGTTCTTGTTGTCTTGGTTACAACGTGATGATCTCAAATAAAAGGACGAGATAAAACAAAAATATAAAAATAAGAGAGAAAGAGAGAGACAATGGAATTAAAGGAGGGAAAACTCATCAAAAGGCTTGATGTCATAGATTAAACATTGATTTCGGCGACTTAAATAATGGATCTATCTCCGAGTAGGTCCATGGTTAAAAGTTCCGTTTACAATGTTCTTCTAATGAATACCAAAACAGGCTCACCGGTGGTCCCCACCCACTGAGTATATTCCTTGTTACACCGAAGAACCAGCCAATAGATATACAAATACAATAGACCATACAATACATTTCATTTCTCTCTAATGGGCAAGTAATGTTGGGTTGAGAGTCGGTTTGGCGGTGTGACTTGGGTTTGTACTTTACCACTCAGAAGGTAGAGTTTAGTAATCAGCTGGATTAATATGACATTATATCTTAACCGGGACTTTCCCCAAAATAGTCCGATCACACGCATGCTTTACAGTTGTCGCGTGTCAATTACATATCAACCAAAGAAACATTTTACAACTTATGTCATGGTCAACAAGACAGTATTTCCCATTGGTCAGAGACTCAGAGAGGTAATATCAGTTAAATCCAATATAAAAAGTTGATAAAAGGAAATAGTCCCCCCAGCCAAAGCCCATGGTATTCGTTCATTAAGTTCACTAATGATCTGATAAAATGAGGAACATCAAATGATATTGAAGATATTTGTTGTTAGTAGTGCATAGGCAACCCCCTCCGTTAGAACCAGGAAATGAGAAGGGGCGGGTTAGGGGGGGGGGGGGGCTAGAATTGGAGCTTTGCTGGGATGGAGCAAATCTCCCCCCTACTTTGTGGTTTGAAGTCCGGCTTAATATTCCTGAGAAAATGTTGTTTTTACTTCCCCCCCCCCCCCCACCACCCACACATACGCACTAAGCATTTCTCTCTCCCCTCTTTCCTTTTCTCTTGTGTACACTCCTACCTTTCTCTTTCCATCTCTCTCCCATCTTTCTCTTTCTTTTTCTCTCCCCTCTCTTGCTTCTATCTCTCCCCTTACTCTTCCCTTCTTTCTCTCTCTCTCTCTCTCTCCCATCTTTCCCTTTCTCTCTCTCTCTCTCCCCTCTCTCTCTTTCTCTCATTCTTCCTACCTCTATTTCTTTCTTGGTCTCTCTATATTTCCGTCTCTGTCTCTCTCACTCACCCCCCCCCCCTTTCTCTCGTCATTTCTCATCACCTCTTTCTCCCTTTCTCAATGTATGACATCATCTTTTCCCCTCTCCCTTTTACCTTCGTAAGGAAGGAACATGCGATCATAAGTACAAGAATGAGAAAGTTATCAAGTGATCCTTTTCAGCATTACTTGTCCTGTTATTAAAAGAAGTTAGGTAACTGCTGTTAAAACACAGTTAATCACAAATCACAATAAAGCTCAATCAATACAATATTACAATGGTACATGTTTCATTTATTGACTGATACGAAAATTATTCTTGCAATATCGATCATTCCCGTTCATTAACAGATAGAAACGTGTGATAAAATAATTTACATTTTTATAACATCCCGTCATATCTGAAATCAGTTACCCCAGTTTATCATCTGGTAAACAATTGGCTAACAGTTCCCATGCAATGTTCAATTTCCATAGCACCTAAGTTGTCCGTTTCCCAAAATAAATAACGAAGAATAACTCACATAACAATTGACAGGCAATCAGGCATGTTAAAACATTTGTGACACTTCAAAGAAAACGTCAGAAAATCTCCCATGTTTGCGCTATGCGAAATGTTTATGTAATTCCTACAACTAGACTTAATCAAATAACAAAACAATATCAAACAGGAAAATATACATTTAGTAAAACAATACATGGTTTAGAATATGTAAATCTATGGAGCTAATCTCCTGATTCGTACATAAGGATTTCATCTATAATAGAATAATGTTCATGTTAAATATTATTTTCACTAGTTTGGGGGCAAATTTTATCATTGAAGTACACAAATGACAAGTAGATAAATATTTTGTAAGTTTATGCAAGAAAAGACAAAGTTTCTATCAATATATTGTGATGATAATTTTTCTAATAATACTGGACACCTGATGAACATTGATTGCTCGATATTCAGTTTACCATAATGGATTAAGTAACGGAATTATAAGAGAAATTTAACAACAAACTTACCATGGTAACCATTTCCGTTAGTGACATCAGAAGTGATATGCTTCGTGAAGGAATAGTTTGTAGTATCATCTGAATTTATCTGTAATAGTGTTTACTATTGATCTAATAAAATGATGAACATAAATTGATGTTGAAGATATTTTGTTTTAGTGCATAGGCAACCCCTCCGTGAGAACCAAGAAAAGAGAAGGGACGGGTTGGGGGGGGGGGCTATAATTTGTATATTCCTTTGGAGGGAGAAATCCCCCCCCCCCTCCTTTGTGGTTTGAAGACCGGCTTGAACTTCCCGATAAGCTTTTGTTTTTACCCCCCCCCCCCTCACCTCACACACACACACACACACACACCCACATACACACTGAAATAATAAAGACCTCCACCATTCTAAAGATAATACCTTGCTCTTTATTATGTGCCATATGCCGACAGTTTTTGTCTGGGTCTTACTGTCTTAGATTGAATTTATCGCTCACAACGGCATATCGGAGGGCTTATCCACTCAATACATACACAAATGGCTAAAATGCGTTTGTTTTTAATTTTAAATTGCATGCTTTGAAACCGATCGTATGACATTACAACTAAATGATAATCTACACCCCTTTAATACTGTTAAATTGCTTTTTACTGTCATATATTTCACATACCGACAGTTTTTGTCTAGCCCTTATAGTTTCAGATTGAAGCACATTATTTTAACTTGGAAATGGACAAAATGTGTTTTTAAATTTGAAGGCTTTTAAAACTATCGTATGACATTAGGCCTATAGCTAAATAATGTCCTACACCATTTAAAACTGAGACCTTGCTCTTTACCCATATATAATTATGTCACATGCCGACAGTTTTCGTCTAGATCTTCGTGTTTAAGATTGAAGTTGAGACTCATACTGGCATATCGGAGGGCTCATTCGCACAATACATTCGATAAAGGCCAAAATGCGTTTTTAAATTCGAAAGCTTTAACAACTACCTTACTATGGTATGAAATTACAGCTAAATAATGTCTTACAGAAGTTTAAAGCTGAACAATTGCTCTTAACCCTCATATAAGTCATGTGCCAAAAGATGTTCTCTAGATTTACTGTTTTAGATTGAAGTTGAGGCTCAAACCGGCATATCGGAGGGCTTATTAACACAAAACATACAAAAGAGGCAAAATTATTACAATGCTAATTCAAAAATGCTAAATCAACATGTTGATTCGGTTTGTAGTCTCGACACGTTGTCTTTCTTTTTAGAGAATTTAACGTATGTAAACGTAAATCGAATTTCAGAAGAGATAAAATGTTCATTGGCAAGAGGAAATACTAAGGTAACAACGATAAAGCATTTACATGTGATGTTTTTAGATACTCCAAAATAAAATAGATGCAGGCTACTTCTAACCACTCTATATACAAGGAACTATCCATCAGGGATATAAGTTCTAATATGAAACGACCAAACAAATGTATACATATCAAGCACACATGTAACGTAAGAGATTGGAAGTTCACTGGCGACAAAGTTTGAAATGTAACAACATCCTTTAAAGCCCCACTGCACTACATTTAGCTACGTGCGCCCTCTATATAGCATACAATGCCTAATCGGTGACCGTTCGTCCCCCATGATCCAATTTTGCTTATGTTAATGGATGGCTGATTTGATGAGATAACCACCTGTCAGTGACCGTACAGGGAGGTCTAATCCCTCCTGGCCAAACGAGTGTAGATGGGATTTAATAACTGTTTTCCAAAAGAAGACAGAATGAAATTGATTTTGGTTTTATATTTGTAAATTTCTGAAATCGATATGAAATCTAGGTCGAATGACATCCAGAGTCGGGATGTAAAACGTCAGTTTCGTAGTTGCGGTCAATCATGTAAGCTTTTTAACTGATCATTACCATTTACCCGTACTTCAATTCTGTACTTCTGCTTTCGGAGGCGTTTTTTCCTATGTTTGACTTTCCAAACACCCACTATAATGATAGTGAGAATGAATACGACAAATAAGATGCCAACCGCAACATACAAGCCCATAACTAAATTCTGGCAAGTTTCATTTTGGGTATTACTTGTAGTTGTTGGTGATATCAAACTAGAGACGGCAGAGGACTTTTCCGTGATACTTGCAGGTTCTTGAGATGACGGTGGGCTTTGTGTGCCTTGAGCATCGGGGCAAGGGTCTGTATTGTTTGAGATGCTTCTAACTGGGTCCCAATCCCAATCCTTACACGAACATTCATCTTTGGTTTGATCGATGGCGCAAGAACAGCAAAATATGCGATGGTCTTCGAATCTAGCCAGTATGACCTGACGTACAGATCTGCCATGTGTTTCAGGTGTGGTCAAGTGAGGCAACCGCAAACCGTTTTGATAACATACGATCTTGCCCAGGAGACTTCCTTCAGGAGCTGTACATTGTATGGCGATCCATTCCCCTGCAATGTACTCTCTGGATGATCCGCAAGAGGCTTTTCCAGGAGGGTAAGCAACGTGTAAACCGATTCGGTGGTAGTCTGGGAGAACGTCCCCTTTATTGTCAGCGAAGAGAATAAATGTACCTTCATTGGCTCTCAAGACAGGATTGATCGTAAGGTGTAAGTAACAAAGGTTTTCATCCTTCTCATGGACTATGCTAAGATTCGTAGAGGATGGGAGTAACTTTGGGTTTGCTGAATTATAAAATGGAGCCCCATTCCCATGTTGCAGGGTAACTCTTGTACTCTCACACGGATAAGGGAAATTAAGTTCGGTCACATCCCCCTCTTTGGCTTTTAAAATTTGACAATCACAAGTGGCGAATGCCATTAAGGTGACAAAAATCATCAAAGACATCATTAATAATCCAGGTCAACAATGGTCGAATCAAATTGTACCCAATGGACCTACAACATTTTCACCAAACAAGCCAGATAGCTTTTGGTCCGTTCTTTTTGTTTTGTTATGGAGTTTAGGTTGTGTCATACAACACAGCATCCACCGTCTAGGAATACACTGCTGGGTTCGGGATTGTGGTCAAATTTAGCCAAGAGAGACAAGGCGGTTTTATTTGCTGTGATTTAATGAAATTGTAAATGGTATTTCAAATTATTCAGTCCAACACAGGTGCTTGACGCAGTCCTGGACGCAGTTGTTCCTTCAGAAGGATCAAATACTCTTTCTTTGAAGGCAGTCCTGCTCAGATAGCTCTTGCTTCGCTGATGTCTTAGGTTAAAAGTGATTTCAACAAATGTTTGAAAGACGCTTAATCCATGGAAAATGTAACGGAGAAGCTTTATCCTACGTTGCCCAAGTGATGTTGATTGTCTCCCCGTACATGGACACCCATATCATCGGATTCTGTTACAGGAGAACAAAGAGTTCGGTTTTGGGGTGGCGAGTATAATATGGTACGATCGATAGACTAAAAGTGATCAAAGATAATAATGTAAATAGGAAAAAACACAGAAAGAAACCTATATTCAACCCAAATCTCACATGTATTGCAAGGTATGCTAGGTTCAATGATAACAAAAAGTGAGAACTGTTTTAGCGACCACCTGTATAGAAAGACCACTTTTTTGTCTCCCTTGAGCGGTCTTTATATACAGGTTTCACTGTAGTAGCCCACCCAATGCCCTTTATTTGATGGGTTAACCAAACAGCAATGGTCACACAGGGCTCAAATTATTTCCTGTTATATCGCTAGATTATATAAAATTATCGTTGTAGTCTGATCTTTTCGATTTTTCCAATGATCATCCACATATTTTAATATTAGGTATTTGTTGATGTTTTATTTCAAATTTTGTTTTAGTTAAAATCATAGACACGGTACAATTTGTGCCTATCAACTTGCACGTTTTTCTAAATACTATGCTCGTTTTGCACGTCTCCGTGATAATTAGAGTATGAAATCGCATGCTAAATCAAATTGAACGACGCAATTAGCTTTTTGAATGTTGATCTAAATGTTAATTCGGATGCCCAGTTTACGAAGTTGGGCGGGAAAAACCTAAAATATATATTATTGTGAATATACATCTTTAGTTTAGGAAATTTATCTAGAATTATACCAAGGTTTTGGTGTGCAGTCGACTGGAACACAGTCTCAAAGCCCTTCACGAGATCAACCTGAGGGAAACTTCATTAACATACATTTTATCCGATATATATCATGCATATATATAATGATTGGATTATGTTATAACCTATGTCAATGTAATTTTCGCACGTTTCAATAGGTGATGCCCAAGTCTAAGGCAATTACTTTAGGTTCATCTAAAAAAAAAAGATTTCGATCAAAAATATGTTAAGTATAAAACCAAAAAAGAGGACCGTAGATTACATGTTGGATGCCAAAATGGAGCAGTTCTGTTTTGCGGATTCTTTATTTCCGAACCATTATGATAAGTATATTGTCATAATGACTGCCCTCCAGAAATGTTGCAGCAGCATCATCCTTTCATGTTGAAAGAAATTGAATAACTTTACGGAATTATTTATACTCCCGGTACTTTTGTCATGCTAGATATACTATAACATATCACGCATTGATTTGACGGAATTATAAGAGGAATTATAAGAGAAATTTAACATCAAACTTACCATGGTAACTGTTTCCGTTAGTGACATCTGAAGTGATATGCTTCGTGAATGAATAATTTGTAGCATCATCAGAATTTATCTGTAATAGTGTTTACATCACTTAACGGCTTTTTTGGTATTCTGTCGATGCTTTTGTTCATTATTGAGCTTTCATGATCTCAAGTAATAGGATAATAAATAAAGGAAAGAGAGAGAGAGAATGGAAAAAAAGAGTACAGGGGGATCCTCGTCACCCTTTACTAGGCATTATGACGTCGCCAAGGATTGATTTTGGCGTTACTAATGAGTAAATGAATAACAAAAGAGGGTTGCCGGGGATAACACCACCCACTGAGTTTACACCGACGTACCAGACAATAGACCAAACGAAATATTACATTTCCCTTTTATTCCGTTGGGAGTCGTTTTGTTGGTGTGACTTTGGTTTATTATCTATCGCTCAGTAGGTAGTTTATTGATTCGCTGAATCACTATGACAATATTCTTTTTTTTCCTCCAGATCTTAGCTGTGATTGTGTGAAGAACAAAAGGTCTGATCACACGCATGCTATACAGACATTGTGTGCAATTACATGACCCAACAAATGAATTATCTCACAACTTATGATATGGATAACAAGACAGTATTTTTCATTAGTCAGAGAGGTCATACCAGTAAAGTACAATCTAACCACTCGATAAAAGGAGAAAGTCTCCCCCCCCCCCCCAACCCCGCAATCAAAGTCCATGGTATTCGTTCATTAGACTTACCAATGATCTGATCGATAAAAAGATAAACATAAATTGATGTTGAAGATATTTTTCTACTGGTGCATATAGGCAACCCCTCCGTGAGAACAAGAATTGAGAAAGGGCGGGGGGGGGGGGGGGGCTAAAATTGGAATTTTCCAGGAGAGGGAGAAATCCCCCCCCCTCCTTTGTGGTTTGAAGACCGGCTTGAACTTCCTGAGAATTTTTTGTTTTAACCCTCCCCCCCCCTCCCACACACACACACCCACATACACACTGAAAATGTCTTACTCCCCTCTCCCCTTCTTTGTGTACACTCCTACCTTTCTCCCTCCATCTCTCTCCCATCTTTCTCTTTCTTTTTCTCTCCCCCCTCTTACTTCGTCTCTCTTTCCCTTTCTCTCCCTCTCCCTCTGTCTCTCTCTCTCCCATCTTTCCCTTTCTCTCTCCCCCCCCCCCCCTCTCCCTCTCTCTTTCTCTCATTCTTCCTACATCTCTTTCTTTCTTGGTCTCTCTATATTTCCGTCTCTGTCTTTCTCACTCATTCCCCCCCCCCCCTTTCTCTCGTCATTTCTCATCACATCTTTCTCCCTTTCTCAATGTATGACATCATCTTTCCCCCTCTCCCTTTCACCTTCGTAAGGAAGGAACATGCGATGATAAGTACAAGAATGAGAAAGTTCACACGTGATTTTTTTTTCCTTCAGCATTACTTGTCCTGTTATTAAAAAAAGGTTAGGTACTGCTGCTAAAACACAGTTAAGCAAAATAAAGCTCAATAAATGCAATATTACAATGGTACATGTTTATTGATTGACTGATGCGAAAATTATTCTTGCAATATCGATCATTCCCGTTCATTAACAGATAGAAACGTGTGATAAAATAATTTACATTTTTATAACATCCCGTCATATCTGAAATCAGTTACCCCAGTTATCAACTGGTAAACAATTGGCTAACAGTACCCATGCAATGTTCAATTTCCATAGTACCTAAATGTTCCGTTTCCTAAAATACATAACGAAGAATAACTCACATAACAATTGACAGGCAATCGGGCATGTTAAAACATTTGTGACACAAAGAATACGTCAGAAAATCTCCCATGTTTGCGCTATGCGAAAGATTTATGTAATTCCTACAACTAGATTTAATCAATTAACAAAACAATATCAAACAGGAAAATATACATTTAGTAAAATATTTACAATACATGGTTTAGAATAAGTAAATCTATGGAGTTAATCTCCTGTTTCGTACATAAGTATTTCATCTATAGAATAATGTTCATATCAAATTTTATTTTCACCAGTTTCGGGGCAAATTTTATCATGGAAGTACACAAATGAAATTAGATAAATATTTTGTAAGTTTATGCAAGAAAAGACAAAGTTTCTATCAATATATTGTGATGATAATTTTTCTAATAATGCTGGACACCTGATGCACGTAATGGATTACGCAACAACATTTTGTTTATAAAAGAGATGATAGAATACACCTATGTACACCTAGTGTATATTAGAGCATTCAGCTTTGTCAAAGTTAGCAGCTTTATTATTAGTGATAGTGATAGAAGGTTTGTATAGCGCTCGAGTCTGTCAGACTTGATACTCCTGGCGCTACACCGAATAGCCATCCCGGCTTTAGCATGACTACCATTATGGTGCTCCGGCGTTTTAAAGAATTAATTCATGTCAAGTACCCATTTACCTCACCTGGGTCGAGTGTGGCGATTGTAGATGAATGTCTTGCCGAAGGACATTTTTGCTTTGGGAGGGATTCGAAATATAAATGTAATAGGGCTTTTACAGTCGTGTATCAATCAGATATGATTATTGACCTCATTTTGTTTCATAATATAAGTAGATTGTTAGTGTTCCAAAGATCATCTATTATAATACAATAGTTATAACACCAGGGTGGGTACTTTCGTTGAAGTTAGGGAGAATGCAGGTGGTGGTAGCCAACAAAGATGTCTTCCTAGTAAGATCGGTTGCCATGGGTACTAAGTTAATTAGCCGAGTATGGAGGAGGTTCCACTGTTCCGTATGGTTTGGAAGCATCTAAACGGATAGGAAGGAGGGGAGATGGGTGGAGAGGAGATAAGAAGAGATTGGAGAGATTCGACGTTGATCAGGATACACAAGACATTCATGACATGATGTTGATGGCGATAAGGATTTTTTGTGATGATGATGTTGATGATGATGGCGGTGGTGGTGATGAAGATGGTGGTGATGATGAAGATGGTGGTGGTGGTGAAGATGGTGGTGATGGTGAAGATGGTGGTGATGATGAAGATGGTGGTGATGATGAAGATGGTGGCGATGATGAAGATGGTGGTGATTATGATGATGGTGGTGATGAGGGAGATGGTGGTGATGATGATGATGGTGACGGTGGTGATGATAAAGATAATGGTGAGGATGATGGTGGTGGTGATGATGATGATGGTCAGGATTATGGTGGTGGTGATGATGAAGATGGTGATGATGAAGATGGTGGTGATGATGAGGATGGTGGTGGTGGTGGTGGTGGTGGTGGTGGTGATGAAGATGGTGATGATGATGATGGTGGTGGTGATGAAGATGGTGATGATGATGAAGATGGTGGTGATGATGAAGATGTTGGTGAGGATGATGGTGGTGGTGATGACGAAGATGGTGATGATGAAGGTGGTGATGATGAAGATGGTGATGATGATGATGATGGTGGTGATGATAATGGTGATGCATGATAGTGATTAGTTACGAGGATAGTAATGATGATGATGTTAATGATGATAGTAGTGATTATCATTATCACGAAAAATTTGAGACAAGATGGTCTCAAAGGAATAACGATAAAAATGCATGAATATAGTCAAGTAATGAATAGGAAATATGAAATCATATAGAAATGAAAGGGAAATAGGGAGACAAAGATATAATCCAATTATAACAAAGATTTCAGAGAAACGGATTTTGTTTACCTATAAGGCAAATACGTTCACACATTAAAGTAAACAAATGGTAATTTTCTCCTTTTTTTGTGCTGCCTTTGCTCATGTTTTTGTTTGTTTGATTGTTTGTTAGATTTCATTACGCATTTTTCAACAAAATAAAAAATAATATATAAACTAGATACATATGAGTAACAGAAGTACATATACAATTATATCATGATATAAATCAATTGGATAGTTATGCCTTTTAAAAAACATAGATGACAAAGCATTTCAAAATTGAAAAAAATGCAAGAGATCGCAATTTCAAAGCCATTTAGAAACGTCTTGCGTATGACGTTCTATAAAAAAAGTGTTTTGTATTATTATACAACATTATAGCAGGAAGAAAGAAAAGATACTGACTGAAGAAGGAGAGATGGAAACGAGAGAGAGAGAGAGAGAGAGAGAGAGAGAGAGAGAGGGGGTGAGGTGGCAGAAAGAGAGAGAGGGGGAGCAGGGAAATAGACAGAGGGAGATAGAGAGAAAGGGGGGCAGAGAGAGAGTGTGTGTGTGTGTGTGTGTGTGTGTGAGAGAGAGAGAGAGAGAGAGAGAGAGAGAGAGAGAGAGAGAGCAGGATGGGAGCAGAGAGAGAGGGGGCAGAGATAGTGTGTGGTGGGAGCACACAGAAAGGAAATAGCCGGCCAGTAATGTTTATCGAATGGATATCGATAGCACACTTGTTAATTTCAACTTTTTGTTTAAAGACTTGAAAGATAAGAGGAGGGATTTTTCGTTTTGATATAAACATTTAAAAAACATTATTTAAGGAGATAATAATACGGTCAAAACACAAAGAGAAGAAGAGAGTGTGTGTGCATGTGGAAAAAACAAGAAGTAAGAACAATTATGTTTGTCGAATCCACATCGAATCAATAAATAAATATAAATTCGGAAAAGGATTTGTTTTCTTCCCCCCTTTAATCACTTCTCAGTAATTGTTACACCAACTGCACTAATTTCGCACACTTGCTCATGCCACTCATGATTGGTTCACTCTGTCTTGACGTGTATCTGTAACCCGCCAATCACAAGAGCGCATTTAAATTTGTTCGGTCACGTGTTCCGTGGATACCAATCGCGGTATTTCAGAGTCTACTCTTTGGGTTTTTCTGGAGAACATGATTGATATGGATTTATATACAAACTTTATAAACATAAAATCATTATTTAAAAAAAAAAGCTTGTTATCCTTATTGTGTGGTTGAGGATAAAGTAATATCATTCAGGCATGCCAGATATTGATTCACATGCTTCCTTCTTTTCTTTTCTTTTTTTTTTGTTGGGGGGGGGGGCGGGGGTGATCATTGTGATTTAACATTTGTGAAACGAACTAGCTCTGATGATATCTGGAGTTTGGTGAATAGAAAATCGTTAAACATTGATTCGATTTGGATTTGAAAAACATTATTTTCCTTACTAGTTGGTTCTCCTACATACACACACACACGCACACACACTCACACACACACACACACACTCTCTCTCTCTCTCTCTCTCTCTTTCTCTCTCTTTTTCTCTGATACTCCTACACAGCCCTCCTCACATGTCGTTACTAACACCCTTCTCTCTGATTTTCGGACCTTATTATTCCTTTCTTGGGCCCTCTCTAACTCCCTTTTCTTTTATTCAAATACCGTTTTTTTTTTTTTTGATTTTTGATTTCCTCTGAGATTATATTATAATTATGTATAACTCGAAATTTATTAAGATATTGATTACCTTTTAAGGACTGTTTTTAGTGTTATTTATTTTACGTATGTATTTTTAAAGCATTAAAAAGTATGTCAATTGATTGTTTTTGTTTTATTTTGTATTCGTTTATTCAGCAACTGGGCTGACAAACTTAAAAATACGGAATAAACAATCTAATCAATACAAAGAATATATAATTATAAGCAGAAAAAAAAACGCATTGGGATTATCAGGGAAAAGACATTTATGTATAGTAGATGACTATTAAGGTTAAGTTTTGAGCACACATTTCTTGATGTTTACTTTTAAATAAAATCTAATGTAAGCATAAGTCAACAAGTCTCATTTGATCTTGAATATTTACCATTTATTACCAAATTCAGTCCATGTTAATCACCTCTATACGAAAATCGACTCACCAAGTAATACATCTCTAATCCTACATTACATTGGTGTATAGCTTGTCCTGTATTTTCAATGAAATGTTTGTTTTTAAATCAGTATGAATTAACATTCATTTCATATTCTTCTCGACATCATTACAATGTTACATGTGTGATACACTATATCATTTTTATTAGGAAATGATCGAAATTCACTATTTTTCCGAATGCATTAAAAC
This sequence comes from Strongylocentrotus droebachiensis, assembly GCA_035222895.1. Taxonomy (NCBI): domain Eukaryota; kingdom Metazoa; phylum Echinodermata; class Echinoidea; order Camarodonta; family Strongylocentrotidae; genus Strongylocentrotus; species Strongylocentrotus droebachiensis. Next base: position 116,241 of record JAVYIG010002612.1, on the reverse strand, counting down.
CGGAATATATTATCGCAAACCAAACAAAATATTGACTACTTTTTTATCTCAGGAAAAAAAGAAGAACAAAAATATATTTTTCTTTTTTCCTTTCCTTTCCTAATGATGGTTGTACAGTCAAATCTGAATTTAAAAGACCTCCAAGGGAGACTGAAAAAATGTGTCTTAAAGATATAATATCCTATTTGCAGCCAACATCAAATTCTGTAGAGCTTGCAGGAATTATCATGTCATGTATGTCCTATCTGTGAAAGTTAAACGTTAGCAGTGTCCTAATATTCAATGTGCAAGGAAATCCGTTTACTTGCTAGACTTCACTGTCAGACACTATTGAGTGACGACTGTCTTTTTTCTTCCTTGGTAATAACTGACATAAAATGAGCTGTAAAGGGTACATGAGCATTTGTCTACATCAATAACCCACTTCTTGTGATGGCCAAAATTAAACTGATTGAATCTTTGTGGAGCATAAAACGTACGACCATTCGGTACAATGGTCTGAAAATCAGACTATTACTTACTGGTCTTAGAGCTCTTAAGTCGATTTGACAACTAACAGTCGTTATTTTCCCACTTAAAGACATTTCCAAGTCCCCCTTCTTTTAAAGGGAAGTTCTTAATAAGTATTATCTTTTAAATGCCGTTAGAATTTAACCTTTTATTTTTTTTTTGCCTGCAAATAGGATATAGTACCTTTAAAGTGAACCGGTAACATTGTTGAAGGTTGATGAAAAAAATTGCTTAATTTTTGTATAATAATAATAATAATAATAATAATAATAATAATAAATTGATATAGCGCAGCTTTTATACAAAATATATTCAGCTGCGCTGGTTAAGAGCTCCTTTTTTTTTTACTAAATTCTACAAAATAGGATATCTCAATTGAACAAAATATTTTTGTAATTTGGATTTGAAGTCATTGAGAGATGGAGTGCTTCGTATTTCTATTGGCAAGCTATTCCATCGTTTGGGGGCAGCAATAGCAAAAGCACGGTCCCCGAGAGTTACTTTAGTTTTGCCATGGGGAATCTGGAACAATAATTTATCTGTGGAACTGCGCAGGCTACGACTGTGGGACTGGACTTTGAGGTGAATTAATTATGTTATGTAACTAGGAGCTTGACCACTCAATGATTTATAAACAATTAATAACATTTTGAAAGAATTTTTTGACGGACTGGCAACAAGTGGAGCTCTCTTAGAAGAGGTGCGGTTGAAGTGAAATGTTAATTATTATATTCATTCTACTGTATCCCTCTAGCATGCACTAATCCTGAAAAAATTCTCAAACCACAAAGATATTTATAGTTTTCTTTGTCAATGTGTAGCCCCCTCTAACAGTACAATTCTCCCTTTTAATTTGTCCAACCGTTTTCCATGAAAATTAGACATAAAACAGGCTTTTACAAATCTTAACCACTACTTTGTGACGATTTAAATTCACCTAAACTTTAGTTAAATTATGATAATATAGTTGATAGAAATTAAAAATCGATAAGATCAGTTTTTCCCAAATTTTATGATCAATAATAGTCTGTTTTCACTCAAACTTTCAGATTAACTTTATTTGTACATCTATCATTGAGGTCACTACCTTAGCAACATTTTCTCTCATCTGAACAATGTAACCAAGTCCCTTTAAAGTAAATTGTATGTATAAATTGTGTTAGTTAGGGGGTACCCTTTTCAAGGGAGACAGAAAACGGAGTCTTAATTTCATACGCTAAACTAAATTACAGTATTCGATATGTTTAAATGGATAGTTGAGTTCTGTTTTCAGACCGCAACAGCCTTCAAAGTGCATGGTTATTGCTCTTATTCATATCTATGACATTTATAGTGCCCTTTTAGAACCTAATAACGCTATGTAGGTAATTTTAGACCCTAAAATGTGTGAAATTTAGCCAATACGATCATACCAATTCAGCTCTACTTTTAAAAATAAATGGTGACCGTTAAATAATTATTTAATTAAAAATAACAATACATTGGGCCGGCTGGTTGTGCGTTATACAGTGCGTCCCAGAAAAAACGAAACCGAGAAGTATCGATGTTTTATCATAACTTAATCACAACCATAATTAATGAATGATACATATTTGGAAAGCTTAGAGTCTCCTCTTTCAGTTGATGCTACTCAGATGATGCATATGTCACGCATGAGTGATTAAAAGCAATTTGAAGGAAGGAAACCAAAAAGACATTTGGCGGGCGGTATCTGAATTTCGAAGCAAAATTCACATTTCTAGAAAGTTGGTTTCTGCCCTTTCATATGACACCTCAATCAGGAAAAATGAGCGAGGAATAACAAAGTTCTGTTTGTTTAAAGTAGTGCTTGCATTTCCATAATTTTAACAAACGAATTCGTTTTCACTGGGTGCTTGCCGTAGCAAAAAGCACATTTGACAAAAGACTTAACTCCGTTTCGTTGACAATCAGCCGTAGACGAGAGTCTTCATGCATGGCTGATTGTCAACGAAACGGAGTTAAGTCTTTTGTCAAATGTGCTTTTTGCTACGGCAAGCACCCAGTGAAAACGAATTCGTTTGTTAAAATTATGAAAATGTAAGGGCTACTTTAAACAAACAGAACTTTGTTATTCCTCGCTCATTTTTCCTGATTGAGGTGTCATATGAAAGGGCAGAAACTCAACTTTCTAGAAATGTGAATTTTTCTTCGAAATTCAGATACCGCCCGCCAAATGTCTTTTTGGTTTCCTTCCTTCAAATTGCTTTTAATCACTCATGCGTGGAATATGCATCATCTGAGTAGCATCACATGAAAGATGAGACTCTAAGCTTTCCAAATATGTATCATTCATTAATTATAGTTGTGATTAAGTTATGATAAAACATCGATACTTCGCGGTTTCGTTTTTTCTGGGACGCACTGTATAGCCAACACGAAAATGCCAACAAAAAGCCAACATCGGCATTGATTGAAATACGACGTAAAATGCGCTATTTCGTTTTTTCAACGGCTTTTTCAAATTATCTAATATACACAAGACTTAGAAATTGTTATATTTATGGATATTTCAGCCGTCTCTAAACCGATTTGATCAAACAAAGATGATTTTGTCATTTAAATTGTATGTTCTTTCAAATTTGACACTCAGTTTTTGATTATCTCACGAAAAATATTTTGTATAGCGCCCTCTGCAACAGAACTATCCCTTTAAGTTGATTTGATTGAAATATTCCCAAATGGCGACTGTATTATCGTTATCCTACATTTACTACTCCTCGACGTTGTGGTTGAGGTTCTTCCACAGCTCAGCGTGGTCATTCTCCTACTCATCCATCATCTTACCTCTCGCATCCATCTCGGCGATGTCGACTAAGAAATGGACTGCGAGGTCCCGTGACGTGTTAGAAAAGAATGATAGGCGAGTAAATGATTTCCTTCTTGGGGTTGCACCTTCCCCCTCCTACCAAGGCATCCCCGCAGTCGATATGATTATGGTTGAGGTCAAAGCACATGCGCACCTCTAAGAAGTACTGGATACCTCTCAGTTCCTGTTGCCATAGTAACCAGTAAACAAACCGTACACGTCATTAAGTTCATAACTTTCTAATTTATGATCGAAATTTGCTCAAGCTTTCACTGACCTGTTTCTCTCAATTGACTTCTCCTCTAATACTTATCAATTTTTAGAAGTAAGCACAATGTAAATGAAAGGACTAAGTTTTGAGATACTTTTTATGAAAAAGATCGGTGAATATTTGAGGTAACTAATTCATTGTCATGAATTATGATGTATTGAACGGGGCTAACCTTGTCTAACTTTCACTATTTGTAGACTCCATTATTTAATACCAAGTGTAAAGTTATTGTTTTTCCGAAATTCAATTAATATGTTGAACATTTTGATATGGAAAAAAGCAACGAATACAGGCATACTAAAGCTGTTCATCTTGCACTCATCAGAGTAAATCAGAAAGAAATTGGAAATGTTGGTAATACAGATAAGAATCAATGCCGATGACTGAATGAATGAATGAATAAACGAAGGAAGGAAGGTGTGAATGAAAGGATGAATCAATGGATGGATGAAAAAATGAATGAATGAACTATAGATAAATTTACTCTTTTGCTTTAAAGGTACTATATATGTCCCATTTGCAGGCCAAAAAATGAAAAGGTTAAATTCCAACGGCATTTTAAAGATAATATTAATTTAGAACTTCCCCCCAAAAAAGGGGGCTTGAAAATGTCTTTAAGTGGGAAAATAACGACTATTAGTTGTCAAATCAACTTAAGCGCTATAGAGCCAACAAGTAATAGTCTGATTTTTCAGACCATTGTACCTAATGGTCGTACGTCTTATGATGCGCAAAGATTCAATCAATTTAATGTTAGCCATTACAAGAAGTGGGTTATTGATGTAGACAAATGCTCTTAACTCATTTTATGTATCTTATTACCAAAGAAGAAGAAAAGCCAGTCAGTCACTCAATAGTGTATGGCAGTGAAGTCCAGCAAGTAAACGGGTTTCCTTGCATAATTTGAATATTAGGACACTGCTAACATTTAAATTTCACAGATCGGACATACATGACAAGTTCATAATTCCTGCACAGTTCTACATAATTTGATGATGGCTGCAAAAGGGACATAGCATCTTTAAGCATAACAAGTGGATACCCGTACACTTACAAAACAGTAGACTGCCGGGAGGACGCCAAGCCCTTCACGCAGTGCTTTATTGACTTCGGTCAATGTATACTTGTACTTGGTGGAGGGCACAACTCCACCTTTTTGTAGGATTCTGCACATAGACAAAATGGAATAAATCACAATCATCAACAATTTGATAATCATTAATCATTTCGTTCATTTCTTTAACATTCATCTGAAACTTTGTTGTGTTTCTTTCTTTTTTTACAAAGGAAGGGTATTTGACTAACACTGCTGTAATGTATTTTTAATTGAGCCATCTTTCGGTGAAGGAGTACATCATCACGCCCGCGTTATGCAATTGGTGATGCATTGTTGGGCATAATTGTCGACATCATCGGGACAATGTCAGCAGCAGATGGCAGCATACGTTAATCTGAAGTAGTGTTAGTCGAATAACCTGCCTTTAACTTTGAAATAAATTCTTACTCTAGATGGATACACAAAGCAACAGAGGCTGTAAACTTTTTTTTTTTTAAATATATATAGGACAATTCAACCTTTCTAATAAGTTCTTTTGAATGGTATTCTCGTCATTTTGCTTGGTGGATCAGATGAGAGTTTTACACCACTTTGCTGATGACTCAAGTGTATTTTTTCTCACAAATGTCCACAAATATTGTTGAATACTGTTAATGAAGAGTTTCGAAAAGTAATGAAGTGGATTAATGCTAATAAGTTATCCTTGAATCTTCAAAACACTAATAATATATTGTTTAATAATTCAGTCAATTTTTTTCCAGGCGAAGTGACATTTAATAATGTCCCTATTGATAGAGTTACTTCAAAAATATTGCTTGGGATATACATAGGCTAGAAACTGAATCGGAAAACTCATGTGGACAAATTAAGTAAAGTGGTGTCAAAAAATTCTGGTGTTATTTATAAGTTGAGATCATGTATACCTAAAAAGGTTTTGTTAATTTTGTACTCTACTCTTATTTTATCATATATTAATTATGGTATGTTGGCATGAGGCAAATCATCCAAAACTCAAATCCACAGGCTTTTTGTTGTGCAGAAGCGGGTTATCAAAATAATTTGTAAAGCGAATGTACATACAAATCTACTTTATTATGAAAACAGTCTTTTAAAACTAGGAAATCTCTATTCAATGGAACTTGGAATGTTCATGTTTAGCATAATTTACTCTGGGGACTTCCCTTCTGCCCTTGCTCAAATCTTTAGAAGAAATAACCAAATTCACAGCCATAATTCATACATAATAATAATTCACAGACAGGCTTCTGCTCTCTATTTACCATATGCAAGGACAATCTTCACTCTGAATACTCTAATGTCCACTGGCCCCAGGTTCTGGAATTCACTTGATTCTACTATAACAAATGCTCCAAGTACCACAGCCTTTAAACGTAGACTTAAGTCATATTTACTTGACAATTATGTGGATGACACATGAATGTGTTATCAAGCTATAATTATACTGATTTATTTTTGTGTGTACTGTAGCGTATGTCTACTCTCGATCTATTGTTCGTATTTCTCAACTTTGACGTAGGGACAACCTTCACTCTAAATACTCTAATGTCCACTGGCCCCAGGTTCTGGGCAATGCATCGTTGGGTAGCTGTTTTCTGAGTGTATTTTGTAAATAGCTTTATATATTCCATATATTATTTGTTGTTGTATTCATGAATCATTCATTGTTGTCACACCATATGAGGGGGCCTTAACTTAACAAGCTTTGCTTCAACAAAGGTTTCCTCGTCTTTCTTTATTCTGCATTGTACTGTTATGATTATACTCTATTATATTTTGTTATATGTGAATTCTGGAAGACAAATAAACTTGATACATGATACATCACAGAGACATTACTGATTCGGCTAATTTGAAGTTCCCCATAGTGATTGCAACTTTCAAAAATTAATAGCTTTGTTACTTTTGTCCAATTTTGTTCAAACTTTCATGAGTCTGCTTCTCTAACTTTTCCTGCTTTATTCAATTCAATTAAATTCAAAATCATTTTATTTTTCTTGAACATCAAATAAAACATCAGATTGTACATTCGTAAAGAATTACATTTTAACAAGAAAAGGAGGACAACAAAAAGTATACACTTGAAAATAAGAAACCTCCAGATTATTACATTGTGTGTACATGTCAGATGAAAACACATTGTATAAAAACAAATAAACCATATGTATTTAAAAAAAAAAGAATCATTATATACGCACACACGCACACACACACACACACCTAGTATGGTAGTTTGCTAATAAGGTTAGATTTCCCATTAAGATCGCTTGCTTTGTAAGCTCGCATTTCGCTAACCAGTTTATTATCAGCCAATCGGTTCCAGGATGAATTACTATATGCGATATTACATTGTACAGTATATACACACAAACAAATAAGTCATACAAGTTGATAACTCATTGATTAAGAAAAAGAGGCATGGAAATGTCAAGTTGTGGTTGTCTATCAATCTTTTCCATCATGGCTTTGTAGGAGTGGCAGTGCCCCCGCCCCTCCCCCCCCCCCCCACATCCAACCTAAAACAACCTGCCATCATCGTCTTGATTGATCTGAGCTGGAGGCACACAAATACTACCAATGGCATAAAAGGAAAAATAATCATTGCTCCCATTAAATTAATATGAGGTGGACCTGTGCGCTATACAAGTAGCCACTATTATTATTATTATTATTATTACTATTATAATTATTATATTCTCAACTCATTCATTTCACAGAGTTTCGATTCCAGACTTGAATAGATATAAAATAAAGTAATTTACCATAATCATGAAAATTATATGCTTCTTCCAGAAATACAAACACAACTTCAGCAAAAAACCCACCCATCCGATTTTGTTTTTCTTATTCTTCCCCATCTCTCTATCTCTCTCTCTCTCTCTCTCTCTTCCCCCTCTCATTCTCTCTCCCTCCCTTATTCTCTCCCTTCCTATCTCTTTCCCTCCCTCTCTCTCTCTCTCTCTCTCTCTCTCTCCCTCCCTCATTCTCTCCCCTGTCTCTCTCTCTCTCTCTCTCTCTCCCATTCTCTCTCCCTCTCTCTCTCTCCCTCCCTCATTCTCTCCCCTCCCTATCTCTCTCTCTCTCTCTCTCTCATTCTCTCATTCTCTCTCTCTCTCTCTCTCTTTTGTTGTCTTTTTTTCTCTCCCCTCTTCATGTATCTATCTACGCAAAAAGAAATCGTCATCAAGGGTAGCAGAGCGGCGGTATACCTACTTTTTGATGTCGTTCTGGTCATAGAGAGAAAGTGCAAGTTCGAAGTACTTCTGTTGGGGCACAAAAACTTTCGGATCGTAGGGGCAGTTTCCGTGCTTCTCATATTCGTGTTTCCTGGCGAGAAAATTAACAAATTGACGAGTTAGCTTCAGCCATTACCATGTTGTAGTTCAATAACAGAAAGAAGAGATTGCAAATTGGGTTACTCTTTCTTAAAATAACACCGGTACATGCATACAAAATATGGCGCACAAACGAACAAAAAAAACGAACACAAATGCAATTATGATGATCTTTGATACAGATGACAACTGCACTCCAAGGTTTGAAACTTTTCTAAACTTATCCAAAAAAGGGTAACAACTGCAAACTCGACCAAACAAATGTTAAATGGTATCAGGTGATTGTTTGCATGGGATTTTATAGTATTTCTGGGGCCCGTTACTCAAAGCTAAGCAATTCATCGTACGATTGATTGTTGCGATTGATTGCACTTGATAGCAATTATTGTCAATCTTTGTTTTACGGAGCCCAGGGCCCCGGCTTGTAAATCGTTACGATTGATCAATCGCAAGACTTCCAATCAATCGCAAGTTTGCAGTCTCCTATCTCTTATGTACACAGTTGCGATTGCTATAAATCGCATATAGGTTGAGATTAATATCAACTCTTTATAAGACGGGGCCTGATCCTTTTTTCTCATTGAAGAAAAAAAAATAGTTGGTGTAGCTTTATGGAATGTTTTAAAATATTGTTTTCATGAGAGTGACCATCTTGTATATCAGTATGAAAAATATCGTTCTTTACTACTCTTGTATTCGTTTAACTGTATCTCATATTTGTTTCAAATCATACCTGTATGTTAAGTTGATATAACCTTGCTTTTATGTTGGAAATGATATCTTAATTCTATTACTGCAAAATTATGTGGATTAAAATTATATTTATATGCTTTCTCTTCTTGAATTACTCAATAGATTTTTACTTTATAGTAAACAGATAGGTGGTTGGGCTTTTCCCGTTATTGCCCCCAAAACCTAGAACTCCTAACCCCCTGTACTTAAGAATTGCCATACTCTCACAGTTTTCAAGAAGTGTCTGAAAACACATCTTTTTGCTGTAATATTCTTCTCTGTTTTTAATTAATCTAAGCTTCGTATGATAATGTTCTATTTTTGTTTGTTTGTAAGTTTTATTTGTTTATGCGCTTTGTGTCCTATGAAAAGGCGCTTTATACATATTTTTATTATTATTACTAGATGTATGCGCAAAATTATACAATTTTCTCACAATCGTGTCAGGAGTGTTCATTTTCACAAAAATGACGCATTGCAAAATATTGTTCACTTTTCTTATTCTTAAATTATAAATATTTGTAGCACTCGATAGTTTTGCTGTCATACACACCATAACTTGTCATTAGATCCGCCCCTCAGGTTGGGCGATTTTTGGTTCAGCTCATCACGCAAGATACCCTAAAAATATGGGGGAAAATCATGATTTCTTTTGCCTCTTGTTCTTAAAAGATGATTTAATACGCGTTTATGATATTTTACAAATAACTTATTGATTTAAAAATGCGTCAGTGGTGATGCTACGAAGAAATAAGGAGTTAGAATGTCTGTGATTGAAAAGTTTATAACGAAATTAATGCAAATGCGAAAGATAAATGGTTCTTGAGCACTGAAATTATACAAAAAGCGGGCGCTCTCTCTCTCTCTCTCTCTGTGCAACATTTGAAAAACTGCTATATGTTTTACAATCATGCTCATAGTTTATCTTATATTCTTGTGAAATTCAAACAGAATTTAGGGGGTATTGCTACAAATTAACTACGAAATGTCAATGAGGATGATTAGATACAATTTAAGATATCAAGGCCAATCAAATTCTCATTGCATTTGTTTAGACAACCCGTATGTGTACACGTAAGAGAAAGAATTCGAAAGTGACTTAAAGGGATCCGGTAACTTTGTCTCAGATTCTGAAACAAAATTCTGGATTTAGCTCATGAAGCAATGATAAATATAAACCTGTATGTCAGTCAGAACCCCAAGACTTTTGCAAGCCGATCGCCGTCTGATTATCAAGATATCTATTGGGGAAAACGAGTATGGTAAAACCGGTCACTCAAAGATTTTTACTTTTTTGAGGCACTTCTTGATCATTTTGAAGCGCAATTTTTTTAGGGCTTCAATATTACACCATATCACAGACACTGATAACACATAGGGCCGTGTATCTCATATTTAACATTGTTAAACGATCCCTTTAAAGAGCATTTTAACGATTAAATACTTAGTTACAAAGAGCTCTCGAACAAGACGGTGATAATACTTACTCTCATGAGCTCAGAGTCGTACTTCCCTGGGCAGAATGTCGGGTTGTATTTCGCATGCACACCACTCTTAAAAGGCCTGTAATGAAGTTGGAAGGGTATTGAGAAATATATAAATTTGGCAGAAATAAAGAATTGGAGTTAGAAGAAACGTTTGGACACGTACTTAAAGGGACTTAGTAACATTGTTCACATGAGAGATAGTGGTGATAAGGTAGTATCTTCAATGCTAGATGTACAATTAAAGATAATCTGAAAATTTCATTGAAAACGGACCATTATTAAGGATACAAATTGGGAAAAACTGATCTGATCGATTCCTTAATTCTCCCAACTATATTATCACAATTTAATTACATTTTAGATGAATGTAAATCGTCACAAAGCAATAAATTGGCTCTACATACGATTCCAGACATTTAAGTTTTGACAGATTTTTAATAGCCTGTTTTATGTCTTATTTTCATGGAAAAACGGTTGGGAAAATTCGAAAATGGTTGGGAGAATTTCCTGTTAGAGCATGGACCTACTACATGGTTAGAGTGTGTTGCATAGGAACGCCTTCAAAGAAAACCATAGATATCTTCGTGGTTTGAGATTTTTTTTTCAGGATGTTTTGCATGTCTGAGGGTTAGTAAAGTAGAAGGGATATAATAAGTAACATTTTATATAAAAATTAAGCAATTTTTTTCATCAACCTTCAACAATGTTACCGAGTCACTTTGAGGAATATAGACAGCACATCGCACAGCTAAACTTTACATGTTATGCTTCCATAATTTACAAGACGATGTTAATCTGCCTCTCCCTATTCATTGTGCATTATTTGTTTATTCATTTGTCCCCCTATCTGTATTTTTGCTATAAGAAGCAAGACATAACATTATAAATGCCTTCAATATCCCCACTTGTAATGTAATACATTTGAGCGTAAAGTACATCATGCTTGGGTTTTATAGTCCATAATCCCAGATTCGTTACAGAAGATTCATTTTCCATCACTCTGGTACACGTTGAGTGCCACGTAAACCCGTACAGACACACTTTGTTTCTAAACTTTGTGAGAGAGCCAAACGATCAACCAAAAAATAATGGCATTTTTAGTATTGTAAAATGTTTATTTTGTAAACAAAACAAAAGAGATAAGATACGATGTGTGCGGGCACCTCGCTGCCCAATACACAAATACAAAAAGCATATTATTAGGTCACCTCGATACACGAATATGAAGATACGTAATTTCGATATATACACAAATATAAGATATAATAATAATAATAATAATAATATTACATTTTTATATAGCGCTTAATACAAATGTCTCTAAGCGCACCTTGCTGTCCGAAAGCAACGATATTCGGGCATCTCGCTATTCAAGAAATATTCTGGTACATCGTTGCCTAACTGCAATGTATTTGGGTACTCAGACACTTCACTGCCTGAAATCAGACTGTTTCTAAATGTTGCGAGCGAACAAAGCGACCGAAAAAGAAAAAAACTTAATTGCCTTTAAAATGTTACCAAAATTACATTTATTTTATAATGGATCCAAAATTCGATTTTTATTAATTTCTATCGCGGCATCCCTAGAGATGTCCTGCAGTACCCCGGTTGAAAATGCGGAAAATGCGGAAAATGCGGAATGGTACAGGTATTTCCACTTACCAGAGCCCGTGTAATGTCCAGGCCTTCAAGGACGTAACGCTTGACATGCGCTTCAAGCACATCATCTATAGTTATGCAAACAAAACGAATGAGAGAGTAAGCGAGTTAGCTTTATAACATATTATAGTTTTCGTTTGAAGGGGGGTTATACGCAGAATATCTCAATAATATGTATACTACTCTTCCTTGCGATTATCTTATTACCCCCAGCTTTAGCCCAGCGGCCATGATAAGCATTAATCCTATTTAGCCCGGGGGGGGGGCTTTAGAAGCCCCCCCCCCCCCCCTCGTCATTTTTCGCGATAATTTTTTAACGCGAAAAAATCTTGCACTGAAATTTTGTGACTTTTTTCTTTCGAGTCTTGCGCATCTTTTGAAAGAAATTTTTCGAAAATCGGACCTACCATTACGAAGTCACGTGTCCTTTTATCTTTGCATGTCAGCCCGAAAATCGCTCATTTTTGTGATTTGTGTACAAAACATATGGAAATCTCATTTTTCAAATAAAGAGATAAAACATTGGTTATTTGGTCTTGTTTATAGTTTAGGTGTTTATTTTTGGGTCAAATAGTTGAATTATAGTTGGAAATGAAATAAAACAACAAAAACAATAAAATACATAAGTTAAAAAAACAAAGAAATACATAATAAATTATCAAAACAATAGATAACATAAGGAATAACACTGGTTTTTCAATTTTTTGTGTTGTATTATTATTCCAAATGTTCTAACAAATATATGTAGTGAGAAAGAATGCTTAAATATGAATAATGTCTGATTTATGGGCAAAAATGTGCATAAATTTATTTGCATAAATTACCATAAATATGCAAATGAGTGAATTTTTCAAAAAAAAAATGAAATTACCATAGTATTCTATACACTTCACTTGACATGTATGCAAATTTTCGCGGCGATCGGGCGTTTCACGGCCGAGATCATAGGGCCCCCCCCCCCCCCCCGGGCTATGCAGTTTCAAAATAGCCCGGGCTAAATAGGGTTAAGCCATACATTTCTTCCTACCGGATACCCATTTACTTCACCCGGGTGGAGGATGGCAATTGTAAATTAATGTTTTGCCGAAGGACATTCGAGCTGTGACAGGGGTTCGAACCCTAATATTTATCTCGTTGTTAATACTGCGGTCTCCATGTATATTAGTTTATTTTACACAAGGTCGCAACCACCGTCCACTAAAATCCTATTGGCAAAGGCGAGTCTGCGACTAGTCAGCGACGAGTATGCGACCAGACTGTGACGAGTGCGACAGGTATTGGATGGTTGCAGAAAAAAACCTTGTATGTAAATTGGAAAATCATTATCACCATCACAATCACCATCATCATTATTATCATGACCTTCACTATCATCATCACTATCATTATTATCATCACCATTATCATCATTATCATCATCATCATCATGGCCATAGTTATTATCATCACCATCATCATCATCATCATCATCATCATCACCATCATTATTCTCATCATCATGACGTTCCTTTCTTACCTTCTGGCAAAAAGAAGGGGGCCATGTTACCACTAAAGCCACCTTGTCAAATAGAGCATCCTCCCTGCATTGTCAGAGAGAGAGAGGGGAGGGAGGGACGGAGAGAAAGAGAGTAATATAGAGAAAGACAGATAAACATACAGACAGAGGGAAAGGAGGGAGTGAAGTAGAGGTGGAGAAAAGGGGGAGGGGAGAGAGAGAGAGAGAGAGAGAGGCAGAAAGAGACATAAGAGGGAGAGAGAGAGATAGAGAGAGGCAGAGAGACAGAGAGAGACAGAGAGACAGCGAGAGAGAGGCAGAGAAAGAAAGAGAAAGAGAGAGAGAGAAAGAGAGAGAGAGAGAGAGAGAGATTAAATTTAGTAGATGCGGTTTTGGGACCCACAAAAAACGCATGGTGAGGACGGAAAGAGGAGAGCAGAGATAGAGGGATGCAAAGAGAAACGGAAAAGGAGAGAGAGGGGAGACCATGAAAGACAGAAACGGATAGAGAGAAGAATTAAAGACAGTGATAGAAAGGGAGAAAACGAGGAGAATATGAAATATCGTTGAGGTGGCCTAATTCAAAATTTGTATTTATTCTTTACAATCTTCATCTTCAGTTCCAATTTTACTTTGTATTCTTTCCTGTTGTATTCATTGTATTAACAAGAGTACTTATCTACATTATCGTTCTTTGCAACTTTGCTATCCTGCTTAAAATGATCTCTGTCTCTATGTCTCTATCTCTCTCTCTTTATTTCGCTCTTTCATGGATATCTATTAGAGTCAGGCCAGTTAAACATGAACAAATCGAATCATTCTGATTAGTATAAGTCCTGAACCGAATCTCATTTGGAAGAAATATATCACTCACCCGACTTGATTGAGGGATTCACGAACTACACTTCCTTCAGCGGTGTACACGTATAGCAGCACAACAAGAAACAGAGTGATCGAAAAGCGCGCCATTTGAACAGGAGAAATCAAACTAAGTTTACTATCGATATTGATATCTGTTTACACGCGCCTTGAGCACTCTACAGAGTGGATTTGGCGCGATATAAGTCACATTATTATTATTATTATTATTATTAGAAGATGTCGTCTGCTTTGGTTCCTGGCTTCAGCACTAAATGACGAGACAAAATAGTAATAAGGGCAATTTATAATGGCTGTTATTGAAGACATGGACACTGGACTATTGTGGCTATTGTAGCCTCGTTTAAATGATTTTGTTTAAATGTTTTAAATAGATTGTTTCTGTTTGTCTGTCGCTCCAATTTGGGGATTATGAGGGGGCTAGGAACAGTGTGTGGTGAAAGTGTGGTCGGGTGGTGTGTGTGTCGCATGATGGGGAGTGGGGGGGGGGGTAGTAGTGTGTTTGGTTGGATGGGGTTATTTGTTTTATGTTACAACTGATTTCATTTTTGTTTTCATCAATTGTACAATTTATGTTATGTAAATGTGTTGAATTCATGTTAAAGCTGATATTCTAAGCAAATAAATGTCCCTTAATTTGGTACCTACGGCAAGCATATGTTATTTATAAGTTTTTCAATTACATAGTATATCACAAAAAACTTCTGGCTACTCGAAATAATTGAAATGTCGAAAATATCCGCCTCTCTTTGCATAGCAAATCAGTCACGGCGCTGGTCTACTATATATGACATCACGTCCGGGAAAGAGTTTACTCACGTACCCGGATGTTCCATAGAAAGCATGTGCAGAGAGATACGATTTTCTGTTTATTTTGTTTCAAAGGCTGAAAATCCTAATAAATCATAATTCTATGTACAAATTTTTACCTTCCCCTAATATTTCATAGTATTAATATCAATTCCCCTTTTAAAAATTATGACACATGCCAACGATGTGCTATTAGTCGATATTTTCACCATGTAATTTTTTTTGGGGGGTGTTGAAATCGGCCCAGGCATGCACGGAGTGAACAGTAGCTGTCTGGTTAGTGCACCCATGCACAGTTCATTACCATACAGCGATCTCCCGATGGTTTCTTCTTCCCTTTTCCCATGTCTTTCGCCTTAATTCCTTGGCCCTGAAGATCCTTCATCTACCAATTCTGACACCGGTAGTCAGGAACAAGTCTTTGTTAGTTGTTTTTCTTAGCTGGTAACGTCGCTTTCATTCTCTTGCAATTGCCGATAAACATATAACCAGCGCACGTAAGCAGCAAGCAGCGCCTAGAGCAGCGGCCTGGTCTTACCTCCCGATTCTGCTCGCTTCACGAACGTTCGTGCAAGAGCCGCATCACTCGCGGATGGAATATCGTTCGAACACTAGACGTTGTCAACATATTATAGAGGAAGCGCGCTTGCATGATCTCGGTCAAGATTGATATTTTACAATAAAAATGTTTAACTGGTACTGTATCCTTTTTTAAGGCAGTCACACACAATAGTACTATCATAGTTCTAGGCCTATTCGTTTTACAAAACTGCTCCTGTACCTTATCTGATGACAAGATAATGCATCCGTCTATTCATACGTGCATGATTTAACCTTGTTTCCCAAGCAGTAAACTCGTCTTAAATCTCTACCAAATAGGTAAATATGAGGATATAAAAAGAAATCAGGGACTGGAAAATGTTGCTTCGTTATTCTTCATTCAAATGAAAACAGAAAATCCATCAAATATACTCATTAACAACAAAAAAACTAAGCTCTGACAGGATAGCATTTACGTAGGGATATCACTGCATTCACTCTCACTTAGCCCATGGGTCCCGTTCGTGACGTCAAGGATAGAGGCCCGACTGTACATGCACTTCCGGGTTTCAGACTTAGATAGTTTGGTAAAGTTTACTCGCATAAATTCACCATTCTAAACTTGTTTTTGTCAGTTGGACACTATTTAGTGTTATTCTGGGGGTTAAAAGCTTTATATTGATGTAATAATCTCAATGTTTGGGATTGTCTTAGAATATCAACTTTAAGGAAAACAACTGTACTTTATTAAATCAATAAAAAAAAACTATTAAAAAAAAAAAAATGTTCTTTTTGTTGGTTTCACGTGACACTGTCATGTGACTGGGTAAATGTGGTCGCCCCCTTGATAGCAGACGACGTTGAAAATGTTTATTTACAGACTCTTTGCAGGTTTGTTCACTTTGCTGTGAGCTACTCAGAGGTCCGATTTATGAGGCTGTTCACACGGCAGAGATAGCGCGCGCTAGACCGCGCTATCTCTGTGGTTTGGAAGGTACAACGTCGTTTCGGTCCGCCCAACAGCGAGCCACGGCGAGCCAAAACGGCGTGCCACTGGAGCACCTCTTGGGGTGGTCCACGAGAGCGCGGTCTAGCGCGCGCTAGAAAAAAAAGGGTGCTACAGATCGCTCTATGGGGCACTTTTAACACCTAAAAAAAGAGGCACGCACCAGGGATGAAAAGGGATTTTATAAGAATGGGAAATGGGCATTTGTCGACGGAAAAGAGGCACCCATCAGATTTTAATAGGGGCATTTATAAGAAGTGAAAATGGGCATTTATGGAGAAAAAAAGGGAAAGGTTCCTTATAAGAAAGGAAAAAGGAGCATATATTATGTTTCAAAGGGTAATTATCAGAGGTAAAATGGGCACTTATGAGAATACAAAAGGGGCACTAATGATAAAGGGAAATGTGCATTTGTTGAAACAAAAGGGGCACCGATCAGATTTTAATACGGGCATTTATCGAAGGTGAAAGGGGTCCTTTATGAGAAGGGGGAAGTGGCTCTTATTAAAAAGAAAAAGAGGCACATGTTAAAATAAACGGGGCACTAATGAAGGATGAAAATGGGTAATTATGAGAAGGGAAAGGGGCACTTATAAGAAGGAAAAAGAGCATTTGTTAGGAAGGACAAGGGGGACGTGTCAAAATAAAAGGGGCATTTATATAAGATGAAAAGGCACTTATAAGAATGGAAAATGGACTCTTATTGCAAAGGAAAATGTGAACTTGTCAAATCAATAGAGGCACTTGTCAAAGTAAAAGGGGCACTTTTCCTATGTAAACAGGGGCACTTTTGGGGTACTTGGAAAAGTGGAGGGGGGCACTGTTCCCCCCTGCCCAACACAAGTATGGTCTTCCCCACCCTATCATTGCCCATTATCTCAAGTGTAAATCAATGCAATTAAGTGCCCTGAAGGGGACCAACTGTACATTAAAAGTGGTGATCTTTTTTATTTTGTGCGAACCAAAATCTTGGCTCACAATCTTAGACAATGTATACAATTTTTTCCAACAACATCAACAGAAGCAGAAAATCCATAACATTCCAACTAGCTTCAATGTTATTCTTCAACACTTTCTCTCACCATCAATGATATTTCAAAATACTTAACAAAACGATCGATGACAATTTTGTCATCCAATTTCATAATTGTTCAAAGTTCTTTTTCTCATTTAATTGTTTAAAATCCTCAATAACTTTGGTAATTTCTGTAAAGAAGTATTACTATTAGCCCAGTCTTTCAGTCTAGACCTAAAAAGTAAATGTACGCCTCTTCGAGTAATAGCATTAGCAACATGGCACCATTATATATTTAAAGTACATATTGTGGCACAATGGCTTTGTTTCATTTCGCACCCTCAGTCCAAAGAAAAGAAATTAATTATGGCACTCAATTGGAAAGGGCAATCCAAATGTTGTAATTGTTTTGATTTTTTCTTCTTCTCCCCATCAAAGTGCACTGATAGTTTGCGCAAAATATATCAATGACCCTTTATTTGATATCGCTGTATAAGGGCATTAGAAAACAAAATGGTGATGATAAGGATGATGACGGTGATAATGAAGGTGATGATGATGATGATGATGACGACGACGATGATGATGATGATTACGAGAGGATGGTCATCGTCATGATTATGACGATGAGAGTGATAATCATGATGAAGGTGATGATGATGGTGATGGTAATGGTGATGATGATGTGTGTAAAATCAGTTATTTTCTGCCGTTTTTTTTCTGGACTTTATATACGAACTGTATGAAACATATAATCATAATTATCCTTATTATGTGGTTGAGGCTGAAGGTGAAGGTGAATAGAATAACGTTAACTATTGATTCGATGTGGAATTGAAAAACATTATTTTCCTTACTTGTTGGTTTTCCAACACACACTCTCTCTCTCTCTCTCTCTCTCTCTCTGTCTCTCCTTTTCTCTCTTTCTTTCTCTTTGTGTCTATTTTTGTCTCTCATTCTCCTACACCTCCCTTCTCACACCGCTAAAAACCATTATCAACACCCTTCTCTGTGATTTTTCGACCTTATTATTCTATTCCTGAGCTCTCTCCTACTCCCTTTTCTTTCATTCAATTACCGTTTTTTAATCTTTTTTTTTTAATACTAAAATCACAAATCTTAAAACCCCTTAAAGCCCCTCTTAAAGGTACTATGTCCCATTTGCAGGCCAGAAAAATGAAAAAGTTAAATTCCAACTGCATTTGAAAGATAATACTAATTTAGAACTTCCCTAAAAAAGGTGGGGCTTGAAAATGTCTTCAAGTGGGAAAATAACGACTATTAGTTGTCAAATCGACTTTAGGGCTATAGAGCCCAAAAGTAATAGTTTTGATTTTCAGACAATTGTACCGAATGGTCATACGTTTTATGCTGCGCAAAGATTCAATTAGTTTAATCTTGGCCATCACAAGAAGTGGGTTATTGATGTAGACAAATGCTCATGTACCGTTTACAACTCTTTTCATGTATGTTATTACCAAAGAAGAAAAAAAGCCAGTCAGTCACTCAATAGTGTCTGACAGTGAAGTCTAGCAAGTAAACGGGTTTCCTTGCATAATTTGAATATGAGGACACTGCTAACGTTTAAATTTCACAGATAGGACATACATGACATATTCATAATTCCTGCAAAGTTCTACACCATCTGAGGTTGGCTGCAAAAGGGACATAGTACCTTTAAGTGTTGGGAGCCCCAACAATTTTGTGGCAAAATTTCTTATGAATTGTATCATAATTTGAAAGAGGATGTCATTTTAAAACAAATTTCTGCAAGGATCTTCAAAGTCGAATATTGATGAAAGATTACAAAATTTACGTTTTCTGCGTACAACAAAAAAAGTCTAAAGCATTTATTATTTTATTAATTTTGGGAAAAATCTTAGCAGAAGACTGTGTCTTAAATGACACTCTCTCCCACATTGTTGGCGAGTTTGGGGCTCCCACCACTTCAGAGGGGCTTTAAACATCTTAATTCTAAAAATAATTTCCCATTCTCTAATTCCGTTGCTCCTTTACACCTATAGCTTAATCTCCCCCCCCCCCTTTTTTTTCTCTCTCTCTCTCTCTCTCTCTCTTTCTCACTCTCTCTCTCACTCTCTCTCTCGTTCCTCTTTCATTCTTTTTATCTCTCCCTCTCTCTCTCGGCTCGCCTTCTCTCTCTCTGTCTCTGTCTCTCTCTCTCTCTCCTACCCCCTTATCTCTCCGTCTCTGTCTCTCTGTCTCTTACCCCCTTCTCTCTCTCTCTCTCTCTCTGTCTATCTCTCTCGTACCCCCTTCGTTCTCTCTCTCTCTCTCTCTATATCTCTCGTACCCACTTCTCTCTCTCTCTCTGTTCCTCTCTTTCTGTCTCTCCTACCCCTTCTCTCCATCTCTCTCTCTCTCTCCACTCTTCTCTTCTCTCCTCTTCTTTCACTGCCCATATTTACTCGAATGATATTGCATTGTTATCATAAAACAGAGAACAGCCGATGTTTGATTCCCTCTAAGACTTTATTATAATTATGTATAACTTGAAAATGAATAAGATAATGATCTATAATCCTACATTACATTGATGTGTGTACTATTGGTGTATAGCTTGTCCTGTATTTTCAATGAAATGTTTGTTTTTAAATCAGTGTGAATTAACATTCATTTTATATTCTTTTCGAAATCATTACAATGCTACATGTGTGATACACTGTATCATGCTAATTAGGAAATGATCTAAAGACCGGAATATATTATCGTAAACCAAACAAATATTGAGTACTTTTTTATCTCAGGGAAAAAAAATGCAATTTGTATTCTTGCTTTTCTTTTGTTATGGTAATGATGGTTGTACAATCAAATCTGAATTATAAAGACCTCCAAGGGATACTGAAGAAAAAAAAAATCTTAAAGTGAACCGGTAACATTGTTGAAGGTTGATGAAAAAATTACCTAATTTTTGATGAAATGTTAATTATTATATTCCTTCTATCTACTGTACTCACCCTCTAACATGCAAACAATCCTGAACAAATTCTCAAACCACCGAGATGTTTATAGTTTTCTTTGAAGGCGTCACTGTGTAACCCCCTCTAACAGTCAATTCTCCCAACCAAATTTTTAAGTATCCCAATCGTTTTTCCATGAAAATAAGACATAAAACAGGATTTTAAAAACCTTTCACCACTTAAATGTTTGGAATGGTATATAGAACCAATTCATAACTTTGTGAGGATTTAAATTCACCTAAAATTTAATTGAGTTATGATAATACAGTTGAAAGAATTTAGGAATCGATCAGATCAGTTTTTCCCATTGTTATCTTTAATAATGGTATGTTTTCACTCAAACTTTCAGATAATCTTTAATTGTACATTTAGCATCGCAGTCACTACCTAAGCACCATTTTCTCTCATCTGAGCAATGTTACCAAATTCCTTTAGGTGGATTGTATGTATAAATTGTGTTAGTTAGGGTGTACCCTTTTCAAGGGAGACAGAAAACGGAGTCTTAAGTTCATACGCTAACATAAATTACACTATTAGATATGTTAAAGTTAATTTGACTGAAATATTCCCAAATGGCGACTGTATCATCGTCATCCTACATCTACTACTTCTCGACGTTGTGGTTGAGGTTCTTCCACAGCTCGGCGTGGTCATCCTGCTCCTCATCCATCATCTTATCCCTCGCATCCATCTCGGCGATTTCGACTAAGAACTGGATCGCGAGGTCCCCCGACTCGTTCAAGATCTGGTGGTTGACCTAGGTCTTGGTAGGCAAGTATGTGATGGGCAATTTGGGGTTGCAATTACCCCCTCCTCGTCCGCAGTCGATGGGTTGATGGGAGAGGTTAAAGCACATGCGCACTTCTAACAAGTACTGGATACCACCCTGTATCTGTTGCCATAGTAACCAGTAAACAAACCGTACACGTCAATAAATTTATAACTGTCTAATTTATGATCGAAATTTGCTCAATCTTTCACCGTCCTGTTCCTCTCATTTGACCTCCCATATATTCTAAAAGTTACCACGATGTAAATGAGTGGACTAAGTTTTTTAAATACTTTTTAATGACAAAAATCGGTGATTATTTGTAGTGACTAGTTCATTGTCATAAATTATGATGTATTGAACAGGGCTAACATTGACAACTTTTGCCATTTGTTGACTCCATTATTTAATACCGAAGGCATAGTTATTGTAATTCCGAAGTTCTATTAATATGTTGAGCATTTTGATATAGAAGAATAGCAACAAATACAGACATACTAAAGCTTTTCATCTTGCACTCATCACAGTAAATCAGAAATGAATGAATGAATAAATGAATAAATAAACGAAGGAAGGAATGAAGGTATGAATGAACGAATAAATAAATGAATGGATGGATTAAAAGATAACTTTCTTATTAGTTATCCGATTTTTGTCAACCTTTTTTTATTGGTTTGTCTGATTTTCTGCTTTTATTGAAAGTAAGCTATTTTTGGAGTGGAGTTGCCCTTTAAAGGGATAGTTGAGTTCTGTTGCAGAGGGCGCTACATTATTTTTTTGGGGGGTGAAATAATGAAAAACTGAGTGTCGAATTTGAACGAACATAATATTTAAATGACAAAAGCATCTTTGTTTGAACAAAATCGGTTCAGAGACGGCTGAAATATCCATAAGTATAACGATCTCTATTTGTGTACCACCACAAATATTTGATAATTTGAAAAAGCCGTTGAAAAAAACGAAATAGCGCCTTTTACGTTGTATTTCAGCCAATGCCGATGTTGGCGTTTTTGTTTGCTTTTTCGTGTTGGTTATATTACGCACAACCAGCCGGCTCATGTATTGTTATTTTTAATTAATTAATTGATTAACTGACACCGAATTTGTTTGGAAGTGGAGCTGAATTGGTATGATCGTTTTCAATCTGGATTCACACATTTTGGGGTCTAAAATTACCATCATGCTAATTTTAGGTCCTAAAAGGGCACTAGAAATGTCATAGATAAAAATAAGAGCAATAACCATGCACTTTGAAGGTATTTGCGGTTTGAAAACAGAACTCAACTATCCCTTTAAGCATACCAAGTGGATACCCGGGCACTTACATAACAGTAGACCTTCGGATAGACTTTACCAAGCCCTTCATCCAGTGCTGTATTGACTTGGTTCAAGTTATACTCTCCACCAGGATCAACTCCTTCATCATGTAGGAATCTACAAATAGACAAAATGGAATAAATCACAATCATCAATAATTTCGATCATTTCTTTAACATTCATCCGAAACTTTGTATTTTCAAATGAAGGGTATTTTACCGACATGTCTGGTCTACCACTGCTGTAATGTATTTGCAATTGCGCCATCTTTCGGTGAAGGAGTACATAGAGAAATTTCCGGTTCCTGCACCCCTATGAATCATGACGCCCACGTCATGCAATTGGTGATGCATTGTGGGGTATGGTTGTCGACATTTAGGGACAATGCCAGCAATGATGGCAGTATACGTAAATCTGAAGTAGTGTTAGTCGAATACCCTGCCTATACAAATAAAAATCAATGTGTAATAAGTTTCTTTGAATGGCATTCTCGTCATTTTGCATGGTGGTTCAAATGGGAGTTTACACCATTACATCACAGGGATATTACTGATTCGGCCAATTTGAAGTCCCCCATACGTACAGTGATTACAACTTTCACAAATTTATAACCTTCTTACTTTTGTCCGATTTTGTTCAAACTTTCATCAGTCTGCTTCTCTAACTTTTCCTGCTTTATTTTATAGTAGTTTGCTATTAGGGTTAGATGACCCCTTAAAATCGCTTGGTTTGTAAGCTTGCAATTCGCTAACCAGTTTATTATCAGTCAATCGGGTCCAGGATGAATTACTATATGCAAGATTACATTGAACAGTACCGGAAACAAATAAGCCATAAAAGTTGATAACTCATTGATTAAGAAAAAGAGGTATGACATTTTTTTCATCATGTCTTTATGGGAGTCCTTGTCTTTGTGACAGTGCCCTATGCTCCCCCCCCCCCCCCACACACACACACCTAACTTTGAAGAACCTGCCTTGATCTGAGTTTGGGGCAGAGGACAATTTTCAATGGCGTGAAAGCAAAAATAATAATTGCTCCCATTGAATTGATATGAGATGTACGTAAAAATATTTAAAAAAACCTATTTTCTCTACTCCCTCATTTCACACAGTTTCCAATCCAGACTTGGATAGATATAGAATAAAGTCTTTTACCATAATCATAAAAATGATATGCTTCTTCCATAAATACTAACACAACTTCAGCAAGAAACCCAACCCCTCCCCTGTTGTTGTTGTTCTTCTTCTTCTTGTTGTTCTTCTTCTCTCTCTCTCTCTCTCTCTCTCTTTCCCTATCTCTCTCTCTCTCTCTCTCATTCTCTCTCTCTTTCTCTCTCTCTCTCTCTCTCTCTCTCTTTTCATTTTATTTAGCTAGGCAAACAGAAAACGGTAGAATATCGGCGGTATACCTACTTTTCGATGTCGTACTTGTTATAGAGATTAATCGCATCCTGAAAGTACTGCACTTGGGGCCTACAAACTGACGTTTGGGAGGGGGACATTCCGTGTTTCTCAAATTGGGATTTCCTGGCGAGTAAATGAACAAACTGACGAGTCAGCTTCAGTCGTTACCATATTTCAATTTATTAAAAGTAAGAAGAGATTGGAAATTGGGTTGCTCTTTTTTTAATTAACACCGGTACATGTATACAAATTATGGTGCACAAACGAACAAAAAAAGATGAACACAAATGTACTCCTGATGATCTTTGGTACATCCTTAAAGTCTTTGAAAAGATGACAAGCAACTCCAAGGTTTTAAACTCACACACAATTTCCAAACTTATTCAAAGAGGGGTAACAACTGTATACTCGACCAAACAAATGTTAAATGGTACAGGTAGCTGATAACTCAAAGCTTACGCATCCATTGTACGATTGATTTTGGCGATTGATTACAGATAGTGATCAATGCAATCAATCGCAAGAAAAGAATCAATGGTAACATCAGTATGTAACACAAGCTTAGCAGTTATTGATAATATTTGTGTTCCAATAAATCGCAAGTTTGCAGTCTCCTATCTCTAGTTGCGATTGATATCAATCGCAAATAGGTTGAGATTGATATCATCTCTTTATCAGACTGCCCATGATCCCCTTTTCTCATAAGAGAAGAAAAAATAACATAAGTTGGTGGCTGTAGCCTTATGGAATGTTTTAAAATAGAAGGAAGTCAATGTAGTTTGAATTGTATTATAACAGTGTTTTTTATGATTAAGTGACCATCTTGTATATCAGCAAGAAAAATATCGTTCCATTTCCTACATCTAGGCCTATCTTAAAGGTAAAGACCAGTTCTGGTCATGCGATTGCATTGCGAAAGAAACGTTGTGGAATCGATCAGAAAAAGTTGATCATCTAGCAAATAAGTATTGGTGTGTACTGCAAGGTTCTAGAATCATCAAAATGACAAAACAAATTAGCCCAGTCTTGGTAAAGTTACAAGCACTGTACACAGAAAGATGTATATGGGACTACGCGACACGTGCGCGATATCTATCCGGTCCGGATAGATATAATAATTTACCAAATATATCAATTAGAAGGCGGTTTCCCGGCAAAATTTGTATCATCACGTATTAGTCAAAACATATTCTTTCACATGATTGGTAATAAGAGCTTCATTTGTTGGTGAGAGGGGGGCGTTTCCAAAACTGGTCTATACCTTTAAGCTGATAGCGGTTCTTTAAACACGGTTTACATCTTAGGTAGTCTAATTATGTATCACTCTATACTACTCTTGTGTTCGTTTTAACTGTATCTCCCATTTGTTTCAAATCATACCTGTATGTTATTGTAACCTTGCTTTTATGTTGGAAATAATGTATTAATTCTGTTACTTCAAAATTATGTCCTGAAGTAGATTAAAGTTATGTTTATATGCTTCCTTTTCTTGAATTACTTAATAGATGTTTACTTTATAGTAAACAGATAGGTGGTAGGGCTTTTCCCGTTATTGCCCCCAAAACCTAGAACTCCTAACCCCCTGTACTTAAGAATTGCCATATACTCTCACAGTTTTCAAGAAATGTCTGAAAACACATCTTTTTGCTTTAATATTCCTCTCTGTTTGTAATTAATATAAGCTTCGTATCATAATATTCGCTCATTTTGTTTGTTAGTATTTCTTGTTTATGGGCTTTGTATCATTCTCATGATAAGGCGCTTTATACTTGTAGTAGTAGTAGTATTATTACTAGATGCGCACATTTATACCATGTTCTCACAATCGAGTCAGGAGTGTTAGTTTTACAGACATTTACGCATTGCAAAATTTTATTCACTGTTATAAATCTTAAGTTAGGGAAATTTGTAGCACTCAATAGCTTTGCTGTCATACACACCAGAATACGTCATTAGGTCCAACCAGGCTGGGCCATTTTGTGTTCATGTCATTAAGCAAGGCACCCTAAAAAAGTGGGGGGGAAAAAATCATGATTTCTTTTGCCTCTTGTTCTTAAAAGATGCTTTAATACATGTTTTATGAAATTTTAGAAATAACTTACCAATCTAAAAATATGTCAGTGGTGATGATACCAAGAAATTATGAGTTAGAATTTCTGTAATGGAAAATTTTGTAGCGAAATGAAAAGGCGAAAGATAAATGGTTCTTGTGCACTGATGTTATACCAAGGTCTCTATTTCGGTCTGTCTCTGTCTCTCTGTGCAACATTGTTAAATTCAAACAAAATTTAGGGGGTACTGTTACAAATTAACAACGACATGTCACTGAGAATGATTAGATACAATTTAAGATATCAAGGCCAATCAAATTCTCATTGCGTTTCTTTAGACAACCTGTATGTGCAAGAAAAAGAATTCGAAAGTGACTTTAAGAACATTTGAATGATTACATTCTTAGTAACAAGCGTTAGAGCTCTCGCACAAGACGGTGATGAAACTTACCTTAATGAGATTAGAGTTAAAATTCACTCCGCAGTTTGTCGGAGTGTCTGTTGTAACAGGCCTGGAATGAAGTTGGAAGAGGATTAAGAAAATATATACATTTGGCAGAAATAAAGCATTGGAGTTAGAAGAAACTTTTGGACACGTATACTTAAGAACATAGAAAACGCATTGCACAGCTAAACTTTACATGTTATGCTTCCATAATTTACAAGACGATGTTAATCTGCATCATCCTATTTATTGTGCATTATTTGTTTGTTCATTTTGTCCCATTATCTGTATTTTTGCTACAAAAAGCAAGACATGATATTATAAATGCCTTCAAGATCGCCACGGGTGATGTCATACATTGAAGGTAAAGTACATTATGATAAAAGTTTTATAGTCCATAATCCCAGATTCATTTTCCATCACTCTGGTACACGTTAAGAGCCATTTATACCCGCAGAGACACATTTTGTTTTTAAACTTTGTGAGGGAGCGAAGCGAGGGACCAAAAAACAATGGCATTTTTAGTATGGTCAAACGTATATTTTGTAAACAAAAGACAAAAGAGATAATAAATGTAAGTTCTTAAATTATATTTAAGTTCCTACGTATAAATTGTTTTGTTTGAACAGATGTCAAATATGTTGTCAAGTTGAATGGAAGAAGATAAATGGTGATTTGAATCGAATTGCCCAATACACAAATACAAAAAGCATACATTTGGTCACATCGATACACGAATATGAGGATACGTAATTTCGCTTTATACAAAGATATAAGATATAAGATATATTCGGGCACCTCGCTATTCAAGAGATATTCTGGTACCTCGTTGCCTAACTACATTGTATTTGGGTACTGAGACACTTCACTGCCTGAAATCAGACTTAATTGAAAAAAAAACTTAACTAAAAAGAACCTTAATTGTCTTTAAAATGTTACCAAAATGACATTTATTCTATAATGGATCCAAAAATCGATTTTTATTTATTTCTAACGCGGCCTCCCTAAAGATGTCCTGCAGAACCCCGGTTGAAAAATGCTGATTTATGGTACAGGTATTTCCACTTACCAGAGCCCGTGTATTGTCCAGGACTCATCGCCTTTAATTGGCATATCGCACATCGTCTATAGTTATGCAAACAAAACGAATGAGAAAGTATGCGAGTTAGCTATATGACTATAATATTTTTTGTTTGAAGGGTGGTAATACGCAGGATATCTTCAATAATATTTATACTACTATCCCTTAGTGGCTAGAGATCACATTATAACCCCGGCTTTCGGCGGCCATGATAAGCCTTAAGCAATAAATTTCTTCCTACCGGGTACAATTATTTCACCTGGGTGGAGGATGGCAAGTGTAGATTAATGTTTTGCCGAAGGACATTCGTGCTGTGGCAATATTTAATATTTAACTCGTTGTTAATAGTGTGTATATTTATCCAATGAACAACATAGTCTCCATTTTTATTAGTTTATTTTACACAAGGCCGCAACCGCCCTCTACTAAAATTCTACCGGCAATGGCGAGTCTGTGGCAAGTCAGCGACGAATGCGACAGGTATTGGATGGTCGCTGGAAAAACCTTGTATGTAAATTGGGAAATCTTTATCATGACCACCATCATCATTATCATCATCACCATCATCATCATTATTATGACCTTCATCATCACCATAACCATCATTATTATCATCACCATTATCATCATCATCATAATGACCAACATTATTATCATCATCATCATCATCATTAACATCATCATCATCATGAACATCACCATCATGACAATCATTGTTATCATCACCATCATCATCATCATCATTAACATCATCATCATGACAATCATTGTTATCATCATCATCATCATCATCATGACGTTCCTTTCTTACCTTCTGGCAAAATGAAGGGGGCCATGTTAGCGCTAAAACATACTTGTCAAATTGACCTTCCTCCCTGCATGTTCAGAGAGAGAGAGAGAGAGAGAGAAAGGGAGAGGAAGGAGGGATAGGATGTCAGTCCAATATTTAGTGTAGCCTATCGGTTAGGAAAAGCTAACAGGTAAATATTTAGCCGTAAATTTGCTCGTCTACTTAACAGTGATACTTCCATGGCACGAGACCCTGTTCCAGATGCTTCCAGTTTTTATCCCAACTCTTTCTTCCGAACTCCTGACTTCCATACTTTTTCTCCGAATACTGATGGAGACATGAACCTATAGCAGTTCTTTTAAAGAACGTGTAAGCCTTATTTTATTCAGTACCATCCATCCAGATTGAGTAAATAACCATTCCCATAATCAGAGAATCTGATCTCCCAAAGTTACACAAATTAATAGGGTGTTAGTAAATGGTTAAATGAAATTATAAAAACAGTGTTATACCTCCACCTATAAAGATGGACCGTAGAGAAATATGTTCAACCCCCACAGCCAGGCGCGTACGCAGGGGGGGGGGGTTGGGGGGTTAAACCCCCCCTTTGGTAATTTGTTTGTATGTAAACCCCCCCCCCCCACCCCCTTTGGGATTTTTTTTTTTTTTTTTTAATAATTATTTTGAAACCCCCCCCCCCCCCCGCTTATTCAGCGGCTAGCTGAGTCGTTGCGATTTTTTGGGGACAAAAAAAAAAAAAAAAGTGTCCTCTTACCCCCCCCCCCCCCCGCTTATTCAGCGGCTAGCTGAGTCGTTGCGAAATTTTCGGACCGATTTATAAATGTTAAACCCCCCCCCCCCCCCCCCTTGAAAAAATCCTGCGTACGCGCCTGCCCACAGCAGATACATTCCCAAATGAACATTTAACTGTTCCATTAGAAGCTATTGCATGTGTGCTGTTTGTATAGTACAAAATGTATATCCAACTAAGAAGACTTTATGTGGATTGCATGTATATTATTTGCATGTGATTTATTGAGACCCAATCAAGCTTATAATCAACCCTTTGTTAATCTTCCAGGATCTTTTGATGAAATTGTTGTTGAAAATTTAAATTCATTATCCCAGGAGTTGAATTTGAATTTTGATCTCGAGGATCCAGCACAACAATAAAGATTGTTTTTTAATGGGGGACTTTAATATAAATTTATTAATTCATGAACATAATAATGTGTCACAAGAGTTTCTTGAGACTCTCTTTTCTGTCTCTTTTTTACCTCTTATTTCCAAGCCCACTCGCGTAACAAACTCCTCTGCCTCCTTAATAGATAATATTGTTTCAAATATAATTTCCCACCCTGACTCTTGTATTGTTCTTTCTGACTGAACCGACCATTATCCCATTGTAACACATTATACTCTCAATCAATTAACAATTATGACCCACGTTTATTTAAACGTAAAGCCACTCAGGCAAAGTTAGCTAGCCTTGTTTCTAGTCTTCAACATGTAGATTGGTCTCCTGTTTATGGTGTAGATGATGCGAATTCCTCTTACGTAAATTTTTGTGATATTTTGAATAACCATTTAGATACTTGCATACCTAAACAAAGAGATAAAACTAATAATTAAAAAAAAAACATCAAGGCTCCATTGGATCACTAAATCAATATTACATTCGATAAATAAGAAAAATAATCTTTTTTATAGACATAAATTAAAGGGCACAGTACGATCAAAAGTTAAATATACATCCTACAAAAATATTTTGACTAAGATTATTCGTTTGGAAAAGAAAAGATATTTTGAAAATATGTTGGTATTATACAAACATGATATGAAAAATACCTGGAAAATAATTAAACAGGCAATGAATGTTACTAAAAATAAATCTGACATAAACAAAATTAATTTTAATGATGAGATCGTTGAGGATCCTAGTGACATAGTAAATATTTTTAATAATTATTTTTCATCGATTGATGAAAATCTTGCTGTTAACATTCCTCCATCAAACAAGCATTTTGTTGATTTTTTGGGCCAGCCCAATCAAAAGTCTATATTTTTTGTTCCTACTCACAGATGTGAAGTTTTAGATATTGTATCGAAACTAAAGACTAAGAAAAGTTCAGGCCATGATGAAATAAACAATTTTATTTTAAAGAGCATTATATCTTCCGTTGTGGATCTTCTCGTCCATATTATTAATTTGTCTTTATTATATGGCCAGGTACCCACTTCATTGAAAGTTGCTAAGGTCATTCCTTTGTTTAAAAAGGGTGATAAATTAGATATTAGTAATTATCTTTCCATTTCTTTATTATCTTCTTTTTTTGAAAATTTTAGAAAAGATAATTTATATTCGGACAGTATGTTTTTTTAAAAATCATAATATTTTTTCTAATCTCCACTTTGGTTTCAGGGAAAAACATAATACTGTACACGCATTATTGTCTTTTATTGAAAAGGTAGCTAATTCCATCGAAAAATCTTCCCATATGATTGGTATTTTCCTGGAATTCTCCAAGGCCTTCGACACGATTAACCACGACATTTTACTTTATAAACTTTCACATTATGGTGTACGTGGGAAGGCCTTGGAGTGGTTCAGGAGCTATCTTTCGGATAGAGAGCAATATGTTTTTTTAAATGACAACTCCTCAGATTTTCGTAAAATAAATTGTGGTGTTCCACAAGGTAGCATTTTAGGCCCGCTCTTATTTATTCTATATATTAATGACTTTTGTCGATCATCTGATATTTTGTCTTTCGTACTCTTTGCTGATGACACAAATTTATTTTTTTCTCACAAAGACCCTCATAGATTAGTTGAAATTATTAATATTGAAATGCGTAATATTTTATCGTGGATTAGAGCGAACAAATTATCTTTGAATATCCAGAAAACGAAGTATATGTTATTTAGTAAATCTATAAATTCATTGCCAGCAAACATAATTTTTGAAAATACTCCATTGGAGTGTGTTTCATAATACATTTTTGGGTGTTACGGTTGACCAAAAGCTTTCTTGGAGAAATCACATCGACAATTTTTGTAAAATTATTTCTCGAAATATTGGTATTATTTACAAAGTAAAGACATGTCTTCCTCTTAATTCCTTAATTATGCTTTATAGTTCTATGATACTCCCATACTTGAACTACGGTCTCTTAGTTTGGGGTAACACTCATCAAACGTCATTAGATAAAGTGTTTTAATTACAAAAGAAGATTATTCGTATTATTTGTAATTCCCCCTTTCGCTCCCATACAGACGCTCTATTTTTTGAAAATAAGTGACTTAAGGTAAAAGACTTATATTTTTTCCAACTTGGTCAATTTATGTATAATTATAATAATAATATGTTGCCATCTGTTTTTCAAGAAATGTTTTTTAAAAATAGCTCAGTTCATAATTACCCAACAAGACATTCAGATGATTTTCATTTACCTCTCTTGCGGACCCTCTCAGCTCAAAAAACATTTATATATGAAGGTCCAAAGTTTTGGAATTCATTAAGTGGTGAAATAAAAAATGCTCCATCGATTAATACTTTTAAGAAAAAAAATTGAAATTGTTTTTATTAAAATCATATACACCTCATTGAATTATATGCCGTTGTTGATTTTGCTTAATACAAGATCATTCTCCGCTCACTGACTCAAGATGTAATTTGATATATTATATTGTTCCTTCTCATGCTTATTTCCTTTCTAACGCGCATTTCTCTTTCCTTATCTTCTTCTCAACCCCACATGCAGCTCATCTTTTAGTATTATTTTCTGTACCCTCGATCTCTCACTTCTTTTTGTCATTGTCTACTCTTTGTATTACGACCGTGTTCTTCTATCTTTGTCGTGTATAGTATTGTCTTGTCCCTTTCTCGTCTCTTTTGGCATTCCCCTCCCCCCCCCCCTATTTTGTAGTTGTTTTTTTGTAGTTACAGATTAGTTAATTTAATTACTCATTATTCCTAAACTTTCATTTGAGGTGTTCACACTTGTACAAGCATTGCTTTTTAGTGGACCCCTCTGTTTCCAACATGTATTTCTTAAATTTGTTGTAAATGCTTATAATCTATTTGTAATGTTTTGTTGGAAACATGAATAAATTCGAAATCTTGAAATCTTGAGAGAAAGAGAGTAATATAGAGGAAGACAGATAGACAGACAAAGGGGAAGGACGGAGGGAAGAAGAGGTGGAGACAAAGAGGGAGGGGAGAGAAAGAGAACAAGGTAGAATGAGACAGAGAGAGATGGGGAGGGAGAGATATAATAGAGACCAAGAGAGGCAGAGAGACATAGAGATGGTGAGAGAAAGGGAGAGAAAGGGAGAGAAAGAGTGTTAGAGAGAGAAATTAAATTTAGAGGATGCAGTGTTAGGACCCACCAAACACGAATGATGAGGTCGGAACGAGGAGAGCAGAGATAGAGGGAGAAAAAGAGAAGCGGAAAAGGAGAGAGAGAAGGGAGACCATGAAAGACAGAAACAGGTAGAGATAATAATTAAAGACAGTGATAGAAAGGAATAAAACAAGGAGAATTTACAATGTCATCCAGGCGGCCTAGTTGCAATTTTGTATTAATTCTTTACAATCTTTATCTTTAGTTCCAAATTTACTTTGTATTCTTTCCTTTTGTATTCATTGTATCAACAAGGGTACTAATCTACATTATAGTTCTTTGCAACTTTGCTATCCTGCTTAAAATGATCTCTGTCTCTCTGTCTGTCTCTATGTCTATGTATATATCTCTGCATCTCTCTCTCTCTCTGTCTCTCTCTCTCTCTCTTTATTTCGCTCTTTCATGGATATCTATTAGAGTCAGGCTAGTTAAACATGAACAAAGCGAATCATTCTGATTAGTATAAGTCCTGAACCGAATCTCATTTGGAAGAAATATATCACTTACCCGACTTGATTGAGGGATTCACGAAGTTTACTTCCTTCAGCGGTGTACACGTATAGCAGAACAACAAGAAACAGAGTGATCGAAAAGCGCGCCATTTTAACAGGAGAAACCAAACTAGGTTTGTTATCTGATTGGAAGATGTCGTCTGCTTTGGTTCCTGGCTTCAGCACTAAATGACGAGACAAAATAGTATAAGGGCTACTTATAATTATAATGACTGTTATTGAATATGGTTGAAGACATAGATATCTATGAAGGTTCAAGTTGGACGATTGTTCTACAAGTTACATCAATCATGGTCCTATTTTAATGTAAGATATATGGTAAATCTATTGACGAAATCAAACAAAAATCTTTAAACAGATTGCGAATGTACCTGTACGTTTTAAATCGAATTCATCATTTGCAGACATGTAGGGTATCATTTTTAAAACATTTTGTAGATGTGATACAGGCAACAGGACGTAAAAATAAAAATTCATCAATACATGCAATGTGATACTATAAATTCTATTAATTCGTCTCTCTCGTGACAAACAAAGAAAATTAGAAAGTCTTGAAATCAATCACGCTATATTGTTTGCACGACATACAGCCAGCAAGAATCATTTCTTGGTACGTTTATATTTTTCCCCGTAGTATTGAAAATATGCAGTTAAATATAAAGTTGGAATAAAGTTTGTTACCACTCATCCTGAAATAATTGTGACAATATGATTTATTCTTGATAGAAAAAGTTTGTGACTTCTTATAACCTTTCATATCAATCTTTTGCCTATTCAAATTGATCAATAAAGTTCGGGAAAGAAATGAACTTTATACAAATCATATTGTCGCAATCATTTCATGAAAAGGCGAAGGACAAACGTATTCCAACTTTACGGGAAATACTTCAAAAAACCAAAGAGGGAATGGCGAGGAAAATTCATTATGAACTGAACCCTGTACCTTGTGATCTATAGTCCGGTGACGTGTCCACTATATACCACAGCACCTTAGCTCTAGGTATCCGTTCTAAATAGTGGCGTATCCAGTATAGAGATGATCCGGCGTACGCCCCCACCTCGATGGAAGGTCCAGAGGGTGGGAGGGGGGTGGTAATGAAGGTCATTATGCAATTGTAATGTCTCTATATTTCAATTTGTGATGCTTTAAGCTATTGAAAAAGCCTGATATTGATTTTCGTTTAAGTCTCTGCAATTGCGTTGTTGGTTCATTTAATTTCAAAACGCGTATATAAAATTAACATTCTTATAAAATGAAGAGTTCTTTTCATTTATTACTCATGTGACTTTTTATTTCCATGTATGTCTTCTTCGTGTTTGATTGTGTACGTTTGTTGTTGTTCTTGTTGTTGTTGAAGTTATATTCTGTGCATTTTCTTTAAAATCGTACGTGACATTCCGAGGAATAATTAACGTTCTATTCCTATATCATAGTGATTTCAGCATAACATTCAATTTAAATGTTAGACATTTAATATCTTACATCACTGCAGTGGTTCCATCCTCTTCATCACCATAATAATCTTCATCATCTTCATCATCACCATTATCATCATTTTCATCATCATTTTTTTTTTCCGCCTGACCGCCGTAAGTGTAAAGAGTCTGTATCTGTCCGTGTTTCTTTCTGTATCTCGTTTTGTCCCTGCCTCTCATTGTGTGTCTAGCTTTCTGTCCCCCTCTCCTGCTCCTTTATCTATCCTACATCTATTCCTCTCTCTCTCTCTCTCTCTCTCTATATATATATATATATATTTATTAATTTTTCTCTCTTTCTCTCTCTCTCTTTCTCTCTCTCTCTCTCTTTATTTCTCTCTCTCTCTCTCACTCTTTCTCTCTCTCTCTCTCTCTCTCTCTCTCTCTCTCTCTCTCTCGCTCCCTCTCTCTCTCTTTTCCATCCCTCCCTCACTCCCCTATCTCTCTTTCCATCTCTATAATTGTCTTGCCTTCGTATTTATGTCTACCACTGCTAGCACAAATTATCATATGAGTAAAGCCAGTGGAAATTCATTTGTAGTGTCAGTGCAATACTAAATTTGTTTCCGACCACCATTTCTTATAGATTTTGAATTCATGTAGGCCTGTTATTTGGACATAGATAAGACTGAATCCGTATCCGGACAAAATACCTACTGGGTAATAATTACCCCTGGGCAATAACCTCCAAGGACCAGTGGCGGAGATCTGTTGTCAGGCTATGAAGGGGGCATGAAGACCAGAAACTTTGACAAGTGCCCGTATTAATTAATTTGTAAAAGTGCCTCTTCCCCTTTGTTTCCTTTGACAACTGCCTATTTTACTTTGAAATGTGTAGGTGCCCTTTTTTGTAGGCGCCCCCCCCCCCCCCCCCGCTCCACTTTGAAAGTCGCTCAGCCGCCCCTGGGAGATGATTTACTGGCGCGTTGGCGTCAATTGCGCCCCCCCCCCCCCCTTAGACTCTCCCTGTAACCCCCTCAGAAGCTGATTTTAGGCAAAATTTAGATAAACTCCCAATAGATAAATACCATTCACAATTCTATGTTTATTTTTCAATCACCTTGTATATTTGGCCCTGTATTTCAGCTCAATTTAGTGTCTTAGTGATTGTGGACGGGCGAAGCAGGCGCTGAATAGAATAGTTGGGCTTCATACACTCAACCACACCAGGGACACCACAAAATGGAAACACTATTACATTGATTACACAATGATTTCACAACAATTATGTTAACTTCAACCAACATTTCTAAACAATTATTACTACAAAATTTATTAGTATTTTGTGTTGCTTTAGATAGCTTTGTAAAGCGCAAACATCCTTAAAAAATAAACTACTAAGGAAAGGTTACCAGGATCCAAGGCATAATGCAATGATGCAATTTTATCCATGTTGTAGTAGTAGTAGTATGTATATCTCGCCCTTTCTTTCATGCACACCCCTTCCGCTGCTATCGCGAGTTCAAAAAAGGTCCCAATGTCCGCATGGCTAAGCGAGGTATGAGTTCATTAACACAATGATGTAACAAAATTAAGTATAACACACCAAAGCATCTCAATCAAACAGCACGATGTGAAGAAATGTTAATGTTGCAGATAAATACACGATAAATATGTACAGCGGCAGCCTAAGTCAATCAATCATTTATAAAACTGAGGATTTGCCATGACATCCATTTTAAGTAAGCGTCTACAGGGCAAATAAGATGTAGTCAAGTTACAACCTGTCAGCCAAGATCAAACTTTTGGGATGTACAATTTTCTGGGAGGGATCGTCTTTTATCAATTTATGTTTATTGATAATAAGTATAACATTTGGGAATGGGCCTATGAGTATGATTTATATATTGTTTTGTTTGTGTATAGTCTCAGTTATGACTTAAGGACGTAGGTCCCCTAGTTGATTAGCATTGTAGCACACACATGCTTTAGCACTCACGCAAAACAAACACTCCCTAATTGTCATTCAATGAAATCTGAAAATGTATACTATTATGTAGATCTATTAGGAATATATCATTGTCAAAATCATTCAATAAATTTGGGTAAAAATAATGATTCCACCATTATGACCAACAGTGTAGTATATCCATACATTATATACAAATAATTAAAGAAATAATTTCCATACATAATGGCTTAACATAGATAATAATCATCACGACCGAAAACTTTGTGGTAGATAAAAACAAACATTTATGACAAAATTAGTATTTTAAATATATTTTAAAAATACTAAGCATAGAGTACATGATCATGTTTGTGCTGGCACATGCGTAAATGGCGTAAATGTGAATTCACTAAAATGGAATCCATATAACCTTATGCCCTTATGATTAGTCTCCGTCTCATTTTACGAATAAATACCCACCTCAGCCATACGGTCATTCCTCGTCAGCTCATGTTTGAAAAACTTTCGCTGCGACTGAATGATTGATCTCACGTAACGTAATACCTTATCAAGGGTACTTTGGAAGAGGAAAACGAATGAGTGCACGCACACACGAGCGAAGGCAGATCCTTTGAAGCTCTTCCGCAAAATTTGGTAAATGTATGTATATTTGTTTTCTTTTCTTTTTTTTCTTCTTCGTATTGAATGGCTGGATATTTTGACATTTCATGTTAATCAGATTTGTATAAATAAGTTTAACGTAAACGAGGGGTAGGAGAGATGAATTGGCTGTATGGATAACATAGACGACATTTACGACAGAGACTTACGTAAACAAGAATTATTAGAATTAACGGTAAGCTTATGAATGTGCAGAACACGAACAAGAAAGAAAAAAAGAACGATAATGGAACTACAACAAATGTACCCCTCTCTCTCTCTCTCTCTCTCTCTCTCTCTCCCCTCCCTCCTCCCCTCTCTCTCTCTCTCTCTCTCTTTCTCTCTCTCTTTCTCTCCTTTCTCTATTCTGGCACTCTCTTTCTCTTCCTCTCTCCCTCCTCTCTGTTTCTCTTTCTCTCTCTCTCTTTCTTCCCCTCTCTTTCTCTCTCTCTGTCTCTCTCTATCTATCTATCGCCCTTCCCCTCTCTCTTATATTCTTGGTGTGGATGTTGGTGCTCCTCCCGACATGCGTGGATGAGGAGAACCAACCAGTCACCATTGCTAGTGTGGAGAGTAGATGAAATAGAGACGCAAACTTAGAGAAAAAAAGAAAATCGATAGCTTTACAGTGCGTCCCAGAAAAAACGAAACCGAGAAGTATCGATGTTTTATCATAACTTAATCACAACCATAATTAATGAATGATACATATTTGGAAAGCTTAGAGTCTCCTCTGAGCAAGGAATAACAAAGTTCTGTTTGTTTAAAGTAGCCCTTACATTTTCATAATTTTAACAAACGAATTCGTTTTCACTGGGTGCCTGTCGTAGCAAAAAGCAGATTTGACAAAAGACTTAACTCCGTTTCGTTGACAATCAGCCATGCATGAAGACTCTCGTCTACGGCTGATTGTCAACGAAACGGAGTTAAGTCTTTTGTTAATTTCGTTTTTTGATACGGCAGGCAGCCAGTGAAAACGAATTCGTTTAGTAAAATTATGGAAATGTAAGGGCTACTTCAAACAAACAGAACTTTGTCATTCCTCGCTCATTTTTCCTGATTGAGGTGTCATATGAAAGGGCAGAAACTCAACTTTCTAGAAATGTGAATTTTTCTTCGAAATTCAAATACCGCCCGCCAAATGTCTTTTTGGTTTCCTTCCTTCAAATTGCTTTTAATCACTCATGCGTGAAATATGCATCATTCTGAGTAGCATCACATGAAAGAGGAGACTCTAAGCTTTCCAAATATGTATCATTCATTAATTATAGTTGTGATTAAGTTATGATAGAACATCGATACTTCTCGGTTTCGTTTTTTCTGGGACGCACTGTATAAACGTGATAAGTATAAATAGTTGAACTTTTATTCATCAATTCTATAATCTAGTATATTGATACAGCAAAACAAATAAAAATTATCCAGTTTATATAGGAAAAGAAATCTGGTTAGAAGTTGTGCGTATCAAGTATTGTCCATAAAGTCTTCAACCAATCTAAAGCCTCGGTCACAAACGCCATTACGAACTGTTACGAACGCCGTAAGAACGTTTTTCAGACAATGGAAATTCGGGAAGACAATGGAAAAACTCGTAGATTCGTACGTAATTATCGATCGTACGAACCTTTGTGACTGTAGCATTAGCACAGTAAAATTGCCTCAATGTAGCTTGAAAACTTTTTGCACTCTACATCGAAACCCTAGACTGCTCCATTAATATAGAAAATGAACGTGTGACATGTTGATTGTGACGGTCCACCGTTTGTCGACTAAACCCGGCAATGAGTTGCATATCAAGCTCAAAAGCTTTCGCCACGTTTACACACGGCCATTACTTATCATGTATTTATTGACATAGATATTAAGCATCAATATGTTAATATGAGTGATGCATTTGTCTATGATTCTATAAAAGAAAGTAACTCTTAAATACAAATGGAAGAATATCAAACGTTAACCAAACATAACTGAAATCAAACAAATTTCACACAAAATAACACAACGCGATATTACCTCAATGTGCTGTACCTTGACAGTGCGATATTAGAAATCTCTCTTTCTCTCTCTCACACACACACACACACACACACAATCATTTTGTAGCGCAAATTATATACTGTGGTAGATCCTCTGCTTTAAAACAGTATTTCCTGTTTGATAAATTTTAATTAAAAATATTATTTTTCATAGAGATAGATTGTCACAAAATCGTGCTGAAATCTAAACAACAATCAATAAAACAAACAAAGAGCGGAAAATAAAAATGCAATATACAAAAAAAAAACTACTGTACACAGAAATAAATCGTATGTGCCGTCGGTTAAAGAAAGGCACTTTAGCTAAACTTTTAGTAAAATTTCACTGGCACAGAATTTTAAAAAACGTGCTCGTAATTTAGTCCGAGAAAGAGGGATGTCTTTGTTTTCCTGTGTACCACTTCCACTTCCAAAAACCATGAAACCGGTCAGCATAAGCTACGGTCAAAAAGGTTCGTACGAACGATGTGTTCGTACGAATTCCAAAGTTCTTAGAGATTCGTAGATTGGGCAGAGCTTCTTACGTCCTTCTTCCGGAGTTCTTCTTACGTCAGACCTAAGGCCATCTTACGAGTTTTTGTTCTCGCAAGATGGTCGTTCGTGTAGCTGACGGCATTCTCAAGTCATTTGTAAGAAGATCTTACGATATTTTTGTATATTTTGTCGGGTTGCAAAAAAGCGCAGCATAAATTGCATAAAATGTGTACATACACCTTATGACTACCTTACGAACGCCTTGCGAACGCCAGGAGTTATTCGAACGAAGGCCATACGAATCTCTGTTCGTAAGGCGTTCTTCCGAACGCCGTAAGAGCCCCCTATGAACAACTTGAGGCGTTCTTACGATCATCGTCACAAATTTCAGGCTTCTAGAATTGTCTCTCGACCCTATGAAATGTACGAATATCTTGCGTGGTTCTTACGATGTAATTACGACGTTCGTACGGCCACCTTACGAGGAGGAGGTTTCGTACGAGGTTAAAAAAATCTTGGACAAAACCATCGACCAGTCTGCGAACTTACGAACGGTCTACGAACGCTGGTTTCGTACGGCCTTCTTAAGAAGATCTTACGAAATGGTCTGAAAATCGTTCGTACGGCGTTCGTGGCAGCCCGTAACGGTATTTGTGACCGAGGCTTTAGCTTATAATATCTCGATATTTCATGTCTCATGGTCATAAAATAATGATCAAAATAATCTTATATTCAATATAGCATAGCAAACTTTGGTACATGAATAACGACACATATATTCAATATAAATTATTGTAGTTTTAACACAAATAAAAATGAAACTCAGGTCGCGATATATGTACAGGTTATATGCGCTGTACAATGCTAATGGCTTAAAATGTGACCTGTTCATTTGGGTTGTAGTCTTGACATGTTGCCTTTCCTTTTATAGAATTTAACGTATGTACATGTAAAATCGAATTTCAGAAAAATAAAATTGGTAAGGTAAAAAGAATAAAGCATATACGTGTGATGTTTCTAGAAATGTTCCAAAATAAAATTGATGTGCCCCTGACCACTCTATGTAGCCTACAGGAAATTACTCATCAGGGATATAAGTGCAAACATAAAACGACTAAACAAATGTATACATATCACTGTAACGTAAGGGACTGGAAGCTCACTGGCGACACAATTTCTGATGTGGCAACATCCTTGACTTAATGTCTTTCAAGAAGACTGAATAAAGTTGTCTACTTGTTTAATGTGTTAAATTCTGGAATTGATTTCAAATCCAGGTCGAATGACATCCAGAGTTGGGGAGTTACGCCCGTTCCGTAGTTGCGGCCAATCTTTTAAGCTTTTTAACTGATCATTGCCATTTACTTCAAGTCTGGACTTTTGCTTTCGAAGGCGTTTCTTCCTATGTTTGACTTTCCAAACACCCACTGTAATGATAATGAAAATAAATATGGCAAATAAGATGCCGACCGCAACACACAAGCCCGTAACTACATTCTGGCAAGTTTCGTTTTGGGTATCACTTGTAGTTGTTGGTGATATCAAACTGGAGACGGCAGAGGACTTTTCCTTAATACTTGCAGGTTCTTGAGATGACGTTGGGCTTTGTGTGCCTTGAGCATCGGGGCAAGGGTCTGTGTTGTTTGAGATGCTTCTCACCGGGTCCCAATCCCAATCCTTACACGAACATTTGTCTTTGGTTTGTTCGATGGTGCAAGAACAGCAGAATATGCGATGGTCTTCGAATCTAGCTAGTACGACCTGACGTACAGATCTGCCATGTGTTTCAGGTGTGCTCAAGTGAGGCAACCGCATACCGTTTTGATAACATACGATCTTGCCCTGGAGACTTCCTTCAGGAGCTGTACATTGTATGGCGATCCATTCCCCTGCAATGTAGTCTCTGGATGATCCGCAAGAGGCTTTTCCAGGAGGGTAGGTTACACGTAAACCGATTCGTTGGTAGTCTGGGAGGATGTCACCGTTATCGTAAGCGAAGAGAATAAATGTACCTTCATTGGATCTTAAGACAGGGTGGAACGTAAGGTTTAAGTAACAAAGGTTGTCCTCCTTCTCATGGACTATGCTAAGATTTTGAGAGGATGGGAGTAACTGTGGGTTTGCTGAATTATAAAATGGAGCCCCATTTCCGTGTTGCAGGGTAACTCTTGTACTCCCACATAGATAAGGGAACTTTAGTTCGGTCACATCCCCCTCTATGGCTGTTAAAATTGTACAATTAGATGTGGCTAATGTCATTAATGTAACAAAAACCATCAAAGACATCATTTATAATCTAGGTCAACAGTGGTCGAATCAAATGTACCCAATGGACCTACAACATTTCACAAACATGCCAGATAGTTTCTGTTCGGGTTGTTCGTTCAACTGGATTGTAGTTGTGTCATTCAACACAATATTCACCGTCTTAGAAAACACTGCTGGGTTCAGCTTTCTGGTCAATCTAGCCAACAGAGACAATGCGGTTTTATTTGCTATGATTTAATGAAATTGTAATTGGTATTTCAAATTCTTCAGTCCGACACAGGTGCTTGACGCAGTTGTTCCTTCAGAAGGATCAAATACTCTTTCGTTGAACGTAGTCCTGCTAAGACAGCTCTTGCTTCTATGAGGTCTTAGGTTAGAAGTGATTTCAACCAATATTTGAAAGACGCTTAAGCCACGGAAAATGTCATGGTGAAGGTTATCATCAGATTCTGTTACAGGAGAAAAAAGATGGTGTTTTGTTGGTGGCGAGTACATTATGGTATGATCGATAAACTAAAAGTGATCAAAGATATCAGTGTAAATAGGAAAAAACACAGAAAGAAACCTATATTCAACCAAAATCTCACATGTACTGCAATGTATGCTAGGTTCAATCATAACAACAGTGAGAACAGTTTTAACGACCACTTGTATAGAAAGACCGCCTGTCTATAAAGACTGCATTTTCCATATCCCTTGAATATTATGCCTCATTGAAATATGCACTATTTAAAAAAAAACATAAAGCCTGCCTATAGAGACCTTTTTTTTTTGGTCTCCCT
The DNA here is from genome assembly GCA_035222895.1 of Strongylocentrotus droebachiensis. Classification (NCBI taxonomy): domain Eukaryota; kingdom Metazoa; phylum Echinodermata; class Echinoidea; order Camarodonta; family Strongylocentrotidae; genus Strongylocentrotus; species Strongylocentrotus droebachiensis. Next base: position 73,260 of record JAVYIG010002612.1, on the reverse strand, counting down.
TAAGTAGTCTTTATTTATAGGTTTCACTGTAGTAGCCAACGAAATGCCCTTTATTTGATAGGTTGACTAAACAGTAATGATCACACCAGGCGCGGATCGTCTCCGTGATTATTAGAGTGTGGAATCGAATGATACTAAATCAAATTGAACGACGCAATTAGCTTTTTGAATGTTGATCTAAATGTTAATTCGGATGCCCTGCAGTTTACGAAGTTGGGCGGGAAAAACCTAAAATATAAATCATTGTGAATATTCATCTTCAGTTTAGGAAATTTATCGAGAATTATAGCAAGATTTTCATGTACAGTCGACTGGAGCACAGTCTCAAAGACCTTCACGAGATCAAACTGAGGGAAATTTCATTACCGTAAGTTCGATATAAATCATGCATATATATATATATAATGATCGGATTAGGTTATAACCTATGTCGATGTAATTTTCCAACATTTCAAAAAGTGATGCCAAAGACTAAGGCAATTACTTTACGTTCATTTTTTTTTAATCGATCGTGTTTGATACGTATCAAGAAAGGAGAACCTAAGTTTACGCGTTGGATGCCAACATGGAGCAGTTATGTTTTTGGATCTTTTTTCCGAACCAGTATGACAATTATTATGTCATATTGGTTGTCCTCCAGATATTTTGCTCCTTCTTTATTCTTTCATGAGAAAGGAACTTGAATAGATTTGTGGAATAGTTTATACTTCAGATATTTGTATCATGCTATATATGCTACATGCACTATAACATATCACACATTGATTTGACAGAATTTAATAAAAAGATATATTTAACATCAAACTTACCATGGTAACTGTTTCTGATAGTGACATCAGAAGTGCTATGCTTCGTGAAGGACTAGTTTGTAGCATCATCTGAGCGTATCTATCATTAGGGAGCGTCAGGAGAATCAAGTCTGACAGACATGAGCGCTATATACGAGAACCCAATATTATTTGTGTTATTATTACAGCGTTGACATCGGCTTTTCCATGTTTTCGTGTTTATTAGGTTGCTATCGTGATGATCGTGATGATCTCAAATAATAGGACGAGATAAAGAAAAAAAGAGAAAGAGGGAGAGAGACAATGGGAAATAAGGAGGGAAAACTCATCGATAGGCTTGATGTCAAAGATCAAACATTGATTTCAGCGAGTTAAATCATGGATCTATCTATCCATGGTTAAATGTTCCGTTCACAATGTTCTTAAAATAAATAACAAAACAGGCTCACAGGGGGTCCAACCCACTGAGTATTATTCCTTGTTACTTGGTTACACCAGGGGGTTCCTGGGTACACCATGGACCTATTTGTACTATGTCCATGGTTACACCGACGAACCAGACAATAGACATACAAGCAACACGTGAAATTGCTTGGCATCGTCCTTAATAGCAGTGATCTTCGGTAGTTGGAACATGTCAACTGCATTACATCAAAAGCAGCCAAGAAACTCTATCTACTACGGATGCTCAAACGTTTCTCTATGCCACTTCATGATTTGATCACAGTTTTTACGTCCTACATAAGACCAGTTCTAGAATACTGTTGTGTAGTATGGCATTCCTCACTAACTCTAAACCAGGAAGCTCAACTAGAGACAATCCAAAAACGTGCCCTGCGGACAATATTAGGACTAATATATGAATCCTACCGTCAGGATCTCACAGTGTGTAACCTGTCCTCTCTGAGTGACAGAAGAGAAGAGCTCTGTCTTAACTTTCCTAGGTACCTCTACTGTAGCTTTCATGAGAGGTTACCTGAAAGCCAGTGTTCTCGAAGACAATTGAGACATAGCAACAGGTCACATGAAATCAAGTGTAGGACAGAACGCTACAGAAAAAGTGCTTTACCCTATCGAGTAAGGCTTTTGAACCAGCCATGATGTGGCATCCGGTTTGTTCAACTTTTTTGATAGCATAATACTGCCAAACTTTGTGAATTACATGTATTTTTTCTTCAATATAACTTCAATGTCTGTATCAAGATACAAATAAGGTCATTCTTTATTTGAATTATTGCCAGTTATCTAAAGCCTCTTTTAAATCACAATTTATTCATTATAATTCATTTTCAAATTGCAATCTTTGCCTGAACACACCCACAATTCACCAAATCGTAATGCATTACATTTCAGATTCAATTAACTATCTTGGATTGAACATTTTTATTATCTTTACTCTTCGTATTGTATACTGTCGATTTCATAATTACACGTATTATCTTAAGTTGCCTCTGGTTGCTCGTTATTTTATCTTAACACTATTAGTTTACGCAGGTCTGCAATTACTCCTTTTGAATCTTGCTTCTCTGCTATATCCGCCTGTATTTGTTTTTATTGTTTCATAAATATTTTCTTAAAGAAGTTGTTATTATACTATTTCAATGTTTCTACTACCATCTGCGTTAAAAAGGAAAACTTTGTCATTTATACCTTTTTATATAACTTACCAAAAGATGTTTAGGTGAGCCATACAATGTTTACAATGTATTCTGTGTTCATCTTATTAATACTATTCATGATGTCATTGTTGCAATGCATACTTTTATCTTGTTATCGTCAATTTGTATGTAATTTTTAATTGTTGGCAAGATCCCCCTTCTCTCGTCCCCCTTCTTTACCTATTGCCGCTCTCTCTCTCTCTCTGTCTCTCTCTCTCTCTTTCTTCTTACTCTCTCTCCTTCATCTCTTTCTCTCTCCTTCCTCTCTCTCTCTCTTTTTCTCTTCTCCATCTTTCTATCTTTCCTGCTCTTTCTCTTTCTTCACTATATTTCTCGGTCTCTTATCCTCTCTTTTTATTTTTTGTACTCTCCTTCCCTCTCCCCTCCTCTCCCTCTCTCCTCTATCTCTCTCTCTCTCTCTCCTTTTCCCCTTTTAACCTCTTTTCTCGACATCCTTTCCTTCGTATTTTTGCTTTTTTTTTTTACATTTGGTACAAAATTTAGGATAAACATGTGACATAATACGTGTACTTATAATTATGTAAATGATACTGTTTTAAATTGTACTCTCGTTTTTAAAATGCAATGTATATCCTTGTGCAATTCAGTATATGTAACTGCGATGCATGATTCAATAAATACCATACCACCAATAGACCAAACAAAATATTTCATTTCTCTCTATATAACGGGCAAGTTATTGTTGGGTTGGAAGTCGATATGGCCATTGTTTGGCGGTGTGACTTTGGTTTATAATCTATCGCTCGGTGGGTACAGTTCATTGATTCGCTGAATCACAATGACAATATCTATTTTCAGATCTTAACTGTGATTGTGAGAAGAAGAAGAAATGGTCTGATCACACGCATGCAATACAGTCATTGTGTATCAATTACATGACCCAACCAATGAATTATCTCACAACTTATGATATGGATAACAAGACATTATTTTTCATTAGTCTGAGAGGTCATACCAGTAAAGTACAATTTAACCACTCGATAAAAGCAAAAATCCCCCCCCCCAACCTCGAAACCAAAGTCCATGGTATTCGTTCATTAGATTTACTATTGATTTAATAAAATGATGAACACAAATTTATGTTGAAGATATTTTTGTACTAGTGCATAGGCAACCTCTCCGTGTGAACCAAAAAAAGAGAAGGGGCGGGGGCTAAAATGTGTATATCCTTTGTGGTTTGAAGACCGGCTTGAACTTCCTGAGAACATTTTGTTTTACTCCCCCCCCCCCCCCCACAACACACATCCACACTAAAGAGTCTTTCTCCCCTCTCTCCTTTTCTCTTTGTGTACACTCCTACCTTTCTCCCTCAATCTCTCTCCCATCTTTCTCATTCTTTTTCTCTCCCCTCTCACTCTCTCTCTCTTTCTCTCATTCTTCCTACCTCTCTTTCTTTCTTGGTCACTCTTTATTTCCGTCTCTGTCTCTCTCACTCACTCCCCCTTTTCTCTCGTCATATCTCATCGCCTCTTTGTCCCTTTCTCAATGTATGACTTCATCTGTCCCCCTCTCCCTTTTACCTTCGTAAGGAAGCCAACATGCAATGATAAGTACAAGAATGAGAAAGTTATCAAGTGATTTTTTTTTTCCCAGCATTACTTGTCCTTTTATTAAAAGAAGGTTAGATACTGCTGTTTTAAAACACAGGTAATCACAATAAAAACCCAGGTCAATACAGTATTACAATGATACACAAATTAATCTTGCAATACCTTTATCATTCCCGTTCATTTACAGATAGAAACGTATGCTAAAATAATTTACAGTGTTATAAAATCCCGTCATGTCTGAAATCAGTTATCATCTGGTAAATAATTAGCTTTATGTAACCATACAATGTTCAATTGTCCGTTTCCCAAAATACATAACGAAGAAGAACTCATTAAAAATAATAATTGACAGGCATGTTAAAACATTTGTGATAAAGTCTCTCGATACAATACGTCATAAAATCTTCTCTTTTTTTGACGCTGCGATAGATTAAAGTAATTCTTACAACTAGACTTAGAAAAGTAACAACAATAGTAACAAAACAATAACAAACAACAGGAAAATATACATTAAGTAAAATATTTACAACAAATGTATCAGAATAAGTAAATCCATGGAGATAATCTCTTTAATCGATTTAAATTTGAAGCTCTTATATAATCTTGCAACTGTGAAAACCTGGTAACAAATCTCTCAAAACTAACTTATTTTAGCATTTTGTTAGTTTGATCTCAATTTATTTGTTTAAAAATAGTGTGAACATGCTTAAAATTACCTACATCTATTTGTTTACGATTCCGTAGATTCGCCAAAAGGGCGTATTATAATCTCAACTTGAAATTGAAATTAAAGGTTTTCGGCGCTCAAAAATGTACCAATTTATAAGTTATTTCTTCTGCTATAATATTTCACGTTTTATTTTCACATCGGAGACTCTAGTTAAAGCTTTTATCTTTATCACCCATGTTGCAGATTCATTTTTCGTTTTTCTTTTTGAAGATAACATAGCGTGATTTTTTCTTTCTTTCTCAAGCTAACTACGCCTGAATCCTTATTGGTCGCCAAAAGTAGCTTTAAATTTAAATCGGCCATTCAACACTATGGCCCGAAATCACAAAGGAGGTTTGTCGACAAACCCCTTTTGTGAATTCGGGCCAAAGCGTTTAATGAAATATATAACACAAGGTAACAGTTTTTAGATTTAGAGGCCTTATAAAGTGTCGTATGACAACTACATAATGACCTACAATATGTTAAAGCTGAAACCTTGTTCTGTATTCACATAATATGTCAGTAATGTCACAGGCCGAAAGTTTCTGTCTCGATTACTGTATCAGATTGTATTTAGGGTTTAAACCGGCATATGGCTTAAAGGGATAGTTGAGTTCTGTTTTCAGACCACAAATGCCTTCAAAGTGCATGGTTATTCTTATCTGTGACATTTATAGTGCCCTTTTAGAACCTAAAATTGCTATAAAGGTAATTTTAGACCCCAAAATGTGTGAATTTAGCCAATACGATCATTCCAATTCAGCTCCACTTTCAAAACAACATGGTGACCGTTAATTAATTATTTAATTAAAAATAACAATACATGGGCCGGCTGGTTGCGCGTAATATAACCAACACGAAAATGCCAACAAAAAAGCCAACATCGGTATTGGCTAAAATACGACGTAAAAGGCGTTATTTCGTTTTTTTCAACGGTTTTTACAAATTGTTCAAAATATCTAATATTTGTGGTGGTATACACAAGTATTAGAAATCGTTATATTTCAGCCATCTCTGTACCGATTTTGATCAAACAAAGATGATTTTGTCATTTAAATATTATGCTCTTTCAAATTTGACACTCAGTTTTTCATTATCTCACAACAAATTATTTTGTGTAGTGCCCTCTGCAACAGAACTCAACTATCCCTTTAACAGCACGATACATAAAATAATAGCTAAAATGCCATTTCAACATTGAACGCTTTTAAAACTAACGCGTGACATCAAAACATAATAAAGGCCTACACCTTTCTAAAGATAATACCTTGCTCTTTATTATGTGCCATATGCCGACAGTTTTTGTCTGGGTCTTACTGTCTTAGATTGAATTTATCGCTCACACCGGCATATCGGAGGGCTTATCCACTCAATACATACACAAATGGCTAAAAATGCGTTTGTTTTTAATTTTAATTTGCATGCTTTGAAACCGATCGTATGACATTACAACGAAATGATAATCTACACCACTTTAAAACTGTTAAGTTGCTTTTTACTGTCATATATTTCACATACCTACAGTTCTTGTCTAGCCCTTACTGTTTCAGATTGAAGCACATTATTTTAACTTGGAAGTGGACAAAATGCGTTTTTAAATTTGAAGGCTTTTAAAACTATCGTATGACATTAGGCCTATATCTAAATAATGTCCTACACCATTTAAAACCGAGACCTTGCCCTTTACCTATATAATTATAATTATGCCACATGCCGACAGTTTTCGTCTAGATCTTAGTGTTTCAGATTGAAGTTGAGACTCATACCGGCACATCGAAGGGCTCATTCGCACAATACATTCGATAAAGGCCAAAATGCGTTTTTAAATTAGAAGGCTTTAAAAACTACCTTTATTATCGTATGGAATTACAGCTAAATAATGTCTTACAGAAGTTTAAAGCTGAAAACTTGCTCTTAACCCTTATATAAGTCATGTGCCAAAAGATTTTCTCTAGATCTTACTTTTTTAGATTGAAGTTGAGGCTCAAACCGGCATATCGGACGGCTTATTAATACAAAACATACAAAAGAGGCCAAAATTATTACAATGCTAATTCAAAAATGCTAAATCAACATGTTGATTCGGTTTGTAGTCTCGACACGGTGTCTTTCTTTTTAGAGAATTTAACGTATGTAAATGTAAATTGAATTTCAGAAGAGATAAAAATGTTCATTGGCAAGAGGAAATACTAAGGTAACAACGATAAAGCATTTATATGTGATGTTTTTAGATATTCCAAAATAAAATAGATGTACTTCTAACCACTCTATATACAAGGAACTATTCATCAGGGATATAAGTTCTAATATGAAACGACCAAACAAATGTATACATATCAAGCACATATATAACGTAAGAGACTGGAAGTTCACTGGCGACAATGTTTGAAATGAAACAACATCCTTTAAAGCCCCACTGCACTAGATTTAGCTACGCGCGCCCTCTATATAGCAAACAATGCCTAATCGGTGACCGTTGGTCCCCCATGATCCCATTTTGCTTATGTTAATGGAGAGCTGATTTGATGAGATAACCACCTGTCAGTGACCGTACAGGGAGGTCTAATACCTCCTGGCCAAATGAGTGTAGCTGGGATTTAATAACTGTTTTCCATAAGAAGACAGAATAAAATTGTTTTTTGTTTTATATTTGTAAATTTCGGGAAACGATATGAAATCTAGGTCGAATGATATCCAGAGTCGGGGTGTAAAGCCCGTTCCGTAGCTGCAGCAAATCATGATAAGCTATTTAAATGATCATTACCATTTACTTCAATTCTGTACTTCTGCTTTCGAAGGCGTTTCTTCCTATGTTTGACAAAAAATGACCAAGCAAATGGCTAGATTTCTAAAGGGAGGTATATTATGACACCCTGTAATTACTGTCTTCCATAAGAAGACAGAATAAACTTGTCTCTGTTTGGTATTTGTTACATTCTGGAATCGATTTGAAATCTAGGTCGAATGACATCCAGAGTCAGGATGTATAACGCTCGTTCCGTGGTTGCGGTCAATCATGTAAGCTTTTTATCTGATCATTACCATTTACCCGTACTTCAATTCTGTACTTCTGCTTTCGAAGGCGTTTCTTCATCTGTTTGACTTTCCAAACACCCACTATAATGATAATGAAATTGGCAAAAATGACAACTAAGATGCCAACCGCAACATACACGCCCGTTACTACATTTTGGCAAGATTCATTTTCGTTATCACTTGAAGTTGCTGGTGATATCAAACTGGAGACGGTAGAGGACGTTTCCTTGATACTTTCAGGTTCTTGAGATGACTGTGGGCTTTGTGTGCCTTGAGCATCGGGGCAGGGGTCTGTGTTGTTTGAGATGCTTCTAACCGGGTCCCAATCCCAATCATTGCAAGAACATTTGTCTTTGGTTTGTTCGATGGTGCAAGAACAGCAGAATATGCGATGGTCTTCGAATCTAGCCAGTATGACCTGACGTACAGATCTGCCATGTGTTTCAGGTGCGCTCAAGTGGGGCAAACGCATACCGTTTTGATGACATACGATCTTGCCCTGGAGACTTCCAACAGGAGCTGTACATTGTATGGCGATCCATTCCCCTGCAATGTACTCTCTGGATGATCCGCAGGAGGCTTTTCCAGGGGGGTAAGCAACACGTAAACCGATTCGTTGGTAGTCTGGGAAAATGTCCCGTTTATTGTAAGCGAAGAGAATAAATGTACCTTCATTGGTTCTCAAGACAGGATGGAACGTAAGGTTTAAGTAACAACGGTCGTCATCATGGAATATTCTAAGGTTTGGAGACGATGGGATTAACTCTGGATTTGCAGAACTATAGAATGGAGCCCCATTTCCGTGTTGCAGGGTAACTCTTGTACTCTCACACGGATAAGGGAAATTAAGTTCTGTCACACTCCCCTCTCTGGCGGTTAAAATTTGACAATCACATGAGGCTAATGCCATTAAGGTGACAAAAATCGTCAAAAACATTATTAATAATCTAGGTCAACAATGGTCGAATCAAATGTACCCAATGGACCTACAACATTTCACAAACATGCCAGATAGTTTCTGTTCACGTTGTTCGTTCAACTGGATCGTAGTTGTGTCATTCAACACAATATTCACCGTCTTAGAAAACACTGCTTAGTTCAGGATTCTGGTCAAATTTAGCCAAGAGTTTTATTTGCTATGATTTAATGAAATTGTAATTGGTATTTCAAATTCTTCAGTCCAACACAGGTGCTTGACATTGTTTTTCCTTCAGAAGGATCAAATACTCTTTCTTTGAAGGCAGTCCTGCTCAGATAGCTCTTGCTTCGCTGATGTCTTAGGTTAAAAGTGATTTCAACAAATGTTTGAAAGACGCTTAATCCACGGAAAATGTAACGGAGAAGCTTTATCCTACGTTGCCCAAGTGATGTTGATTGTCTCCCCGTACATGGACACCCATATCATCGGATTCTGTTACAGGAGAACAAAGAGTTCGGTTTTGGGGTGGCGAGTATAATATGGTACGATCGATAGACTAAAAGTGATCAAAGATAATAATGTAAATAGGAAAAAAACACAGAAAGAAACCTATATTCAACCCAAATCTCACATGTATTGCAAGGTATGCTAGGTTCAAGGATAAAAAAAAAGTGAGAACTGTTTTAGCGACCATCTGTATAGAAAGACCACTTTTTTGTCTCCCTTGAGCGGTCTTTATATACAGGTTTCACTGTAGTAGCCCACCCAATGCCCTTTATTTGATGGGTTAACCAAACAGCAATGGTCACACAGGGCTCAAATTATTTCCTGTTATATCGCTAGATTATATAAAATTATCGTTGTAGTCTGATTTTTTTCGATTTTTCCAATGATTATTCACATATTTTAATATTAGGTATTTGTTGATGTTTTATTTCAAATTTTGTTTTAGTTAAAATCATAGACACAGTACAATTTGTGCCTATCAACTTGCACGTTTTTCTAAATACTATGCTCGTTTTGCACGTCTCCGTGGAAATTAGAGTATGAAATCGCATGCTAAATCAAATTGAACGACGCAATTAGCTTTTTGAATGTTGATCTAAATGTTAATTCGGATGCCCAGTCTATGAAGTAGGGCGGGAAAAACCTAAAATATAAATTATTGTGAATATACATCTTTAGTTTAGGAAATGTATCTAGAATTATACCAAGGTTTTGGTGTGCAGTCGACTGGAACACAGTCTCAAAGCCCTTCACGAGATCAAACTGAGGGAAACTTCATTACCGTAAGTTCGATATAAATCATGCATATATATATAATGATCGGATTATGTTATAACCTATGTCGATGTAATTTTCCCACATTTCAAAAAGTGATGCCAAAGACTAAGGCAATTACTTTACGTTTATTTTTTTAATCGATCGTGTTTGATACGTATCAAGAAAGGAGGACCTAAGTTTACGCGTTGGATGCCGAAATGGAGCAGTTCTGTTTTGCGGATTCTTTATTTCCGAACCATTATGATAAGTATATTGTCATAATGACTGCCCTCCAGAAATGTTGCAGCAGCATCATCCTTTCATGTTGAAAGAAATTGAATAACTTTACGGAATTATTTATACTCCCGGTACTTTTGTCATGCTAGATATACTATAACATATCACGCATTGATTTGACGGAATTATAAGAGAAATTTAACATCAAACTTACCATGGTAACTGTTTCCGTTAGTGACATCTGAAGTGATATGCTTCGTGAATGAATAATTTGTAGCATCATCAGAATTTATCTGTAATAGTGTTTACATCACTTAACGGCTTTTTTGGTATTCTGTCGATGCTTTTGTTCATTATTGAGCTTTCATGATCTCAAGTAATAGGATAATAAATAAAGGAAAGAGAGAGAGAGAATGGAAAAAAGAGTACAGGGGGGATCCTCGTCACCCTTTACTAGGCATTATGACGTCGCCAAGGATTGATTTTGGCGTTACTAATGAGTAAATGAATAACAAAAGAGGGTTGCCGGGGATAACACCACCCACTGAGTTTACACCGACGTACCAGACAATAGACCAAACGAAATATTACATTTCCCTTTTATTCCGTTGGGAGTCGTTTTGTTGGTGTGACTTTGGTTTATTATCTATCGCTCAGTAGGTAGTTTATTGATTCGCTGAATCACTATGACAATATTTGTTTTTTTCTCCAGATCTTAGCTGTGATTGTGTGAAGAACAAAAGGTCTGATCACACGCATGCTATACAGACATTGTGTGCAATTACATGACCCAACAAATGAATTATCTCACAACTTATGATATGGATAACAAGACAGTATTTTTCATTAGTCAGAGAGGTCATACCAGTAAAGTACAATCTAACCACTCGATAAAAGGAGAAAGTCTTCCCCCCCCCCAACCCCGCAATCAAAGTCCATGGTATTCGTTCATTAGGTTTACCAATGATCTGATCGATAAAAAGATAAACATAAATTGATGTTGAAGATATTTTTCTACTGGTGCATATAGGCAACCCCTCCGTGAGAACAAGAATTGAGAAAGGGCGGGGGGGGGCTAAAATTGGAATTTTCCAGGAGAGGGAGAAATCCCCCCCCCCCCTCCTTTGTGGTTTGAAGACCGGCTTGAACTTCCTGAGAACTTTTTGTTTTAACCCTCCCCCCCCCCCCCCCCTCCCACACACACACACCCACATACACACTGAAAATGTCTTACTCCCCTCTCCCCTTCTTTGTGTACACTCCTACCTTTCTCCCTCCATCTCTCTCCCATCTTTCTCTTTATTTTTCTCTCCCCCCTCTTACTTCCTCTCTCTCTTCCCATTTCTCTTTCCTTCTTTCCCTCTCTCCCATCTTTCTCTGTTTCTCTCTCCCCCTCTCTCTCACTCTCTCTCTTTCATTCTCCTTACCCTCTCTTTCTTCCTTGGTCTATCCTAATTTCCGTTTCTGTCTCTCTCACTCACCCCCCCCCCCCCTTTCTCTCGTCATTTCTCATTACCTCTTTCTCCCTCTCGCAATGTATGACATCATCTTTTCCCCTCTCCCTTTTACCTTCGTAAGGAAGGAACATGCGATGATAAGTACAAGAATGAGAAAGTTATCAAGTGATTTTTGCTCAGCATTACTTGTCCTGTTATTAACTGCTGTTAAAACACAGTTAATCACAATAAAGCTCAATCAATACAATATTACAATGGTACATGTTTATTGATTGACTGATACGACAATTATTCTTGCATTATCGATCATTCCCGTTCATTTACTGATAGAAACGTGTGATGAAATAATTTACATTTTTATAACATCCCGTCATATCTGAAACCAGTTACCCCAGTTATCAACTGGTAATCAATACAGTAACCATGCAATTTTCAATTTCCGTAGCACCTAAATTGTCCGTTTCCCAATATACATAACGAAGAAGAACTCACATAACAATTGACAGGCAATCAGGAATGTTTAAACAGTTGTGACACTTGAAAGAATACGTCAGAAAATCTCCCATGTTTGCGCTATGCGAAAGATTTATGTCATTCCTACAACTAGAATTAATCAAATAATAAAACAGTATCAAACAGGAAAATATACATTTAGTAAAATATTTACAATACATAGTTTAGAATAAGTAAATCTATGGAGTTAATCTCCTGTTTCGTACATAAGGATTTCATCTATAGAATAATGTTCATGTTAAATATCATTTTCACCAGTTTGGGGGCAAATTCTATCATTGAAGTACTCAAATGAAATTAGATATAAATTTTGTAGGTTTATGCAAGAAGGACATAGTTTCTATTAATAGATTGTGATGATAATTTTGCTGATAATGCTGGAAACCTGATGCACATTGATTGCTCGATATTCAGTTTACCATAACGGATTACGTAACAACATTTTGTTTATAGAAAAGATGTTAGAATACACCTATGTACACTTAGTATTACAGCATTCAGCTTTGTCAAAGGTACCAGCTTTATTATTAGTGATAGTGATAGAAGGTTTGTATTGCGCTCGAGTCTGTCAGACTTCACACTCCAGGCGCTACACAATGACCATCCCGACTTTAACATGGCTGCCATTATATGGGGCTCTAGCGTTTGAAGGAATTAATTCCTGCCAGGTACCCATTTACCTCACCTGGGTCGAGTGTGGCAATTGTAGATGAATGTCGAGCCACAGGACATTTTTGCTTTGGGAGGGATTCGAAATATTAATGTAATAGGGCTTTTACAGTCGTGTATCAATCAGATATGATTATTGACCTAATTTTGTTTCATAATATAAGTAGATTGTTAGTGTTCCAAAGATCATCTATTATAATACAATAACTATAACACCAGGGTGGGTACTTTCGTTGAAGTTACGTGGAATGCAGGTGGTGGTAGCCAATGAAGATGTCTTCCTAGTAACATCGGTTGCCATGGATACTAAGTTAATTAGCCGAGTATGGAGGAGGTTCCACTGTTCCATATGGTTTGGAAGCATCTAAAAAGATAGGAAGGGGAGAGATGGATGGAAAGGAGATAAATAGAGATGAGAAGAGATTCGACGATGACCATGATACACAAGACATTCATGACATGATGTTGATGGCGATAAGGATTTTTTGTGATGATGATGTTGATGATGATGGCGGTGGTGGTGATGAAGATGGTGGTAATGATGAAGATGGTGGTGAAGATGGCGGTGAAGATGAGGATGGTGATGATGATGGTGGTGGTGATGATATAAATAGTGATGCATGATAATGATTAGTTTCGGGGATAGTAATGATGATGATGTTTATAATGATGATAGTGGTGATTATCATTATCACGAAGATAGAGACATTGTGGTCTCAAAGGAATAATGATAAGAATACATGAATACAGTCAAGTAATGAATAGGAAATATGAAATCATATAGAAACGAAAGGGAAATAGGGAGACAAAGATATAATCCAGTTAGAACAAAGATTTTAGAGAAACGGATTTTGTTTACCTATAAGACAAATACGTTCACACATTAAAGTAAACAAATAGTAATTTTCTCCTTTTTTTGTGCTGCCTTTGCTCATGTTTTTGTTTGTTTGATTGTTTGTTAGATTTCATTACGCATTTTTCAACAAAATAAAAAGTAATATATAAACTAGATACATATGAGTAACAGTAGTGCATATAAAATCATATCATGATATAAATCACTTAGATAATTACGCCTTTAACAAAACACATAGATGACAAAGCATTTCAAAATTGAAAAAAAATGCAAGAGATCACAAGTTCAAGGCCATTAAGAAACGTCTTGCGTATGACGTTCTATAACGTTCTTTTGGATTATTATACAGCATATAGCAGGAAGAAAGAACAGGTACCGGCAGAGGAAGGACAGATGAAAGAGAGAGAGGGGAAAGAGAAAGAGAGAGAGGGGGAGATAGGGAGAGAGAGAGAGGGTGAAAAAGAGAGAGAGAGAGGTTGAAAAAGATAGAGAGAAAGAGAGAGGGTGAGAGAGAGAGAGAGAGAGAGAGAGAGAGAGAGGGGGGTGAAAGAGATAGAGAGAGAGAGAGAGAGAGAGAAAGAGAGAGAGAGAAAGAGAGAGAGGGGAAAGAGAAAGAGAGAGGGGGAGATAGGGAGAGAGAGAGAGGGTGACAAAGAGAGAGAGAGGTTGAAAAAGATAGAGAGAAAGAAAGAGAGGGTGAGAGAGAGAGAGAGAGAGAGAGAGGGGGGTGAAAGAGAGAGAGAGAGAGATTGGGGGGGGGGGTGAGAGAGACAGACATACAGACTGAGATTACTTACCCATGGTAACGAAAGAGGCATTAGGATTAGGGTACGATGTTGGTCCGCTTTCCATTGTTGCAGGGGTTGCCTGTACGATGATTCTTGTCTAGAAGGGGCAATGGGGGATACCAAAGACACAGGTTATTTACCATCTTAAAGCGGGACTGTGCACTACCTGTAGCTACTTGCGCCCTCTATATAGCAAACAATGCCTAAGCGGTACCCGTTGGTACCCCATGGTCTCCTTTTTCTTATGTTAAGTGAGAGCTGATTTAACGAGATAACCACCTGTCAGTGACCATGTAGGGAGGTCTAATCCCTCCCGGCCAAACTAGTGCAGACAGGCTTAATATACATTGTAGATGTACATCTAACTATTGATAAATAGTGTCCTACGAATGTTCATAATGTAACAAAAAAAGCAAAGGGAAGCAACTATTATGAAATCAAACCGCCTATGAACTAATAAATTTAAAGCCGGCTCAGTGGACGATAGCCTTTGAACTGGAAGGTCCTGGATTCAAATTACATCGTGGATGTTAAGGATAGAAAAGTGTGAAAATTGAGAGAAGAAAGTGCACTAATGAAAAAAATATAAGATGTGTCGTATTCTAGTGAATACGTAACAGGACTGTGGATAACGTGGTTCGCGGTAAGAGTCCCGCCACGGCACTAATGTCCTTAGGCAAGACATTGATCTATATTTGCAACTCTCCACCCAGGTGCAGTAAATGGATACCTGGTAGGAATATATATGTGTGTAATGCTTTAGCGCCTTTAGGACAGCTGGGCTATTGTGATCGTTATCATTATTATCGTCATCATTATTATTGTTATTATTCAAGTTCAAGTTCAAGTTTTATTTATCTTTCTTTCATAACACACATTACAAATATTATTATTATTTAGAATCAGGATGATGAAGATAGACTTACTGTTTGGGGTGACGGTAGAGCGCAACTGATACACGATGCAACAAGGCAGGAAATAAGAGCGATAAAACTGACAATTGATATACACACGTTAATACCAATACGAGCTTCCTGTGGGCATAACAACGATAGGGAAATGAAACAACATTATATTTATGAACGAATACAAAAAGACATTAATAAACATTAAACAAATTATATTTTGTATTGGAAGCTGTGACTCCTATATTCTGTAGCCCGATATCTAATAAACGTTCATTATTTCATTCGTTTTCTGTATGTAGACAAATATTTAAATTGTATCAGATCTTTAATTATTTGCTGATGAAAATATATTATGCTTAAAAGGATTATGCAATCAATCAAATCAAATCAAGATGATTAATGTGTAAATAATAGAATAACGATTTTATAAAGACTTTTTCGTTCTTGCTACTTCTGTTGCTTCACTGTTTGATTTTTAGGCACTATAGTCTGCCATGAATATTCTTTGTCATTGTTTTAAAATTTCAAACATGCTTTCCACAGATGTTGACTGTATCAATGTATCAATACTCATAGTTGCGCTTTTAAAAAGACTTTGGGCGTTCTAAAAAGTATAATTCGGTAAGTAGAATAATAGTTGCCCATACATTTCAATCCAAATATATACAACGCATGGATAGCCAAATATGTACAACGTATGGATAGCCAAATATATACAATGTATTGATAGCACAATATCATGGTAGCATGATTAGAAAGAGGCATTCCAATGGTTTATAAAAGTTTATAAAAGAATCCCTTTGGTGTTGAAAATCTAAATAGTTTCTTTAGAAAAGGGAACCTATGTAGTTTTGTTAGCAAAAATCAAAATAACCCATGAGGTTCTATTTATATTGAAAAACTTTAACCCTACGAAGCTTGGATATTGTCAAAGTAGGCGTGATGGCAGTGGTAGAGCAATGGTCTCCTAACCGGGAGGTTCTGGGTTCGAAACATAGTCAAAGCGCAAGAGCCTAATGTTCAGGCATTTTTCCTCATAACAATGAGAGGACTTAAAAGCCGTCGGTCTCCTGGTTGTTGTTTACATAATTGTACAAGCATAATTATATGCATGCATGATTTTTTAGCAGCCATGTTAAACAATCATTAATCAAAATCGTCAACATCATGAATTGAAAGGTTTGAAAAACAAATCGGTCATGCCAAAAAGATAACTTCCATTCTAGGTTACATTTCTAAAATTTAAAGTAAAGAAAACAGATGTTTTATCTTTCTTGAAAGTGGCGCAGCGTGGGTGCTGACATTAAGGGGCGTTGCCCTCATGGGGGGGGGGACCAGTTTAAATGGATAAATTGCTCATGTACTAGGCCATAACCGGGAAGAAAGGCCTGCTGTTTCCATTCCCAGGCCAGCTCTCTTTTGTAAATGAATATAAGGTAATATATTCATGTATGTCGCGGGATGAATAACAATAAATAAATAAATGATTTAATTTAGCGAAGGTTAAGGATTGGGTCAAAGCGTCTCTCGCCCCACGTTCCACTCTCCCCTTTTCTCTCACCATCTTTCGGGTGGGGGGGGGGGCTTTTGATTTGTGGGGAGGAGACAAGCCCCCATTTCTTCCCGTAACTACGCCACTGGTTTTCTTTTTACATATTACCAACGGGACGATTACACCCAAGGACAATTACCTCCATAACCCCCCCCCCCCCGAAAGTTACCCCAAAGGACAACCACCCCCGAGGACAATTACCCCCCGAAACAATTAAAACGTTTTATTATCGGGGTGGACTTCCCCTTTAATGAACAGGGGGTAATTTTTTCGGGGGAGATTATCCTTTGATGTCCGGGGGGGGGGGACTAATTGTCCAAGGGGCTCACTTTCAGAGGTGGGGTAATTGTTCTAGGGGGTAAATTTCCGGAGTGTTATTGTCCTTGGGGAGTGATTATCCCAATACGAGTCCAACTAAATGCACCAAGAAAAACATATTACAGTATACTTACGATCACGTATGTGCATAATTTGTAACTATCGATTCCTGGATAGCAAAGCAACTCAAGTTCTTGGGAAGCAGCATAAACAGATATACCAAAGAGTTGAGCCGCACAGGCAGCAGAGAGCGAAGACCATACAGCATAGAAGGTGATCTGCGGGAGGAGAGAAAGATGAGAAGGGTAAGGAAAGACGAATGAAGAGAGAGAGAGAGAGAGAGAAAGAGAGAGAAAGAGAGAGAGAGAGAGAGAGAGAGAGAGAGAGAGAGAGGGGAAGACATTAACAATAAGGAGGAGGAGGAGGAGAATGGGGGGAGATTAAGGAGGAGTAGAAGAAAATAAGAAGAAGAAGAAGAAGGAGGAGGAGGAGGAGAAGAAGAAGAAGGGGAGAAGAATGGGGGAATATTAAGGAAGAGTAGAAGTAGAAGAAGAAGAAGAAGAAGAAGAAGAAGAAGAAGAAGAAGAAGAAGAAGAAGGAGGAGAAGAAGAAGGAGAAGAAGAAGAAGAGGAAGAAGAAAAAGGAGAAGAATTAAGATATTAAACAAAAAAAGAAGAAGAAGAGTGGGAGGAAGGAGGATGAGATTATTAATATCATGTAAAAGAAGAAGATATGATTCCTCTGTAACCCTAGAAATATTCCATCCTACACAGGATACAGTATTGAACCCGACATTACTTGTCCATCTTTTCAAATTTACACCATTGTTTAACCAATATTGAAACTTAGCTTTAATATCTTATCTTTTATCGTATTTCATCTGTATAAACATCTAAATGTTATCCCACCTACGTATCACTGTTGCAATACACCTGTAATTTGTTAATTATCAAATTTCTATTTCAACAATATCATCAATTTTGTATCATCAATGAAACTGTAAATCGTATTTAAATATACACAATATTTGTTAAGTGTTCTATATATTTTAATGTGTTATCAATGCAATGTTATGCCATGTACTTTTTACTCTGTAAATTGAACAATTTCAGCTTTTAGCTGCATGTCCGATGATTTTTATTTCAATAAACCAATACAATAAAATACAATACAAAAAAAAAACCTGCGATATTTCATACTCCACTCATGTATCCGTTTTCAAAGAATGTACGTTGTTGCTACAGGGTGAAGATAATATTCTTTTTACTTAACTTATGCAAAATGACCTGCGACATAGCAATATTAAAGAACAGTATCGATGGATTGACTTACTTAATATCATACTTTACAGCAATAGAACTGAAACAAACCACTCAATAAAGAGAGTCAAAATCTTCCTTCAGTAAAAACAAACTCCGATTTAAACTTACCCCACACTGTTTTCCCGTAGCAGTTCCAGCTGACCCAGCTATACCAGCAACCATGAAAAACTATACAGAAGGAATCAAAACATTAAATGTTTTAATTTTTAAAAATTTCAATTCAATGTGATGTAACCAAAACAATTTAAACAAATAACACATAGAACTATGTATTGTGTAATACGTAAATGGAATATAATCCATGTATATACATTGGTACAACAATATAAAGGTAACTTGGTAGAGGTAGCAGCCAGAAAGGAAGTGACTCTTATAAGTGGCCGACCTAAGAAGATATATAATCAAAAGATAAATATGCCATATGCTTGCATACCATTTACATGAATGAAGGAAAGTAGTTATTATCAAACTGGATGATAAGACATTACATATTGAAAATACAATTATTTGGTAACAGGACATTTCTAGAAAATACTACTGCTCCTAACAACTTACCAATCAAATCACATGTACAGACTTTGAACATAAAATGAAAATTCGATTGTTTCTATAAAAAAAAATGACAAAAATGGCGTTACCAGTAAACCGCTCCATATAGGATCACCGATCCGGGACAAATAACACTCCAGGACCATAGCTGTCCCGCCCATGGCGCTGCATATGATTCCCGTAACGATTTGAATTCCCGCCATACTCTGTAACACTTTGATCTTGTTGTTTCTGGAACGGTTCTCCTGAGTGTTGACGTGTTCCACGGTGGTTGTGAGAACGGGGTCGGCAGGGTATGTTGCGTTCGACATCGTCTACGGATTCAAGAAAGTTAGAGGCGAGATCGAGGGGCGGTGGGGTGTGAGAGGGGGGGGGGTAGGGAGAGAGAGAGAGAAAGAGAGAAAGATAGAGAGAGAGGGGAGGGAATGGAGAGAGGGGGGTGGAGAAAGATGAATAAAGTTATTATATTATGAATTATTCAGCAAACTACGTATGAGATTTTAGGGACCATTGTGATAAATCAAATGACCATTATGGTGAAACTGTGGGGGCGTCTAGGCCGAGAGTTAGGGTTATATACATTGGGCTGTTTGTGTCTTAGATTTTGGGACCCCACTCCGTTTATCAGATCATCGAGGTGTTCAAAAATACACTCAAATCCTGAAGTGATGAATCAATGATATTTGACGATTTCTGTTTTACATTAGCTTCAGCTGACAATGAAAGAAAGGCCCCACACTCTGAGCCGCATTCGACATTGGGAGTCCACATCATTCTATAAAGATGCTGATCCCTATGCCGCTTGACTGTTTCCTTCACTTCTTAGAGAGATATGATTGCAACCTCATGATTTCCATTTAGTTTTGTGCTCATTAATATATTTTATGACTTAAAAGTCACAGGATTACTATTTTTCCTGAAAGTGAGCGAGAGGCCTATCTTGTCATATCAAAACAATGCCAGCAATGACCTGAAATGAATTACCATTGATCCCGTACACAGGAAGCAGCCAACACCCCCCTACCCCCCCCCCCCCCCCCCCCCCCATACGGGCAAGCAATGAAGAGCGAGCTAGGCTAGAGATATAAGCAAATTACGAAATAAATAAGATGGAGCTTCAAACATGTCAAAAAGTATACTTAAACTAAGCGATATTTATCCAGTGTTACGTAATATTATGATACCCCGACTGACTATTGTTCTTAGATCAAGAAATCTATATGATACGTTTGCGTTAAAATGTACTTTGGAAGCTACAAACAAATAC
The DNA here is from genome assembly GCA_035222895.1 of Strongylocentrotus droebachiensis. Taxonomy (NCBI): domain Eukaryota; kingdom Metazoa; phylum Echinodermata; class Echinoidea; order Camarodonta; family Strongylocentrotidae; genus Strongylocentrotus; species Strongylocentrotus droebachiensis. The sequence goes on along the minus strand of JAVYIG010002612.1, from coordinate 52,877 downwards.
GTTTAATCATTTAAATTCCATTATAGTCCAGTATGGTTCTCTTCAGAATTGAAACAGTAGGCTTTCTGTATTTTCATCGAGGTGTCGTGGTATAGTGGTTCATTCAATTGACTCTCAATCCAAGGGTTGAGGTTCGGATCCAAGCCCGGCACTGCATATGACGTCCATTAGCAAGGCATTAATCCACATTTGCAACCCTCCACCCAGGTTTTAACGGGTCCTGGCAATTTCTGAGAGAATAGGGACTTTTAGATTTGCACGACGAAAACGTTGATTTTATAGATGTGACATCCTTTTGAGGCAATATGACGTCCTTTTAAGGCACTGGACGTCACATTGCCAGGATGTCACATGTGGCAGTCCACGTTTTCGTCGTGCAAATCTAAAAGTCCTTAATAATAATGGCAGTGCCCTCAGGAAGAATAGCATTTTATATGCTGATGATGCTTTTAACAAAATTAAAACCCATTATCATCTTTCCGCCTATCAAAGCATTGGTTTTAAGTTCGTAACCGTGTTGGATTAAGGATTAAGCAGTCAGTTCTTTTATATTTTGCATGAGCAGATACTTTCTTAAAGGGCAATCTAACCCTTTCAATAAGTTCATTTGATAGACAGCATGTAAATGTAAGAGACACAGAATGGCGAAAGTTTGAAATAAATCGGACCAATAATGAAAAAGTTATTTGAATTACGAAATCACTATATACATGTCTATTAACAAGAATCTCTAATTGGTAATCTGGTCAGAATTTGATTTGTGACGTACATTTTATATGGACGGACAACTCTCGTGTCTTTCGTGTACAAAAATATATTTAATTTAACTTTTCTTCTACGCACTTCCTCCACTGGTGCCCTTATTAAAATATGTTATGGATAACATATTAGTATAGGCCCTCCTGAGTCATACAGTACATTCATACCGATTCAGCCAATTTGAGATTTCCATACATATAGTCCGATTTCGATTAAACTTTCACCAGTTTGCTTCTATGCTTTCTGTTAGAGTACTTTGTTTTTAGGGATGGATATTCCTTTAAATTCATGTAAGATTATGTGATCATCATGTATGACCCAAAGATGACCACAGAAGCGGGAATATTTTATCAAAAGGGAAGGACAGTCGTCCACTTCAAGACGAGATGTATACATTAACGTAAAATACACATAGTTTTGATTTTCCGTGACTATTCTCATTGTCTTATTAATAGGTGATTATAAAAATAAGATAACCGTCTTTAATAAAATAGACCAAAGATGTTGTACAACTTTTTGTTAATGACTTGCTGCAATTAACTGCGTCTGTATTATACAGTTAACATCTGAATTATTCATACTCATATACTAAGTTTTTATGTTGGTGTTAGTATGTGAAAATTGATTTGTCCCGATTTATGTTTCTCGAGAATATGGTATATTACTGCTTGCATCTAAATTATTCAACAAAATGCCATAATTCAACCAGTCTCCCTTCCATTTCTTGATTTATGAAAAACACAAAAAACATCGAATATATACGAGGGGTATGAATAATTCAGTTGTTAACATATACACATGTATCACATTATCACTATCTGTGATATCCTGCATATGTTCACGACCAAAATTATGAACTCTAAAACAAAAATTCCACTATGTAGGGATCACCCCCATATACATGTACTTGTATTATTTTGTCTTTTGTTTATCCCAATGACTCGACATATAATTGCCATATTGAGCAGATATTGGTATAGGTCTATACATTGTTTGGATAACAATCGAGCTTTATCAAAACAGGAATATCGAGTGGTATACAATTACCAAAAAAAGGGGTAAACTTTGAGACTAGTGATTTACACCGATAATTGTAAGAACAAACATTTGGGTATAGGTCCATTTTCATTCGTTGATGATCTCCGACTAAATGATTTGGCATTCATAAAAATTGCCTTTTTTTTTAAAACATAAATATCTTCACTTTGGATTCTCCGATCGGGAAAAGAACTCCCCCAAAAAAGTGGAAGTACCTTGACCAGTGAATGCAGTCAATATAACGTAAATTGTTGTAGGATAATCAACGATGCAATGTTGTGCATAAATTACCTTTTCCATTTTGATGATGATTTAAAAGAAATAAACACAAAGCAGAAAAAAACTCATACCAGCAAACACAAAACAGGACCCCAGCCCCCCAAAAAATAAAAAATAACACCCCTCAACAAAAACAACCCATGCAGTTTCCGTACTTTAGGGTTTACAGCACACAAGTTACTGAACAAAAGTGAAAATAACGGGATAACGACTTACTCTCTAAGGATGTTTTTACAAAGATCTGGTAGAAATAAAATCCCCGAACAGAATGTTGTAAAATATCAAGAATTTGCTTCGCGTTTAAGATTTTAAAAATCCGTAATTCCTCAGCAGTCCAACAGTAATAACACCCGGAATGTATACAAATGCGGATGCGTTAGTTTTGGGGGTAATGGTTGTAGACCAGATCGATATCATCAGTTTGCTTGCCGTACGTATTGACGTAAACTTTAGGGATAATCATTAACTAATACGATGACCAATTTACTCAAGTCGATTAAATGGAGGTCGTATATTTAAGTACAATACGTCATCCACGCCGTTTTAGACATTACCCCCCCCCCCCCTTTTTTTAATTTTATTTTTTTAATTTTATTTCCGCCTTTGCAAGCGTCATGGACAAAGGTTCAAATTATTAAACATAACGTGTGCGTATCTTCAAGTCAAATCAAATCATTTATTTCAACTTTAAAAACAAAACATATAATGCGAATTTTTTGTTTGGTACATAAAATGATGGATCATAAAAAGCACAAAGAAGCTTATTAGAAATGACCCCGTTACAGATGTAGAAATCAAAGCTAAAAAGTATCAAACATTATTTTTACATAACATAATATAAAGGAAAGAAAGGAACACACACAAACACACACACAAACAACAACAAACAAGGAAACATGAAAACAAGCTGTGGATAAAAGCAAACGTGCATCTAATTTTGCGTATTCATATAAATCATAAATGTAATCTTTCAAATAAAGTCATATCGAAATTGAGAGGGAATGTTACAACTCTTAAGCCCGCCACAGTAAGAGTAGTACTTGTATCCACTAACCTCTATTCAAATGTGGTTGTTTTTGTGGGCCTAAACCCCTAATTTATTCAGCCAAACTGAACTTGGGGATACAAATATAAAAACCATTTAAGAGTTAGGATCGCTCGTCATTACATAACTGCATGGGTGATGATTAATAATGTTTTGAGTAAACAGGCGCGTTTAATGATTAACTAGTGAGGTATTGAAATTCGTCTAGTTAAAAACCGCATTTCATACTCATTAACAATTGACGCAATAGTGTAGGGAAACGCGAGTCCAAAGATCATATAGGGGTGAGAAAAAATAGATGAATTAGACCATTTGAGCTGACATAGAACCTACTTAATTAGCCAAACGAACACGATGTACAAATATGTTGCTTCAATTTGTGGGTGCACTAATGGTTTGTTTGTTGAGGCATTAATATCAATTTGATATTATCATGTGTATTTTCTTGTGCTCTTTTAATTAACAAAAAATAAGGAAATAAGCAAAACGGACGAATGAAACGAACAGGTCGATCATTTTGCAGTTGTAGTTCTGAGCTGTAATATACTTGTGTCATTTTGGTGACTTTAAAAAAAAGGAAGAAAAGACATTAGATGAAACTAGAAGAAACCAAAAATCAAGGAGGAAAAAACACACCCAACAACAGCAGTGACAGAATCAGCAAACACAACGAAAGGGTCTGAAAACATTTTCAAGTATAAACGCCCTATGGATTAAATTTACCAATTTCGCCTTTTTGCCCAAAATTAAATAAGACCAAAACTGTAAGCCCACTTTTTATATATGCAACCTTGTTTCAGATAAAACAGTCAAATAGTTATTATTCAAATAAGAGAGCTAGCTTTAAAAAAAAAAATCTACGAAAGCGATATACAGTGCGTCCCAGAAAAAACGAAACCAAGAATTCTCGATGTTTTATCATAACTTAATCACAATTATAATTAATAAATGACTATGGCACATGACGCACTGTATAAATCCCCGTGCATCAAACTGGTTTTAAACGACTTTCTGGCTCTTGACAAACAATACATTATAACTGTTGTCTCTTCAAAAGTTTCTAATACATATACATACACACATGGAAAATTATGGAATGAATTGCAGGTAGAAACTAAATATAAACCAACTTACTTTGCCTTCAAAAGGATTTTATATTATTTGTAATATCATGTTTGGCTTTTTATAGCAAACAAAAACAACTGATTTGTTTTTCTTCTATTTTTTTTTCTCCGTTTGTTTTCTTTTTCTAAATTAGGGCTTGTTTGGATTTCTCGCCTTCTAAACTATTTGTATATATATATATATATATATATATATATATAGTGCATGTTTTATTTAACTTAGTATGTTAACCATGTTAATCTATAATGTATGTTTCTTTGTAAAATTGTGATTGCTTTTTATATGCACGGCCATGCTGAAGAACAGCCATTGGCTGAAGTATACCACCGTGCTAAAATTAAATAAACAAACAAACAAACATACATCAGACGTACCATTCAGATCCATGCACTGAAATCCTTGATCAAACATGAAGCATACAGACAACTGTTTCAAAAAGTTTTAGACAAATAAGAAAACCGGATACGTTTATCATATACCATATATGAGGTTATATACATTATCACACAAATTTCATTTTCATATAAACATCATTTTCAATAGTTCAACAAAGAATAACTATATATACAACACATTCTCTATGCCATAATAATGTTCATGTACAAAAATAAGAATTTCAACATATTGCTAAAATGGCACACAAAAAAATATTCTCACATCAATTTGATGCAAATATTTTATACAACAAACAATTCGATCATCATCAACTGTCTACTTTTTGCACTTATTTAGATCTTTAATCAAATTAAAATGTTTGCTGAAAAGGGGGAGGTTTAGATGGTTCCATTCCCTGGGTAAGATTTTATCACAGAGGCATGGGGTGAAGCCAGCGAACCCCCTCCCCTTCAGGACCCAGCCAGGAGGAAAAATTTCAATAAAACAATGAGACTTCATTTGGGGGGGGGCTGCCTAGATGCCTGACAACTGAAAAGACATTCATTTAATTATTTTGATTCTATGACCACTGCATAAAGTAGGTTGAGGAGCACAATTATCAATTTCAAAATCGAAAATGTCTTCTTTTTTCCCTTCTCCTTGGAGCATACAAACATACAAAGAAGTAGAAAGAACTGATGCTTATTTACTGTCGTGATATATTTCAAAATAGATACAGAATGTAAAGGAAAATTCTATAACACCCTAAGAAAGCAGTTGAATAACTACTGATACAAAAAATGATAATTGCTAATGACTGAAAAACATATCCACAAATCAATAAACACTGCAATATATTTCATCTCAAATATTTCTTTCAATAAAATATAAAAAGCACATGCCCAGCATGGTTGTCTATGTCAAAAATCCCTCCATCTGACTATCTAAATCTAATAGTTTATGTCTTGAATTTCTAAATAAAGTCCCACTCCTACTGAGGAGAATTCTCCAAAACCAACACAAATATTTCAAAGGAAATTTCAATAAAACAAGACTGAAGTTTCCATCTCATATTCTTTCTTTGAAAACATAACCAGAATGGCGTTAACTCAGTGTTAGAAGTATACGAGTTAACGTCTTTCTTGCCCAAACCAGAGGATATCCTCTCCAAGATTCAAGTGAATCTCTCTTAGGGTATAAAAACACCAAGTAGGTTATCATGTATAAAACAAAGAAATATATCAATGACATTAGTTCTTTTCAAAGATATCAAAACCAAGATTTCAGAATAGTCGTATTACAAGCCGACTTCAAAGACCATGTTTAACACCGAACAGATTAGGATCTAACAATCACATGCACTAAAAGAAACAGTAAGTTGTGTTCTATTTTTAATGGAAGCCTGAACATTATGGCAGCAAAATGATCCAAATATTTCTCACAAAAAGAATGACAATTTGGAGAGGAGTGGGAATAACTGCTTGTCTTGCACAACCTAGTTTGTTCAGGTGCGCCTGACTGATGATTCAAACATCCCTCTTCTGTGTGTTTCAATTGCAATGTCTGTGATATTTTAGAACAGGTGTATTGCCCCTACAGAGCCAGAAGTGCGTTGACTCTGTGTTTAAAGGATAGGGGTCAATGCCCTTTTGGCTCCAAACAGATGATACAGAGCAAAAAAAGGAATCATGATGGCAAAAAAAAGGAATTTCAAGCAAAAAAAAGGAATTCATAAAAACAAAACTTATAACCACGCGCAACACACTTCCAATGCAGAAATGTTCATTCATCATGCTGTTTTTTCCATACAAGCAGGAATTTTTTTGGTGGTTATTTTGGTATTATCGGCATTTTATTTATATACATTTTATAAAATGTGTTTTCTATTGAATTTGTGATCGAATCACCATTTTAGGGCAGTTTTTTGACGTACGGTATGTAAAAAAAAAAAAAAATAAAAAATAAAAAAATAATAATAATAATAATAAAAACGTATTTTATGAAGAAAAAACGTAATACCGTAATTGGGATGAAAAAACGGAGTAATTCCGGCAAAAACGGAATGGTTGGCAGCTCTGATGATATATATGTGTTATCAATCTCATACTACCCAAGAGCAATAAGGATCTGGAACCATCTGCCAGGCCCAGCAGTCAATGCAACAGGAATAACCAACTTCAAGGAGGCTGCTCTACCCTCCATCAGAATGATGCAGCCCCTTGTTGGTTCTCACATCATATAAGCTTACTAGCTTGGTTTTTACTTGCACTGGACTTAGCATATTTTACTGTAAATTGACAAGTGCTTTGTCCACACACCATTCCTGCAATTCATGACACTCCTTGTAGTCACTCGCCTCACCTATCAACCCAGTATAGCTTCCTGAGTGAGCTGCCAAAGGGATTACCGAACCAAGTACCAAGTACCAAGTTATACAGCACATGGTGTACTATGTTTAATTTGCCGCGTTAATAATGCTTCAACAAATGCATTCCAAAGTTTGAAAATATTGAAATTGGATTTTAATTAATTTTTAGAAAATACTTTTTGTATGTTAAATGAAAAAGAAAAACAATATATAGCAAGGTATTTAAGTGCAGCATAAAATTCAAAGAAATACATTGCATACATCTTAACCTTACATTCACAGATGCCTGTGAACATGGATGACTAACACTCAAAATGATAGTAAGAACATGTTATGGAAATGAATAAAGTTTAGAAGATGAGATGAAATGGAAGCTTATCAAATAATGTCTTCTCTTCCTTGAATATACAAGTCATAAGACAGTGAAATCTGTATATAGAGACCACTCAAGGGAGACATAAAAAGTGGTCTGTATTGGCAGGTTGTCCGTATGTACAGGTTCCTTTAGTACATGTTTCAATGGGAACCATTTTTAAGGGAAACCCAAAATGTGGTCTTTATAGACAGGTGGTCTTTCTATACAGGTGGTCGCTAAAGCAGGTTTGACTGTAGATACAAATTGTTGTTGATTTCCATTGAGGAATATGAGTGAAGATAAAGTTGATAATGATATTTATAACAGCTAGGGAAATCATGAAACTTAAAAACTGGACAGGTAGGAACACACCACCATCTACTGCTCTTCTGTCAATGCTCATGCAGTTACAGACACATAGGGCCCGTTGTCATCAGCTCGAGATTGCCAAATAACCCGCTATATTTTAACTATCCCGATCGCAAATCATCCAGCTAATTTGTGTCCTCATCAGCCCGCAGTTGCAATTAGCAGGATATTTGTTCGAGATAATCTTCCCAAGATATCTTGGCCAAGCTAATTTTTCAAAGTCGAGTCTCGAGCTGATGAAGACGTGATTTGTAACTTTGGGCTTATTTCCCCAATCAGAATAAGCGGGCTATTTGGCAATCTCGAGCTGAAGACATACCTAGAGTAGTGGGCTCCCATGGGGAATTCAACACCATTCGGGTGTTTACCCAAATAACAAGTGTTGTAGATTACCAGGATTAGCCTTCAGTTTTACGACCAATAGGCCTTATGTATTGCTTTGCATTTTCGACCGATCCCATAAATAATTTCTATCAAGTCTCTCATGTGTGGTTGCCCCGGCAATAATGAGGCTAATGGATTTTCAATCAGTACAAATTTTTAGTTGCCTGAGTAGAAGGGCAAGCACAAGTGCCTGATCAATGAGATGCAGTGAGTCCTCTTCTATCATTCTCCAGAATCATTCGATAGAGCATTCTCATTTTGGTTGCCCCAGGAAAGGGGCAAGTAGATTTCTACCATCGGTAATGATTTCTAACGAGTCTTTGCTCCTAGCACTTCATTTCCAGAGTGAGTTCTCGTTCTTATTAGCCTTGGCCATCTCAAAGAGAGCCTTCATCTTGGCTTGCTCTTTGAGCTGGTATTCCGTCAGCTTCATGTTGGCTTTATGCACCATGTTATCCTTCTTATCCTCCTTCTTCCTCCGCCTTCTCTCCATCACATCATTATAGCTCCTGTGGGAGAGGAGACAGAATCAAATCATAAGATTCATAAGGTTCATATTATTGTCCATTTAACAATGAAAATTTGTTGTGTTACATGGTATTACGATACACAGTGTCATCGGCATATTTAATAATATAAACATTTTGTGAAAGGTAAAGGCAGTCATTAGTAAAGAGGACAAAGAGGATGGCAGAGAGCACACAACCTTGAGGTGAGCCTGTATTGGTTAATATTGGCTCACTCACGACACACGGACGCGCTGGATTTGATTCTTAAGAAAATCGGTTATCCAAAGTAATAAAGAAATAAAAGAGAGTAAAATGAAGTGAGATGACCAAACAGAGAAGATAGTAACGATGAGAATGAACTGGCGAAATATTATAGCAAATTGCTTTTTCTTTTTTTTTGTGGGGGGGGGGGCATACAGATACATATGTATTCAAGCATTCCAGATTAAAAGGCTGAAATGAATTGGATAGTGTTGGACCTACAAACTATTCTCATGATTCTTATAATCCTCTGAAGAATATGAGAAAGCCAGACTGATCTCTTACACAGTCTAAGAGTAGTACTAGAAGAAAAAACAAATATTCAAAACCATTCATTATCAATATAATATATTCCAAACTTGACACACAAAAAAGTAATTAAAGAAGAAGAGTTTACAGGTTTATGGCAGTAATTGTGTATCGATGATGGAATTCCTTCCACATCAAGCAATAGTTCCTTTAAACCACTCAAGATCTGTTCCGAAATACGATACATATTAACTCTCTAAAGGTCAATGCACTTACGGTCCACCCATGATAGACTTAGTCTCTACCCCTAGTCCAGGACTAGCTTCCCTCTCTCTCCTCTCTTTAGCTCGGATCTGTTTCTTCTGTATCTTAGCCTCACGCCCGGTAGCCTTGGGGGCCAATTCATCCATCACCTGATGTCAAACACAAATTAATTCATTGTAATAATTAGATATAAACAATTTCTGTTAAAGGTAAAGACCAGTATTGGAAACGCCCCAATTTCAAAAAATGAAATGGAAGCTCTCATTACCAATCATGTGAAAGAATATGTTTTGACTAATACATGATGATAAAAAAATTGCCGGGAAACCGCCTACTAATTCATATATTTGGTAAATTTGTTTCTCTCATGGTCGTGTGAGAGATATAGGGTAGTCCCATATACATCTTTCTGCGTATAGTGCTTGTAACTTTATGAAGAATGGGCCAAATTTCTTATCATTTTGATGATTCCAGAACCTTGCAGATGCTAGATGCTAGATGATCAACCTTTTCTGATCGATTCCACAACGTTTCTTTCACAATGCAATCGCATGACCATTACTGGTCTTTACCTTTAAATAAGTATAATAATCAGTATTAATAACATGGGCAACTTTGACACTTTTGTAGAGTAAATTTGTAACACTCTCTTGCTAGTGTTATTCTTACTCTTATTGTACATGACAGTATGTTTTAGTATTTTTTTTTCGTTCTGTTCTTTTGTTCTTGTTTCTTTTTTTCCTGTTTGTGTGTGTTTTATGGGTATGCTTTCATATAAGGAATCTCTCCTTTCTGCCTATCCCAAATGCTCTCATAAATTGCCATTGTTATTTGTTATCACTATCTTGTTTTTGTATCATTCCATTCTGTATTTGTATGTTTTAAATGTTGTTTTCATGGAGAGTGTTGAATAACATTTGAATTGAACTTTGAATTGAATTGAATTGAATTATGTGGTTTGTTTGTTTGCTTCATGTAGAGGTGTTGTGGTCTAGTGGATAAGACACCCGACTGCAGATCACAAGGTACAGGGTTCGAGTCCCACCGTCGCACTAATGTCCTTTGGCAAGACTTTAATCTACATTTGCCACTCTCCACCCAGGTGTTAAATGGGTACCCGTTAGGATGCGAAAGTTAATGTGGTTGGATTAGCAAGTGGCGCTTGTAAAATGGCGACTGGCTGGAATGCTCCCTAGGGAGTCGAAATGTGCATTCATTGTGTGACCGGGGTAATAATATGTGCTGCGTCTAGAAACAGAGTATTAGGCGCATTATAAATGTGAGCTATTATTAATATTATTAAACAGTCTATGATTTTGTTTAAATTGTCATTGACGTACCATTTTATTGTGGCTGTTAAACTCTTTCCTCTCTTTCTGCACTCTTTTCCTTTCTGCTTCTCTGTTGTTTTCCATCTCAACTTGAGACATTGGTGGCTGACAGAAGAAAAACAAAATCATAAGTTGTATTAATTTTGTAATCATTCTACATGCAAGATCCCTTTACCTTCAACAAATAGTTCCTTGTAAATTCATTAAAAGCATTGTTTAAAACTGAATTGTTAAAAAGTAATCAAACTTCCACAGGAGAAAATCAAGTTCTCTTTGATCTACAGAATATCAAGATTAAAGATGGTGCAGTATTTTTAATCAAGAAGCAAATAGAACAGACAAAAGTGTATACTTTCATACTGTCAATAATAAAAGGAACAACAAAAAAGTGTCAGAATGTGATTGCATTTTTTAAAGGGCACTTAATAAATACAATTGTTATCATCTTTATTATTAAATTGAAAAACACAAATGTTTGGCGTGCATGAGAAAAACTGAGCAGCAAGTGCTAGAGAGAGAGTGAGATATACAGAACAAATGGATATAAATAAATAAACCCACATCCTGATGTAATACAAAGCAATTTATCCCCCCAAAGAGAGAGAGAGAGAGACAAAGAGATAGAAGAAGAGAGAGAAGGGGAAGAGAAAGATGGTCAGAAAAAAAGAGAGACAAAGAGATAGAAGAGAGAGAAGGGGAAGAGAAAGATGGTCAGAAAAAGAGAGAGACAAAGAGATAGAAGAGAGAGAAGGGGAAGAGAAAGATGGTCAGAAAAAGAGAGAGACAAAGAGATAGAAGAGAGAGAAGGGGAAGAGAAAGATGGTCAGAAAAAGAGAGAGACAAAGAGATAGAAGAGAGAGAAGGGGAAGAGAAAGATGGTCAGAAAAAGAGAGAGACGAAGAGATAGAAGAAGAGAGAGAAGGGGAAGAGAAAGATGGTCAGAAAAAGAGAGGGACCAAGAGATAGAAGAAGAGAAAGGGAAGAGAAAGATGGTCAGAACAAGAGAGAGAGAAGTAAAAGAGAATGAGATAAAATAGGAGACAAGGAGTAAGAGATAGCTTACATATAGTTAGAGAAAAGAGAGAGCAATGACTAGAAAGACAACGAAAGGCTAATCTATAGAAGCATAGAGAGGGAGGGAGAGAGAGAGAGAGAGAAAGGGAGGAACAGAGGGATAGAGCCAACAGATACATCACAAAAAAGAAACTGAATATAAATCTTACTTAGAGAGAGAGAGAGGGATGGAGAGGGAGAGAGAGAGAGAGAGAGAGAGAACTTAGGGAGGAACAGAGGGATACATCTACATGTAGTTTATAGAAACACAAAAGATAGTCATCACAAAAAAGAAAATGAATATAAATCTTACTTTAATAGAGAGAGAGAGAGGGATAGAGAGAGGGATGGAGAGAGAGAGAGAGAGAGGGAGAGAGAGAGAGAGAGAGATAGAGAGGGATGGAGAGGGAGAGAGAGAGAGAGAGAGACAACTTAGGGAGGAACAGAGGGATACATCTACCTGTAGTTTATAGAAACACAAAAGATAATCATCACAAAAAAAGAAAATGAATCTAAATCTCACCGGTCTGCTGGGTCCGATGAACTTTGCGTCGGGAGGAACGCTCTTGCTGCCTGCAGCATCCTTGAGGGCGGTCTTCCCAAACGTAGAGAACTTTGTCGGCTGCGGAGTCTTAAAGGGTGACATGCTGATGCTACCGTCCAGGTCACGTGACAGTCCCGGGTGCTTAGAACCTGAAAACTGTGATAAAACAAAATTTGTAAAGAATCACAAGTCCTTGGGGGTGTTTCACAAAGATCCTAAGTTGAACTTATCTCTAAGTTGGACTTATGGAAAGCTGTTAGAGTCTTTGAAAATATTTTGTAAAAGTTATTTAAAAGGCAGAAAATGTTGATTTAAATCATTCATATTTTCTATTATCAAGGATATTTCATGTTCTGGATGTGGAATTTATGAAAAGTCTAAAATACTTGAATCTTTTCATTCTAAGTCTACAAATGGCTCTCCGTAATTTTTAAGACCAACTTAGATTTAAGTTTGACTTAGGATCTAAACCCCTGATGGCTTTTAGCCTCAATACCCCATCCACTTGGACATATTCTTTGACCCCAAAATGTAGGTCACCTCGACTGACCTCCTTGAGCACCATTGGTGATTTGAAACAAGCTCCGGTAACACTAGGCCTGTCTTCATCAGCTCGAGTTTACCAAATAACCAGCTATTTGAACTATCCGATCGCAAATTAACCAGTTAATTTGCGTCTTCACTAGCCCGCAGTTGCAATAAGCGTGATATTTGGTCGAGAAAATATCTCGAGAAGGACTGTTTGTGCAACGCTATGACTTGATTAGCTCAATGGCAACCCTTTTAACATTGGTATAGATCAATTCTCCACTGGGAACAGTTTAATAATCTTGAAGCTTCATTATTGTTGTTGTTGATGTTGTTGTTGTTATTGTTGTTGTTATTGTTGTTGTTGTAGTTGTTGTTGTTGTTGTTGTTTTTATTATTATTATTATTATTATCATCTATTCTTATGATAAATACAATGTGGTACAGGGAGGTTTAATATTTGCCTGGCATTTAAAGAGTTAATGTCAGCTAAAAACAGCTACATTACTCCTATCAAGTGCCCCATATATCTAAATTCTCACACATTTTCTTACAGTGAAACTTTTGAAAAATATTCAATGCAAGTTCCTACCTTCCATTTGTAGTTTGTCAGTGAAGATTTCTCATCAGCAAAATCAATGCCCTTGTAAAATTTCTGTGTAAAAAAATGCAGATGAAATAAATGTTTAACAAATACATATAAAGAAAGAAAGAAGGGGGAAAGGGACAGGGAAGAGAAATATTGAGAGGGAGAAAGCAAGAAAAGGATAGAAAGAGATATTTAAGAGATTATGTTTGTCTTTTGATGAACAATCCACACTATAGGCACATAAAACACTCAGTGCTTCATGCATGTAAATTGGAAAACTTAAAAAATCAACAGTTTCTTGTTCAAGAAAGAGATTTTTTACTAAATGAAAAGAAAATCATCTTACATGCTTTCAGAAATGTTGTCTAAAAATAAAATTTAGCTCACCTTCAGTAGTTTGCCAGAGTTCCATTTTTTCACAAACTTCTTGAAATACTCTTTTGCCTTCTTGGATGTAAGTTCATCCAGTGGTTTGTTTTTCTGTTGATCAAAAACACACAAAAATATGAAACTAGGAATCATGATTGAATGAAATTGAATAATCATTTCAATGTGCCACATGTACCTTTGTATATGTTTTATCTCTATTGATAAGGTATGTTTTTATGTCAACACTACAAGATGACTTGCAAAATCAATACAAAATGGAACACCTGTTAATGTCCATTACTTAAGTAAAATAAAGTTGAGTTCTGGTCATGTGATTCCATTGTGAAAGAAATGTTGGGAAATCTATCAAAAAAGGTTGATCATCTAGGATATATTTGGTGCATACTGCAAGGTTCTGAAATCATCAAAATGATAAGAAATTTGGTCAAGTCTTGGTAAAGTTACAAGCACTGTACACAGAAATATGTATATGGGACTACACAAAAATGTGGCATAAGTCCTGATTTTTATAATGTTACATGCCATTATTAGAATATCAAGGCATTTGAAGAGCCATGCTTTTCAGGGAACATTTTTTATCTGATGTTTTTCCACACTGCCACACTTGCATAATGCAATGATAACGCTCACAATTTATTTTCCACCTCTTCCCAGAACTCGACCTTCTCTTAAAAGGTTACAATTCTCACATATACAAAAGTCATCATATGTCATTATTGTAATATCATTTAAGTGCATCCTGTCTTAAAGGAAAAAAATATCAATGTAGTAATGCCTGGCCCAAATGAACATGAGTTAAGATATGTACATACAGTTGGCAGTACAAACCTCAAGCGAGGATGAATTTAAAAAAATGAAAATTACCTCTTCCATCAGCCAAACTCTGAATTCTTTACTCTTGCTGTAGTAATCATCCTTTGTTATTTTATCTAAACATGAAGAGAGAGAGAGAGAAAGGGGGGAGGGGGGAGATTAATAATAATAATAATAGCTTGTTCTTATATATAGCGTTTTTCAGGACCAAAGGCCCTCTCAAAGCGCTTTAAAGATATAAATATTATTACCCTGGTCATCGGATTAAGGCTTACCGGCACACAATGTATGCACATTCTCCACTCCCTGGGGAGCATTCCAGCCAGGTGTCATTTTTACAAGCGCACACTTGCTAATCTAAGCACATTAGCTTTCACATCCTACCGGGTACCCATTTAACACCTGGGTGGAGAGTGGCAAATCAATGTCTTGCCAAAGGACATTAGTAAGGTCAAATGGTCAATGTCGGCTCCTCATTGCTGATAGGTGATAACAGAATAGAAAACTTTGCATGTAATTTATGGATTTAGCATTATATTGATTGATTGGAATTTAAATAAATCACTCTGATTAATGATACAGTATGTTTAACAGCAATGAGTTCACCCCCCCCCCCCCCCCCCAACCAGTAAATCTTGTGCTGGGAGCGCCAAGAACAAATACAGAAAATTTACTGTTGATATGTTTCTTTACGTCCAAACATAGTGAGATGTATCATAGGATTAGGGTCAGGTGATACATTTGCTACAGAATGAAATTCTGTCAAATACCATTACTTGTAAGGCTCAAATATCAAAAGGCTGCTGGTAACAGCATTTCTCAGGGAATATGCCATATTTTGAGTCTGAAATTGGTTTGTAAATATTCTTCTGAATTTCTAACACTTTCAGCCTGTATGGCTAATGAATGATTGTGTTCCACTCTTTAATAGGTAGAAGATATGAAGATTCTGTACATTGAATCAACTGTTTAAAAATATTAAAGTTTATAAACATGATAACATATAAAGCATGTCTGCACTAGTTTGGCCAGGAGGAATTAGACCACCCTGCTGGTCACTGACAGGTGGTTATTCAATTCAATTTAGCTCTCAAATAACATAAGAAAAAGAGGATCATGTGGGACCAACAGGCACCAGTTAGACATTGTTTTCTATAGAGAGTGAGCAAGTAGCTACAAGTAGTGCAGTAGGGATTTAAACAAGACAATAATGTACATGTAAACTTCACAAGCCAATCCTCATTCTGAGCTTCAGTAGAATCAGTACTTACTTTTAGTCTTTTTCTTTTTTTCTTTCTCTGCCTTTATCTTATTTTTCTTCTGTTGCTTTTTGGAAGGAGCATCAGACTTCTGTTTCTTTCTTACTTTGTAATCATCCTCTGTTGGTTAGAAAAAGATAACAATAAGTAGATAAGATTACATAAAATTACCCCAAAAATCAGAATCAAATAAATTATTATTAGATACTATTATAGAAAATCAATTAGAGGTGGTAAACAATATTAAGAGGTCATTTCATATTTGATTTCAATGCTGGCAACACAAACTTCACAAAACAATGTAATACACAATTTATACGATTGTACACACTGATTTTTTTTTAAAGAAGCTGTCTTCTTTTCACAATTCTCGCTACCCTAAATAGGTACGAAAATCTCGAAATTCGCGAGACGAGGTAATTTTCACTCTCTCGGGTCGTCACTACAACTTCCGGTATAGAGTCCCATCCCGCTGGCGCTAGCGCCTGTGTTCGCTGTGCAGAGTTTTCACGCACGCTAAAATCGATGCCAATCAGTGTAATTGGTACAGATTATAATATGCAATGGAAAGCTTCGGGCAGAATTAGTGACTTTAGCACAAAAGGCCGTTAAACTCTACCGTGAAAGAGAGGGTTGTGATCACGAACGCCTGCACAGGAAGCTGTAATGTCGAAAAGCTATCCCATAATGCAATGCGGATTTCAGGATTTTCCCCGGATCTCGGCAGAATCGCTATTTGGGGTAGCGAGAATTGTGATGAGGTGATCATTTTCTCCTATATTACTCTGTCACAAGGATTTACAAATTCATATTGGTTAAAAACAAATGTTTACATCGACAACATAAATTGACAATGCCAGAAGCCTCTGAATTACCTGAATCACTGGCTGAGCTAGAGTAAGAGTCACTGGAGTCGTCATAGCTACTACTGCTACTGCTTTCATGGCGACGTTTGGTCTTACTCTTCTTTGCTCTGTTGGTAAAAGATGAATGAAAATAGAAGGAGTAATTACATTAAACTTACTCTCTGACGCTGATCATTACGTCCCTTAAACTAAGTAGAGGAATCATGTTGTAGTGGATATGTAATAATCGGACTGTGGAGTGTGGATCACATTCTCCTTTTTTTTCTTCCTCTCTTTCTCCCATCTTCTTCTTCTTATTATTCTTCTTCTACAAGACAATCGCCTCCTTCAATACTGAAGATTCTTGCAAATGTGTATGTACATGTACTCGGCCTGATTGGAGTTTGCAGTTGGACCACTACACCAGGGTTTCCCCCTACTCTTATATGAATAGTGCAGTGGGTTGTTAACATGCAAGAGTGGCGACTCACCTGTACACGGGACCTCCGTTTAACGTCCTATTTTTCTTTCTTTGTTCTTGTTATATTTTTCAAATTGTTTTTGTTATTCATCTAATCCTTTCTTAATCTTCTCCTTTTTTCTCAATTTCCTATTTTTGCCACAATCACTGTTTTCATATTAATTTTTGTTATGAGGGTAAATAGACTCTTAAATGAAGATTCATTGACTTCATAATGTTCAACATGTTCAAGCCAAAAAGGAGGAACATAAAAAGCAAAGAAAGCAGGGCTGGGAAAGAAATAAAATCCCAGGAGGGGCGCTGGTTCAAGATCGTCCGCATTAACGAGGATCGTTTTCGTAAACATGGACATATTTTTTTTCTAATTACGTCTTTGTGAACGCAGACAGACGCATCCCCCAAATAAGGATCATCTGCAGTTTTGTTGACGTTTCTTATTTCTAAAAAACAGATTCCGCAATGATTTTCTTGATGCATTTCACATTGACTTTGAACAGAGACTTTCACATTATGAGCGATAAATCCTCGGGAAGACAGACAACCCGTAAATGCTGAATATGCATTCAGGTTGTGTAGGGCCGCTCTGTTGTTTTGAGTTGTGCATATTCAGCATTTTCGAACGAACAGTGCTCTGTAGCATGAATATTCATATTTGTTGCGCTGCTACCGCGCATGCAGACATTTCTCTTTGCCATGTTGAATCGACGATACAACATGGATGGCTCTGTTTAGGACGAGGAATCACCCTTTTTCCCATCGAAGACTTCTTCAAATTATAATTTCAAGTATGGGGCGGGATGCCCAGAGGAGTAGAAAACACTGCGAGTCAAATTTGTGATTACTACCGTTTCACATTTTGGGAAAAATGTCGCCACAACCTGCTGTTTGATACTCGTTCAGGATTTTGTCTGGATCTACGACGTGACGCTTCGAAGCTCCCTGGAGTTACATGGCAACAGGACCTAGATCTAGACCTACTTATTACTTATTTTCGTAATTGACAAGAATTCAATTCACATTAATGATAATGACATACATGTACGCATTCATCAGGGCTGTCAACTTTCCCACATTTGGAGGGAGTCTTACGCCACCACGCTCATTCTCCCGCCGCCCCACCAGCTTGTAGCGGGAGACTCCCGTCACAACGCCCTTCCTCTTGCAATCTCCCGGTTTATGAAAAAACCTCCCGCAAAAAGTGTAAAACTTGTAGGGTCTAGTTAGCAATTACTTTACACCCCCCCCCCCCCCCTCCCCTCCCCCTGGGCAAAACAAAAAATGCATAGACTTCTAGTCTACCACTACAGTACCAGTCTACGATCTCCCTCAAACTCGATTAGACTCTTCTCGATCGAAGCAGGTCCCCAAACTTGACAGCCCTGATTCATAAAAAAAACTGCTCTCCATGCTATAATCTCATTTTTCATTACCGGTAAGGCTACAGCAGTGCAATCATGACCACTATGAGAGACACCACCCCACAATATCCTCGTTTAGTTGCTGAGATCCACGTAGACCAAATTTTTCTGTCTCTTTCGTTCGTTAGCCTCCGATTTGGGTAATGTCGGCTCTCTCTTTAGAGACAGAACAGCCCTATACGCTGTAGTGGCCGCGCGTTTGTACTAAGAAACGTTACACAAAACTTGGCCAAACTTAACCCCTAATTTTGATATTTTACCGGATTCATATCCGATGTATTTATACTCCTAAATTAGCTATAGACCTAGATCTATGCTTAACTACTTCGGTTCCACTTACCAACTTGACTGAAATAATCCGTTTATTGGTCCATTTTTAGGAAATTATGGGTCAAGATCGACATCCATGAAGAAAATCTTGCATTCGGGTCTCATTCTTTCTAGTCTACGCCGAAGGCAAAATGATTATGACGGAAAAACTGTGCACGAGCTACGAGTTCGTAATGACATGCACAGTTTTTCCTTTTTAATCTTTTTGCCTTCGGCGTAGATCTAGACTAGAAAGAATGAGACCCGAATGCAAGATTTTCTTCATGGATGTCGATCTTGACCCATAATTTCCTAAAAATGGACCAATAAACGGATTATTTCAGTAGAGTTGGTAAGTGGAACCGAAGTAGTTAAGTAGAAGTAGCTAATTTAGGAGTATAAATACATCGGATATGAATCCGGTAATAGGGTGTCTGAACGATTTTTCAATTTTCAATTTGGGATCGTTTTTCACCATTTTTGTTGGATATTGGAATAAAAAATGTAATCAGAATAATACCTTTCAAATTTCAAGACTCACCGATGTTTCTATCAAAAGATACAGCGCTTCAAAAACTGTGCAATATGAATATTCATAGCATTTTGGTCAGAATGGACAGAAAAGTGGTTCACGCAGAGTTATATAATTTCTGCTCAAAAGCTGCACAGCTAATGCACAGCACGATATGCAAAGCGTGGAGCAAGGGTATTTTCAAACTGTTGTAACAAATGATCCCTTGGGACTAGAGAAAAAATAAGTGCATGGATATATTCTTTACAGCTGGCCCAACTTATCCCTTGGGGGAGCAGTTCGTGAAATTGGTAAATCTCCGAGTTACCATGGAAACGATGTTTAAATCGCTGTTTTGAGCAAGATATTTTTAGAATTCCGGGGGTGGCCCCCTATGGGGAATATGGAGAAAAACCTGCTCTTTCATATGACACCACATTTATTGAGTTTCACCTTCAGGATCATTTGTTATAAAGGTTTGAATTACAAATTTTTCATAAAATCATTGACCAATTTTGCTTGGTCGCGCAATGCACATAGACCACATAGGGATGCATGCAATCTCTATGGGAAAGATTTAGCACACAACATCGGGTGCGCGATCAGACACCCTACCGGTAAAATATCAAAATTAGTGGTCAAGTTTGGCCAAGTTTTGTGTAACGTTTCTTACTTAGTACAAACGCGCGGCCACTACAGCGTATAGGGCTGTTCTGTCTCTAAAGAGAGAGCCGACCTTACCCAAATCGGAGGCTAACGAACGAAAGAGACAGAAAAATTCGGTCTAAGATCCACGTAGACGTAGTGGATACAAACTTGTGCGGTACACAAATGTCGATATATGGGACTCTTATGGAAAACCTTAACAATTAATTCCCCCAAAATCGTAACAAAGATAGATCAAGCAACAAATGAATTGCAAAAATCCTTACATTTAACTTAAAGACATAATGAAATAATCACTCACTTTGCTTTAGGCATCTCCAAAGTATGTATTCTAGCCGCTTTTACATATCAAAACGTTTGAATATTTCGAAGATTTCCCTCCTTTATGTTGTTGTTGTGTTTTGGTTTATTGGCGATTAGTCAGTAATTTGACTATTGTCACCAAAATACTTTACGGCACGTGTTATATCTCTCATTTTTTAATTTAAAAAAAAAAATATATATATTTAAGTTCGTTTTATATTTATTTATCTTTTAAGATAGTATCGAAAAATAATATCGTAAGCAAAACATTCATGGGCTTTGTTAGTGTTTCTTAACAGTACGTGCAGATTATTTGTTATATCACTTACACACCATACGTAAATGTATAGATAGTACATACAAGCCTCTATATTCAATAATCTTATCATACCATTTATCATTGTTGTTACTTTTTCTTATTTTATTTTCTTAATACATTATGTTATTATATTTTTAATGTACTGAGTGTAATTTAGCATATTTATAATATTGTATTATGGTTACTTTTCTTATTTTATTTTCTTATTACATTAGTCTATGTTATTATATTTTTAATGTACTGAGTATAATTTACATATTATAATATTGTATTATGTTTTACTGTTCTTATTTATTTTTATTTATCTTATTACATTATGTTATTATATTTAATGTACTGAGTGTAATTTAGCATATTTATAATATTGTATTATGTTTTATTGTTCATCAAGGGAGGTATTACTTCCTGATAGGGAACCGTTTCGTTCTGTGAACGAAACGAACAATAGCTTTTTGTATAATGGACTCACTCTTTTTTAAATATTCCATAATTTTTTCCGGTTGGGATTCATTTATTTCAGTTAAAAACATAGCCCTTTCTATAATATAGTTAGGGCAATGTACTAAAAAGTGTATTACAGTTTCTATTTCACTGGGGCATCTATTACAGAAACCAGTAGCATGAATTTTCAATCTGAGGAGATCCTGGTTAAGTCCAATGACTCCAAAACGGAGTCGATGGATAATTGTTGAATGTTGTCTCTCTAATGAACATATATATTGTTTATTAACATCTTTTTGAAATGTTTTTAAATACGAGTTGGTTTTGTTCCACCTTTCTTGCCAAATGAGTTTGGAACTTGTGATAATTAAGCTTTTCATTTCTGACATATTTAGATTATTATTGACTTCTATTTTCTTAACTAATGCGGCCTTTGCGTGGAAATCCGCCATCTCGTTCCCTTTTATTCCACAATGTCCAGGTAGCGACTTTGCGTTTTACACCCTGGCCTGGACCTTTTCCCAATAAATTTCAAGGAACCGACTGGGAAAAGTCTATCCATGACAAGATATTGCGCGCGCACGTAGCTCTTCTGCAATGCTCAACGTACGTCCTATATGTCGCGGTACGCGGTACATGTACTTTTGTATCGAGACGTACGAGTGAGAGAAAAACAACGAATAACAACAGAAGGAAATAGAGAAAAACAATAAATAATTAAAGAACAGAGAGGAAACAAAGAATGTCATAAGCAGAGAGAGAAAACAAAAACTAACTTGAAAGAAAGAGAGAAATTAGAGAAGGAATTAATCAAAGTAAGGAAAGAGAGAAACCAAATAATATTATGGTTTTTGTGGTTTAATTCCGCCTTTTTCAGGGTTTCAATTTTTGACGTGTAGCCTACTTTCAAACCATTTGCTGATTCGGACCCCCCCCCCCCTAACACACGTGTACACATATCGACACATACACAGACTACACTCGACATAATATGTGTAATGGTAATGTAATACATAAACTGTGATTTAAATATTGCACTCGTACCATTTTCTATTATTGTGGGATCACGTCTTTCATTTTTTAAATTCATGTCATTTGTTTCTAAGACCTAATTTCTCTAATTATCTTGACCCCTCTCCCTTCATATTTGTTTTCTAAGACCTCCCCCCCCCCCCCTCATCTCTCTCTTCATATTTGTTTTCTAAGACCCATTTCTCCCCCGCCCCCCCCCCCCCCATCTCTATTCATATTTGTTTTCTAAGACCTCTCTCTCTCGACCCACTCTCTCTCTCGTATGTATTTCTCAGACCCCTCTTTCTTTCTCTCTCATTAACCGGCCCCTCTTCATATTTGTTTCTAAGGCCTCTCTCTCTCTCTTCATATTTGTTTCTAAGACCCCCCCCCTCTCTTTCTCATTTCTTGATATTTGTTTCTAAGACCTCTCTCTCTCTAGCTCTCAATTCATGATATTTGTTTCTAAGACCCCCTCTCTTTCTCACTTCTTGAATTCATATTTGTTTCTAAGACCTCTGTCTCTCTCTCCCTTTCTCTCTTTCTCATTTTAAATTCATGATATTTGTTTATAAGACCTCTCTTTCTCTCTTTTTCCATTCATCACTTTGTCTAGTGTAATGTACAGACACATAACATATAAAGGAAATTATACACCAGTTTTACATGAATTCATTTGCACTTTATTTACTGCTTTACATTCATATACTTTTTTTTTCGTGAAGGTAATCTAATCCTTCAATGTCAGAGAAGTAATACAAAAGATACAGGAGTATGTGTATGCATAAATAGTTATATAAAGAAGAAATATGTAGTAAAAGTGAAAGCAAACAATAGTAGAAATTTGAACAGATAATGTTGACTGACAGACAGTACTGACAGTGACAGTGACAATGTGACACTGTGCAGCGACTCACTTAGTCTTACTCTTAGTTTTGCTAACTATGGATGCCTAACAGTTACAGTTAATCGTACTCATATAACTACAATTCAAAACTGGATTTACAGTATTCATACCCGCAAAGGCGTCTGCATTGCCACTCCGTCATCATCCTCGATGAATTCCATCGTGCAGCAAGCTTCTTAACTTGTTGTTCTGAACTTGAAATCCTATATCTTCTCCCTTAATCTTCAGTATTGCAGCTGCGTACGTCTGTGCATGTACGATTCGATTTGGAACTGGTGCGCCCGATCGAGGAGCGTAGACTAGACTCATTCAAGCAGTTTCATTGCTATTTACCGGGAAAATGTCCAGGCCAGGGTGTAAAACGCAAAGTCGCGTCCAGGTATCCACTTTAGCTTTTTATACGGTATCTTGAAGTGAAAAAGTAAAAATGAAATTGTTATCGCACATACATGTATGAACAGTCAGGTTATAAGGTTGTTGGTTGTGCTCCGGCAGTATAAGCGAGGTCTTGGGGGAGAGTGGGGGGGGGGGGGGGGGGGGGCTCCTCTGTAATTGTACTTAAACTTAGCATTTTACCAAAGCCTATCCTGTCTATTTTCAAAGAATTGTTTTTACAACCTTGTCCAAACATGCATGACAACAATTTGGAAAGGTGAATTAAATTAGGAAAGGTGAATTCAATTAGGACAGGAAGAATGAAATACAAGGCAGCAGAACAAAAATGTTCAAAGACCTGGCAAAAGGAAATATAAAAAAGACAACCAAGATAATAATGTGCTCTGTTACTTCTGAGATTCTCCTTCCAATAAATCATGTCATATGTCAGGAAAACACTTTGATTTGCATGGGGATGAGGGGGGGGTGCCCTTTGCGGACTGCCTTGTAGCTAGATTGCCATTTTATAAGCCCAGTTGGTGAGTTATATACATTTAGGAACAAGAAATTCGAAATTAAAGGCTATTTCAATAGTACATGTAATCTTATTTAAAAAGAACTTGATCTCGGAACTGCCGATCAATTTTTTGACAATTTAATGATCAGGATGTACATAAATAAGACTGAAAACATTCAATTAACTTCAAAGTTACTTTTCTTGTCTTCTATTACTTTTTTGTATACATGGTAACCAACACTAAGATGACTACTGGTAGCTTTGTTGGCCTTTTGGTTTGTATGCCAGTGTTTATTTTTTTGTATGCCTTTCGGTTAAAGACGTATCTCTTCCATTCTTTTCTCCCTCCCTTCCTCATCACAACCTCCTCCAATCCATAAATGATATCATATTGAACCAACTAATGGTTCACCCCACCCACCTATCTTCACTCCCTCCCTAACATGTTTGACAAATCAATATCAACAATGCAGATAATATATCAGTATATTATATTAAAATGTAAAGACACACACAAAAAAGGTACTCAGTGCATTTTCTTTCAGTTTGTATTTTTATTTCTCATTCTCAGTTATACACGATACATAACTCCTCGACTCGAATGAAAATGAAAAGCATATTCATTCCCACTGGAATAAACAATTAGAATTACATTATCATAAACAAACAATTAAAGACATAAAAATGTGTAACATCATCATGATTGAAAATAAGAGTTCTACTCTATTTCCAGTCACTTGAAAAATTACTTCTTACTGCCGGATACCTTCTCATCATTCATACAATGATGCCCGTAATAATCATATAGCTGAAACCAGCCAGGGTTTGTGAGAGGTAACCCTCGTCTTGCACCAATAAGGCATAATTGACTGCAGGATAATGTCTAGTTTATCTGCAAAAGATAGTAACCTTACAGACTCACAATTTCTCTCTTCAACAAATGAAATTCACTATTGAAACGGTGTTAGGGACATACAAGTACATGTACACTGTAAATCAATTTACATATCATTAACCCGTCCTTCAATGACTCCTTATCACCACATCTCGCACCAAATGTTTCTGATGAAAAGTAAAGTCACATTTTATAAAACACAAGAAATCAATTCCGAAATACAAGTGACTTACAACATGTAAAAGCATGATGCCTTAGAGGCAGAGCATTTGAACACAAAAAATATGACTCATTTTTTTCTGAACTTGACAATTCTTGCAAAACATTGTGCTTATGGAGTTTTGTGCAATCGTTTTAATTCTGGCAATTTGTTGATCGAAACAAGTGATCACTAAACAGATATTTTCCAAAGCTACAAATACATTAAAATGAGGTACATTTTACTGTTCAGAGGTTTTCTCTTTGACCAAGCATCATAATAAACTAACCAAGCTCCATTTTGGTACAGTTATCACAGAGTCTAACAAAAGAAGGAGACATAGAAAAGGGGATATGTTTCACAAGAATTATTATCGGTTAGCAAAAAGAGAAAAAAATACAATAGAGAGATATATTCTTTCCCTGTGCATATATTATGTGCATGATGTATCTGCTTAATATCCTTAAAGCAGATCAACAAACATGAAATAGTTGACACTGTTCTCATTACAAGCGCACCCCTCCCTTGGTTTTATATGTACGCAAATGGCAACATGACGTACTTCCCAATGAAATATAACAAATAGAAAATAATATCTTCTGATACTTCTATTAACAATAGACCTACTGTGTACAATGGAAAATAAGATTGTTTCTTTGAATTCTAAAGCATAAAAAGTAATAGCAATACAATGTACACCCAACTTAACTGGATGCAGAGTTATAAGATTTGTATGGTTTCATCCTTTCATTTCACTACATCTCATTTTCAAACTACTTTCCAACAGTTGCAATAACAAGGACATATCGTCAAACAAAAATTATAGTTTGTGCTTCTTCTTCAGTAAATATCCTTTTTATATACTACTAGTCATCCTAAATATGTATATTTGGAGAGTAAAACATGATAATGGAAAGGTTCCTTCATGAAACAGGGAGTCAAATATATATTTACTAAAACATAACTATTTTAATTGTTTTCCTATTTTTACAAATGCATTATTATTAGTACATGTATCTGCAATGATTCAGTACAATGTGTTTCTATGAAAAAGGATGACTTATAAAGCTGCATGTGAAATGGTTATAATAATCTTGATTCATATAGTGCTTTATACGAAATACCATCTCTAAGCTTTCAGATATCATTACAACATAGAATAATATTCAATATAACAAGGATGTTAAGGGTAATAACCTCCAAAGTATTACCTCTTATTCCAACCATTTTTTCTTACCCTGGTTCTTAGTGGTGTGCTTTCGAAGGCATTGTTTTCATTTGCAAACTGTAGCATCATACAAATACATTGCGCTGAGCTTTCTTGATCAACCTCAGTGAACAGAAAATATATGTACTACTTCTACATAACTACTATTATGTAAAGAGCCATTTCATCATAATTATGGTATCGGAGCTCATAGAAATTACATTGTTTTGTCAACCATGAAGAACAATCAATATTGTTTCTGAAAACATTTAAAGCTGTAGTTCTGACTGACTGAAACTTGACGTGCCCACAACCTGTGGTGTACAGCTTTATCCAAATACATTGTATGATTTATTGGTTACCTTGTACTGTAAATATAAAAAATTGAATATCACATTTCACAATTCTGCTTGATCAAATACAGGTGAAGAATACAAAACATTTGTATACCGTATTCAGAGTAGCAATGTACAAATATGATCCCGATTCTTTCATCTCCAGATACCTTACTGCCATAACTTTTCAAACTTTAAAAAAGTAATTGAATTACCATGACCTTTTTCATACCATGCTAGACAATTTTCAATTCAATTCATATATTCCAAATACAAATGGTACTGCCCACATGGCTGCATTTCAACAAGTTTAATATAATCTTTATGGAGATTCAATCTTATGTCTTTAGTAGTTATAAACATTTGTAGTACATGTACATGTATATGAAGTATTATTTTAATCATTATTTGACAAAAACAAGGGTTTTGATTAATGAAAAAAATATTGAAAAAAGACAGGAATTGATTGTCCTTTTTCTGTTAAGTTTAGTCCACAGTGAATACAAATGAAGAAACAATATGAAAAAATCTAGAAACATTAATTTAACAACTTTCTAGTAAAAAAAAAGGGGGGTACATTTAATCACAAACTGTTCTTCGCTTGGATTAAGATCAGACTATTTAAAAGTTTGAAATGAAAACAATCTCTAGAAGTTCCAGTTGTGCAATTTCTCAGTTGTAGTGAAGAAAAAAAATACCCAGTCCCAAATTACTTTGTTGTTTCTATCATTTGTTATGGCTGAATACAGGTCACTTTGTCTCAGCGTTTGGAAAAAAGATATTACATAATCTGATAGTTCCTACTAAAAATATATCAGCAATAACAAAACACAAACAAACAAACAAAACATAATGAGATACTCTGAAAATAAGTGTTCATCTCTACTACTAATGTACTTAGCAGCATGTTCATACACAAGATTAAAACAATACCAAACTCCTTCTTTCTTTTCATCTCTCTACACCCAAATGAAGGACATGATTTATCATGTATTTATTTCTGCTCAAATATTACTGACAATCTGTTACATCATGTAAAATGAATTTGTAAAAAGGTTATTACCTCATAGAGCGACTGTACCACCCTGAGCGGCTGGTCACTCTTTATAAACCAAACAAATACAAACCATAAAATGAATAAAAATCATTCATAAGACTCCTTCTCTAGAAAACTTTTAGATAAGGCATAAAACTCTTCTGTTATATCACAGACTGGATACTGTCATGACATGAACATGCAGCGTAAAAAAATAATAGCACTGCATATTACCTCACACCTGACCTACCTGTATGCAGTTGAATGCATCAGCCAATGTACATTATCTGTATTGCCTTTGTTATAAGAAAAAGATACATCATCAAGTCTTATGTACACAATCTATTGAGGTCATGTTCACATTTTTATTTAAGCAAGTTTACAATACATGTACTTTGAGAGGATTTTCTTCTGGAACCCGTTTCACAAAGCCTTTTTTTCAATGACAAATGACAAAAATCAGTGACAAATCTGCTGATAACCAATCAGAAGCAAGGATTTCAGTAGCTTATAACAAAGACTGTCATTTGTCACTGATGACAAGTTTTGTGAAACGGGGCCCAGGTTACAATACATTAGAGCAGACATACATTTAATGTGTATGATGATACACCACAATAGACATACATTTAATGTGTATGATGATACACCACCTCATTGTTCAGTACAACTAACACTGTACAAGTGTTACGGTTAAATTGATCACAAATTACCTCGTTTACTGTACATTTGTCAAAGTCTGCATAAAATGAGAACAAAATAAAAGTGAAAAGAAAAGAACGGGTAAGCCGGCACTCAGTGCGGGTGGTACTCCATCATAAAGTCCCCCTCTCGACATCGCTCACATCGAGGACGACTGAAAGTGAGAACGATCTTTTGAGTTTTCCAGGTAGCTCTGTACATGTAGTATGTGAAAACTTGTACTGGTACATTTCATGTGTCCATGGTCTGCTCATTCCAAAAGAAAGCTTATCTCAGTAAGCAAGTCCAAGCTGTAAATGCAATAGTCTCTTGCACAGCCCATAACACAATAGCGGTTCTGTCCAAAACGGCTTGATGTTGTACGACAAGAAGAACCTGGTCATGTAGCGGTCATCGAAGCTGTGCATGCAACATTTACAGATATGGAACCAGTCTATGCAGGTATTGGACTTCTCTGAGAAAAGCTTTTAGAATCATGTGGCCTTTCTAGACTGGTGGCCGACACCATACTGTGAAGCAGCTCCAATGCATTGTCCTTGGTGAGATCATGCCTCAGCCTGGTGATGGACCTACGTCGAGGGCGCTTCACATGTACAGAGAGGTACCAGAGAGAAGGGGAAGGAACAGAGCGAGGTGGGGAAAGGGGCTGAGCGGGGCAGGGAAAGGTAGACAGTACTTTACACCAGTGGGCCCAACCTCAGCTCTCTTCTTCTAAAAATGTGATTTCTGGATTGTAGTCATCCTGCAAATACAAAAGATATGATCATGCAAATGTTAATACAGGTGATTTCACACAGGAAAAAACCTTTTATGTATGATTAGTAGGACTATGCTTGTGACAAAATGTCTTTCTTTTTTTACTCTTATGTGTAACAATTATAAAGTCAAATGCTAAATTTCAGCAATAAAGCTGTCAACTTCACCTTCCTAGTCTATGGGTTGTCCAACAAAACTAAGCTTACAGCCAAGTGATGGCCTCTCATTATACATGTAGCTAGAAAGCCAGAGACGAGGGCAGTCTCACAAACTTACCTACTGTGTCATTCATTGGCTCATGAAAAGTGACTACTTTATTTAACTCTTATCATGCCACAGGGCTAATCCCCATTGTGCCAAGCCCCAAATCCCCCGTGCCAGGTTGTTTTGGAGATAATCTGATTAACGCGATGGTTCTGTGAATAGCGTGTGCGAAACACACAGCACAGTCCAATAAGCATGAACAGTAACTGCTATTACGAATGCGCCCTTGCATGCACATGGCAGTGAATCAATGGTTAGCTTGCATGTACAAAGCACTGTAACGGTAGCGTGCATGCAGCCTCATAGTATGCTATGGCATAATGGGGCATCGTTTAACAATGTTAAATCTGAGATGCATGGCCCTACTTGTTATCAGTGTCTGTGATATGGTGTAATATTGAAGCCCTAAACAAATTGCACTTCAAAATGATCAAGAAGTGCCTCAAAAAATTAAAATTCTTGAGTGACAGGTTTTACCATACTCGTTTTCCCAAATAGACTGTAGTGTTATGAAAACCATGAGGCAAACACAAATGTTTGTTTCGATTTTTCCAAATCATAAATATCTTGATAATCAGACAGGCGATAGGCTTGTAAAAGTCATGGGGTTCCTGACTGACCTAAAGGTTGATAATTATCATTGCAGCATGAGCTAAATCCAGGATTTTGTTTTGGAATCTGAGACAAAGTTACCCAATCCCTTTAAGCAAATTGTACTTCATCAGTATAGTCATGCCTGCTTCGGGAGACAAAGTATATTTTTCTCAATTAACAAAACAATGAACATTAAGGCTGTGCACAACAGTGTTATGAGGTACCCGAGTACACTCCCAGGCTTACAAGCGAATACTCAAATATTCGGACGCCATGTTTGTTTATTTGTTTTTTTTGCCACCACCATACCACGGGAGCGGTATCCCAGGTCTGTCTCCGAAAACTCATGCAATTTTACTTTGAGTTGCAGTTGAAGGCGCCGATTTAATAATAATAATAACAGTAAACAATGCTGTTTTAAAAACCAAAGATGGCAGAATAATCCATTTTCCTCCGAGTCCAAACAGAAATCCGGACATTTGGTCCCAGTTTCTGAGTGGTGAGTTTGACAGTGATTGAGTTGGGAAACATTTTTACCGACGGTACCATGCCACAGGCGTTCTCCCTGGCACGGGTAAGCGTCGGCCTGGACAGTGCCAGGTGACCAGGATTTTTTTTTTTATTTTTTTTTTTGGCGGCCGAATATTCAAGTACGAGAAATCGTAGTCGAGTAGTTGTCAACAGTGCGGGTACTCGAGCATTTGACTACTCGTCGCAGCCCTAACGAACATAAAGATCAAGGAATGTTGAAGATCAACTCACATCTGATGCCATGTATAGTTGATGTTCCCACACGCTGCCTAGACTCTCTGGATTCTGTAGGTATTGGTCTTTTTTCAACTCGTAGACTTCATACGCACACTTCATCTGGAGAATCACGACAGAAACAGACAAAAATATTAGAAAATTCAGTATTAAAATATGTTTACCCTTCCATGCCACTATGATAAGGAATAATCATCAAAATTAAACTGAATGGATGAAATGAATCATTTTAACCCATCGACCACTGACTCTACTGAAATTGCTTCTGTGCTATGTGATTGACCTTCAACTATCCCTGGGGGTGTTTCACAAAGAACCAAAGTTGAACTTACTTTAAGTTGGACTTAAACATTATGGATAGCCATTTGTAGCCTTAAAAAAAAAACATATCCAAAAGCATAATTCAAGTATTTTAGACTTTTCATTAATTCTACATCAAGAACATGAAATCTCCTCGATAATAGAAAATATGAATAATTTGAATCAACGTTTTATGCCTTTTAAAATAACTTTTACAAAATATTTTCAAAGATGCTACAGCTTTTCATAATAAATTGTTGAGTCCAACTTAGAGTTAAGTATAAAGAGTTAGGATCTTTGAGAAACACCCCCAGGACAACTACCGCCTAAGAGAAATACCCAACTACAGAGTGTCATTGTCTTAAAGATAAAGACCAGTGATGGTCATGCGATTGCATTGTGAAAGAAACGTTGTGAAATAGATCAGAAAAGGTTGATCATCTAGCATATACTGCAAGGTTCTGGAATCATCAAAATGATAAGAAATTTGGCCCAGTCTTCGTAAAGTTACAAGCACTGTACACAGAAAGATGTATATGGGACTACGCACACATGCGCGACACGTGCGTTTATCTCTCACAGTCCAATAGAGAAACTAATTTACCAAATATATCAATTAGTAGGCGGTTTCCCGGCAAAATTGTTATCATCATGTATTAGTCAAAACATATTCTTTCACGTGATTGGTAATAAAGAGCTTCCATTTCCTTTTTTGAAATTGGGGCGTTTCCAATACTGGTCTTTACCTTTAATAGGGGCTAGTTGTCTGGTGATTAATTGTCCCATGGGAGTTTCTGTAAAAGGGGAACTTCCAGAAATGGTTGCTAACAAAAACCTAGAGATAGTGATCACGAGATGGACATTGTTCTAGATTTTCCACCCTCGACTCTGGTGATGTAAATGGGTACTGGCAGGAATTCATTCCTTAAAGGTAATACAAAGTTTTGGTATGAGGTCATAAATTTGGTTCAAATGAACATATTGGAAGCAAATGCGATCCTACAATATTCAGTGATCGTTGTAGCGGTTGAAATCGAGTCTAAAGTTATGAAATTGTAAATTTTTTTTTTTTTTTAAAGCTTTTTTGCCTTTATTCAGATCTTCATAATTATACAAAATGATGAATAGGAACACAACTGTTCTTACAGTATAAACATACATGTAGTACATTGTCTCATACATTATAAACACAGACATATTTAAAAAATATTTTCCATAAGTATCCAAACTAATATAGTACACATTCAAACAAGTGTACAGAATGTGCCCCAATTCCTTTAAAAAAAGGAGAAGGTGACGGTAATACTTGAATACAACATTATAAAAAGGAACAATTTTTACAACATAATATGCAAATTAATTAGTTCAATATAAATTAAGCAATCTGAACAAAGATTTTCTTTTATAAACAAAAAGTATAAGGTGAAGGTGCTGCTTCATAACCCATGACAAAATATGTTATATTTACATATACTAATACGGTGCATTTTTCATGCTAACTATATAAGGGTCTTGTATCAGTGGAGGTCTGTAACTATACCGTTATTTAAAAAATATATAAATATGAAATATAAAAAAACAAACAAACACGATAGCAGATAAATGTTCGGATCGATGGGAAAGTGAGTGAGTGAACAGGAAACAGGAATTACAATATAATTATATACAATCAGTTCCCCTGTCTTAAGGGGTAAAATTTTCCCATTTTTGATAATGTATTGGCAGTTTGTCCTTTAATTTTGCTTTTTCATGTTCAACTTTTTTTGAGTTCTCTACAGCCTTACATATTTCTTTACTAGTTGGGAACTTTCCATTTTTACGATTACTGTAAATCATATATTTGACCATAATCAATACATGATTTAACAATATATTATCTTTCATATTTTTTCTGAAACCAAGCAACACATCAATCCATTGCATATTAAGAAACTGAAACATCTTTAAACTGTTTCCCATCTCATTCCATATTCTGGTCCCTTCAGAACATTCAAAGAAGATATGACGATAGGTTTCTACTTCTTTTCTACAAAAGGAACATAAATTTGACCGTATTAAACCAAAAAGATACAATTTATCATTACAAAATATGATGTTATGTAAAAGTTTATACTGAAATTCCCTTAACTTCCCATCTAGAGTGGAAAATCTGGGGATTGAGAAACATGTTGTAGTTTCCGACTTATCTAGATTTAAAGCTATTACCTCTGGATGTTTAAAAGCAAATGCATCTTGTATTATAGCAATAAAAATGTTATAGAGCATTTTGGAAGAGACAGACTCAAAAGAATATACTGTTTTGTTAATGATAAAGTTAATGTTGGAAAGATCAACAGTGTCATTTAGAGTATCATCTCTCCCTCTGCAAAACCTCTTAATCTTCCAGGCAGCTGGCAATTTGGTGTATAGATCATTAAGCAAAAACAGATCGTCTACATTAAGACCTTTCCTTATGAAATAGTCCCCTGATCTCATATCACCTTCTGCGTCGGTCAAATGTTTAACTTGAAAAATGTTCACATGAAATAATTTTGCATTAAAAGGAATTATCCTACCTTCAATAAAAGTATTGTTAAAGATAATTTGATTTTCATTATGTGTTTCTTTTACAATATATTCCTTCTCCTTTAGATAATTCCAGATGTTCAAAAAATCCAAGTATAGATTGGGTGCCTTAATATTGATTGTTTTGGGATTATAATTGCAAAAAAATATTAACTTTCCTCCTACCGTTCTGAATATATATTCGAAAAATTGTTTCCATTTCATGTCATTATTGCCACCAAGCAGTTTCTTAATCCACACTACACGCTGTGCATAGATCATGTACTTGAAATTCAACATTTTCAAACCCCCTTTATCATAATTCAAATATAAAATATTCCTTTTTATCTTATCATGTCCATTCCATATAAAATTGAAACATATCTTTTCAACTTCTTTGAAAACACTTGGTGGTACCGACATTATAGAAGACACATATAGTAATTTAGAGATTGCAAAAACTTTAACCAATTGAATTTTCCCAAAAAGTGTTAAATCCCGTTGCTTCCACCACCCTAACAATCTTTTTATTTTGCTCAGTATTTCCTTATAATTCATTTCTTCTTTAACATTAATATCCAAAGAGAAATATATTCCAAGAACTTTTACCAGAGAAACCATCTTACCCAATGTTATACCGGTCAAATTTTCATTACTGTGACTAGAAGAACCAAGCTTCATAATTTGTGTTTTGTCCCTATTAATTTTTAATCCAGATACGTGAGAGAAGGAATCTAATATTTTTTCTAAGATTTTCATATCTTCTGTGTCTTTCAAAAAAATTGAACAGTCGTCCGCATACATTACTATCTTCGTCTGTATATTGCCTATCAAAATACCTTTTAATTTTTGTTCATTGCGAATAACCACTGCTAATGTTTCTATGATTAACAAGAATAAATATGGACTTAAGGGATCTCCTTGTCTTACTCCCCTGCCTATTTCAAAATAGCCTGTGGAAAAGCCCCCATTCATGACACAACTAACTACATTTTTATACAATACTTCTATCCATCTACAAAAATATGGGCCGAAACCATATTTTTTCAGTAAGAAATTCATATATGAGTGTGAGACAGTGTCAAAAGCTTTCTCGAAATCAACTGTTACTAGAAAACCCTGTACCTTGTATACCTGTGTGTAAAATATGACATCGTCAATAATTCTCACCGCTTCTCCTATATTCCTACCAGGCAAAAAACCAACTTGATCTACATGTATCACCTCTTCCAATACATTCTTTATTTTTTCCGCCAACAGTTTAGACAAAAGTTTATAATCCACATTAAGGAGGGTAATTGGTCTGTAATTGCGAATATATAAAGGGTTTTTACCTTCTTTTTTTATTACCGTTATTACACCCTGTTTCTGTGTGGTGGACAATTCACCCTTCTCAAAGGAGGCATTGAAGGAGTCCAAAACAAGGTTCCCTATATCAGGCCAAAAAATGCGATAAAATTCCACTGACAAACCGTCATTCCCAGGCGATTTGTTTAAAGACATTTTATTTAACATTGAAGTACATTCCCCAAATGTAATTTTCTCATCACACGACTTCTTACTAGCTTCACTTATATTTAAGTGAGACATGTTAAAAAAGAGATCATCTGTCCTATCCATCTTTTCATTTTCTGAATATAGGTTATGATAAAAATGTTTAATTTCTTTTAAAATTTGTTTTGGATCAGATGTTTCTTCATTCCTACCATCTAATTGTAATTTGTCTATAAATGT
The DNA here is from genome assembly GCA_035222895.1 of Strongylocentrotus droebachiensis. Lineage (NCBI taxonomy): Eukaryota > Metazoa > Echinodermata > Echinoidea > Camarodonta > Strongylocentrotidae > Strongylocentrotus > Strongylocentrotus droebachiensis. The sequence continues at coordinate 17,556 of JAVYIG010002612.1, read as the reverse complement.
TTTTTTCTGATTGGATGCCAACAGTTGTTTAAAATAATTTTCATTGATTTCACTTTCTTCAAACCATTTTGCACGCGATCTAACTTTTAACCCGACTACTTTCTGATCATATAACACTTTGAGTTCCTTTCTCTTTGACTTCAAATTTTGTAAGGTATCATTATCTGGAGAAATAATCAATGAAAGTTCAAGCTTCTGAATATCTCCCTGTAATTTGCGTAGGTTTTCCTTCGTTTCTTGTGCCCTACCTTTGGAATATTTCTTTGTTTTTTCATGAACTTTCATTTTAACGAAATCCCACAGGACTCTGGCGTCTGTAATATCTTTCTTCCCCTGATCTACGACAGATTTAATTTCTGCTCTCATATATTGAACATATTCTACATCTAAACACAGACTATTATTGAACTTCCAGTAAGATGGACCTATTTTTTGAAAACCTTTATCACCCAAAGGCAAACCTAGATGGATGGCAGAGTGATCAGGAGCTATGGAGGGTATAATATTACACTCGGCAATTTGTTTCTCCAGTTCGTTTGAAACTATCCAATAGTCTAACCTACTTTGAATTAAAGGGTTATTTTGTCTGTAAGTAAATTGAATTGTATCTAGGTTTCTTTTCCTCCATATATCCAGCATATCAAACCTTCCAAGGAAATCCTCGAATTCTAAATTAAACTTGTGACCTCTAATACTCCCTTTACTTGAAATATCCAATTCAAAATTCCGAATCATATTAAAGTCGCCACCAATTATCATAAGGGATTTGTTTAAATTGAATTTATTTAAGCGAACAATTAAATGATTTAAGAAATCTATTTGTTCCTGCTTTTTTTCTCGAACTGGAAAATAAACATTACAAATAATGTATCTTATGTTTTGTACCTCAATTTCTAAAATAATGTACCTCCCGTCTGAATCACACTCACTTCTCAATACCTTCAACTTCAGTTTTTGTGAAATCAGAATACAAACTCCTCGACTGTGGTTGGTCCCGTGACTAAAAAAACACTCCCCACTCCATTCCCTCTCCCATCGATCCTCAACATCGTTTGTACTAAAAGTTTCCTGAAAAAAAATTATATCTCCTCTCTGTCTACTCCACTTTACTATAGCGTTCCTTTTGGTAACGTCTCTAAGACCCTTAACATTCAAAGAAACAAAATTCAACAGATCGTTCTTCCTATCCATCATGCATTATTACATTTCCTAATATACGTGTATATACGATCAATACCTCATTTATCCTTAGATCATTAAATTGAACATTAAATATCGACAAGTGTTCCAATGATAGCATTTTTGCACCTTTCACCTTAACATAAAAAGACACAACACTAATACAAAGACAAAACATCACAACACACACACACAAACAAAAACTAACCAAAAACACACAAAGACACGGACGCATCATAGCGCACCGAAAGGAACCGAGGGCCCGCCGCAAGAAGCCAAACACCCTTTTCCGGACCATTTTAAGTAACTTTTTGTTAACTTGCTGTACTCCATCCCCTTACTCTATAAAGTCCATACCACTAACCTCTTCTAACATATTCTCTCTATATATTTAGGTTCTAAAAAATTAATTTCAATGGGTAGCTTATAAGTATCCAGAAACAAAACAAGTCGTATGGACAATAACAGCTTTCTTGTGAAAAAAGGGAAAAAAAGAAAAGAAAAAAGAAAAGAAAAAAAAAAGAAAAGAAAAAGAGGACGACTGCTAATAAAAGTCTTCTTCTAAAATATGGAGACCTTTACCATAACAATTACTTTTTTTAAATAATTTCACAGTCATACAATTCGCTATAGTACAACTTTTTAAAGTAGTTTACGTAGAAATTGTAAATTAACAATAACACGAATATCAATTAAGAGCGCAATGAACCATATTCCAGACAATATCATATGAGAAAGTTTGGACACCATTTATTTCTTTATGACCACGTTTTGATCCATTTCATTCAGTAGTATGAAAATATATCATTAGATTGACCTAAATACATACTCTATTTCCTCTAAATAAACATTATAACAAGTGGTCATAAAATTAGGTATGAAATGAAATCTTTCCCAACTGTCTCATTTCCAAACTGATTCATTTCACCTGTCTCTTTTCATCTTAAGCAACGAGAGTCGTAATATATTCAATGTAAACGGTTTTCAAAAACATTTCATATACTGTACAATTTATGTACTTTTACATGAAGTTAAAATCAATGAGTTTACATCTTGAAATAAATGAACTCATAATGTATATTAATACCAGAGAGTGTTCAAGCATTATTGACATAATCTCTAAAAAGTTCACTTGTATATTTTTCAAGTGGCATCAGTTCGTACATAACTATCCCCAAAAGAGAGCGAGAAAAATAAAGAAAGAAGGAAAAAAAAAAAACTCCTAGTACAGTTCAGCCCAAACTTCCAACACAATCTTGACGACCTAAATTCATCACCACAGTCCTTATCGGTATCTTGGCAGGCATACCATAATAACTTGAAACGTTGGAAAAGCACAGTGGGTCATTCATTGATTTCCCTTCGTTATTGAACTGTGCGGTATAAAATTATAAATCTCAAAGAGCTCGTTTACAACTCATTTTGGCAAAGGCGGCATCAGTTTATGTCCGTTTATATACGCGTTTCATCCAATCACAGCACGCCATGGCGAATTAAAGTTGCCCTTTTCCCTGCATTCCAACTGCAAACTTGTACCGATCAGCTTGATGCGCGTAGATTTGTTTTCATTTTTCCTCATTTGATACGCTTGTTGCTCCAACATGAATCTCTTTCTTTTGAGAGGTGCAGGTAGGTCCGTTACGAAACGGGTAGCAGGTCTGGCAGCAGCTTGACCTTCAAGGGTCACTGGACGCATTCTTGCTCTTTGTTGATATGCATTCAAAACCGAATCTCTGTCCATCATAGCTAGAAACCGCACAATGATTGGGTCATGCCCAGTTTGACCACGCCCGGCGTTCCGCTCATTCCCCTGCGTTACTATGCGACGTGGCAGTCGATGGGCATTTGCAAAGAAGATTTTCTCAACCTCCTCCTTTGAGAATCCCAATTCTTCAATAACGTTTCTCACCACTTGAACTACCTTCTCATCCTTCTTTTTCTCAACTCCGTATATCAGCAAGTTCATTTTGCGATCATGCAGCTCAAGAGCCATTAACTTTTGTGTCAGATCCATTTCCAAATTCTCATTCTTTTTCTGCATTTTAGGCAGAGCATCATTTTCAATATTGGTAAGCCTGGCTGAGGAATCAGCTACTGCTGCCTGCAAATCAGTCATGTTAGCGCGTATTTCAGCTATTTCCTTGTGGATTGATGTTACATTTGCATTCAGTAAGTCGAGCTTGTCAATAATTTTGTCGGTGATTTTGACAAATTCAGAGTGACTCACCATGTCTGTCGCTGGGGGCGCCATATTGTCTTTCTCCGCAGCACTGGGCTGCGTGTAGTCAGTGGGCTCGCGGGGAGACGTAGACCGAAGAAAGGCTCCTTCCGCGACCGTCTCACCGGGGGGTTCACCCGACGTAGCGCCGGTTAAACTTGAAGCCTTCGTAGTTGCTGAAACAGTTTGGGTTAATCCACCTCTAGTTTTCCTGTCACGTAATAGATATGGTCCCTTGTTCGCCTTACTCCTTTCCTGTCTCTTGCTCATAATAATGTTATAGGATGAAGCACGATATTTATACCTCTGATCCGGAAAAAAGGGGGCAAATTAGCAGACTCTAACTCCGGAACCCCTCGTCCTCTCCATGCGTTAAATAATACACTCTTTATGTTGTATAGCTCCCTCTCAAGGTCAATATATTAATTAAGTTATAAAACAATGTTTTTTGACCAAAATCAACCGATTAGCTAATCCATATTATGAGATTTTCATGGTCGCAGCTACCATTGTACGGCCGCGTAGGCGCTATTCGGTAGCACCGGTAAATTTTTATATTCCATTTTTCTCGAAAGCAGAAGTGTTTTAGGGTCTAAATTTTTTAGAGCTTATAATAAATCCACAGGGGAATCCAAATATATCAAAATTGTAAAGAATAACTATCCACCGAATTTTCATAATTTCCCAAAACTTTGTATTACCTTTAAAATGCTTGAGCGCTGTAATGGCAGCATGTTAACCCTAAAACTCTAATAATAATGATTAACCAGGGGAGGGTTTCACAAAGACTAACATCAACTTTAAGTTGGACATAACTATGGCAGGCTGTTCATGCCACTAGTTGGTCTCACCATTGGTCTCTCAATTATGATGTTCAGATAATACCTTTTCCTTCAATAATGAACTATCACAAAATGTAAATTCTGTAGATTTGTGACCACGATTGGTACGCCACTTGAGAAACCAATGCCAGTAAATGATGAGAGAAAATAGTGGCATGAACGGCCTGCCATAGTTAAGGCCAACTTAAAGTCGATCATAGTCTTTGTGAAACACTCTCCAGGAATGTCAAATGTGACAGACATGAGCGTAAAAAAACCCATTGTAATTATTATTACTGAATAATGAAATTTATATTCCACATACTAAGAATCTTGCTCTACGATTGGTCAAAAGTAAAGATAGTTCGCCCATCATTAATGAGAGAAGAAAAGTTTGTTGCACTGTGTAGATAGTAGTACTATCTACACAGTGCAACACACTTTAATTGTATACGCTGCGTATTGCTCTCCTCCTCAAGCGCTATTAGTGTTAGTACACGAACTTTGGTCACGCACGAACTATATGGTCACACCACCATCTTGCATGCACTGTACGTATCCTACATCGTTTGCTAGCTAGCTGTTAATTAATTGATGACTTGTTGCTCTAAAATGACGGAAGAAGTGAAATGTATCCGATGTGGAATATAAAGCAAATAATCACCTTTTGGTTTCAGGCGATGGTAAACTATCACTTCCTCGGCGATCTGAATGTATACGCTTCGCTTCGGAAAGATAACTACATTCAGATCGCCTCGGAAGTGATAGTTTGTCCCATCACCTTCACCAACGGTAATTATTTGCTTACTAACACACTCACCTGTTTTGCACATTTCTTGGGAGGCATCCTTCCCACATTGGTGGCTAGTCCTGGACATAGAACACTAGATATAGGCAAGAGACCGGTCTTACTTGTGTTTGCATTGTGTTTTTGTACTGTCAAGGAGAAACAAAGAACAATGACGAATGGTAAATCAGAATCACAGAACATTCTTGTAAGTTACCAAGCAACTAAAGCTGATTTGGAAAAAAACAGCGGCCAATCTTGGTATTGATTTCAATTAATAGCAATTTTAACTTGACATTTAGTACATCAAGCGCAACTCTGTACATGTACACAAGAGATAGCTGATTGTATATTTGTAATAATATGTATTAATCACAGATTTATATGACAGTGCCTGTTTCTAAACACAGAGCGCAGAATTATATTTTGCTATTAAGGAACACGTGATGGATTTCAGATCAATTTTGTTTAATTCTTCAAGTATCAAGAAAAAATAAGAGCTTGGTATACAAAGCATTGACAATTATAGGAAATCTTTCCATGACATAACCAGGTGCATTCATACTGTTACAACCACTGGATGTGCACTAAAGAAACCTTTTAATGAGGCTTACAATAATTAGCAGACATTAATCCACATTTGCCACTCTCCACCAAAGTTTTAAATTGGTACCCAATAGGATGTGAAAGGCGCCTGGTTGGGATGTTACCTACATAAAAATGTATTCATTACATTTACAAAAAATTTGTTCTCAGTATTCCTCATGGTGAAGTCATAGTTTGATAAAAAATGCGTACATTGTGTGTGGACAAGCCTCAATCTGATGCCCAAGGTTAGATTATATCTGTAAAACGCTTATAGACATCGCCAATGTATTGCACACTATATAAGCCCAGAATATTATCATTATCATTATTACAATGACCATGTACAAACCTGCTATTAGGACTGCTCTAAATGCTAAGTAAGCGTTGATACTGTCTGAAACATCATCAGGAACACGCATGGTCGGAGCTGATATAAGGTATTTGATAGGGGTCCCTTGATTGAAGCCTTCCCAGGATGTCTTCTCTGTATTCCCCCAGAACTGTTGACACGTTGGTATAATGATTGCATCGCCCTGAAATTTCAGAATTGTCGAGATGGAAACTTAAACAAGGGAAACGCTCTCGGCGGTCTCGCCTGCATAACGCAATTCAATATGATAAACCAGAACGTCAATGACGTACATTGTAGTGCTCATCCGCATCTCGCAACAACAAATATCGTGGTACACTTTTGAACTGGTCAAAAAATAAAAATGTGATGCCCTGGAAGGGACATAATTTCATTTCATTTGCATAAAGTACCATAAATAATCAATGGAGCAAAATCTCAAAATTCTGTGTAGAAGTTTAGTGTTCCAAATTTAGCTCTACCAGATAAGGCAAACCAAATCAAAATCGGTCAAGAAATGAGGGAGAAGAAGCAATTTTTGTTATTTTTGGAATAAATTTGCATAAATTACCATAATTAATTAATGGAGAACAATTTCAAAATTCTGTGTAGACCTTTAGTGTACCAAAGTTAGCTCTACGATATAAAGCAAACCAAATCAAAATCGGTCGAAATATGAAGGAGAAGAAGCATTTTTTGTGATTTTTAAATTATTTTTGGAATAAATTTGCATTATTATCATAATTAATCAATGGCAGTAAAATCTCAAAATTCTGTGTAGAAGTTTAGTGTTCCAAATTTAGCTCTACCAGATAAGGCAAACCAAATCAAAATCGGTCAAGAAATGAGGGAGAAGAAGCAATTTTTGTTATTTTTGGAAAAAATTTGCATAAATTAGCATAGATAATGAATTTCACGATTCTGTGTACAAGTTTTAAATCCCCCTCCTAGCCCTATCATATGAAACAATCAGAATCAAAATCGGTTGAAAAATAACGAAGCATTTTGAAAATCTTGATGATGATGCCACAACATAGTCCAAGTCTGTTGACCTGAAAATGAAATGACCTTTGACCTTGACTTTGTGATCTGAAATTCTACTCACATGATTGGGGATACTTGATTACCCTTTAGTCCAAGTTTCATTGACTCAGAACTTATACTTTAAAAATTATACAAAAATTCAAAAACTTAACCTTAGGTTAAGTTTTCGATGATGATGCTACAACATAGTCCAAGTCTGTTGACCTGAAATGACCTTTGACCTTGACTTTGTGATCTGAAATTCTACTCACATGATTGGGGATACTTGATTACCCTATAATCCAAGTTTCATTGACTAAGAACCTATACTTTAAAAATTATATCAAAAATTCAAAAACTTAACCTTAGGTTAAGTTTTTGATGTTGACGCCGTCGCCGTCACCGGAAAAGCGGCGTCTATGTCTCGCTTTTTGCTACGCAGGCGAGACAAAAACAACATCATTTGACTAAAGATCTTTGAAAATTTCTTTTTCTGTTTCGGAGGATAATATTGATTTATAGGCTATGAATAAACATGAATAAACATACCCAGTATTCCTAGCAGAAGTTCCCTTTTTAATGCTCCAAGAAAAATTGAGTAAACTAGCCTTGCAATGCTCTAAATTGATTTTTTTTTTTTTTTTTTTTTTAATAATTTTAATAAAGTATGTCAGCATGTCAAAAATGTTGTAATCTACATATTCATGACACGTATGACGAATTTGTTCTTGGTAATTCCTCTTTGTGTAGTTTCTGCTTCTACTATTTCATACCTCAAAATGAAATACAAAAACAAAAGGAGAGGAAAGCAAAAAAGAAGAAAGAATGAATGGGAGAAAAAAAGTTGCACCTCTACTACTTGAATTAGGTTGAAATCCAGGCCTGTTATTTCTACTATATCTCTACTTAATTGATACTCAGAATTCTGCAAATTGTTTATCTCTACATCTGAAGTAAAGAATAAATAAATGAACAAGCAAGATAAAATGCACATCAAATGTAAATGTTGACATGGACCTATCCCTCCACAACAGTTAATAAATGGTCAACACAATCTATTTTACTTTGAAACTCAAAACTTACCACTAAAAGTTCACCATCTTTCTCTGTCATAATAATTTCTTGTAACCTATTCATGCTGTAATGAATGGAAAATAAAACATAAAAAACAAGAGTAAAAACAATGTAAAACGATGACATTAAATGTTGCATCTGGGACTTGTTCGCTTTCATAAATCAAAATGAGATAAAAGTCTGGAGATCCAACATTTGATCCAAAGAAATTGCTTTTGGTTATATTTTGTCAAAAGGGTGTCAATGTAAGTTTACAGTTAGGGTTATGGTTAGGTAAAGTGTACAGAATTTACAATTTTTGATAATTCATTATTGAAGGAAAAAATATATTCTAAAGATCATAATGGTGAGAGCAACCAGTGGCATGAACAGTCTGCCATAGTTACATGTAATTCCAACTTAAAGTTGAGCTTAGTCTGTGTGAAACACCCCCCAGTTAGTGCACAAAATAAATGGAGAGCATTAATTCTGCACCATGTACCATACCACCAAACTTGGATAGCTTGAACGTATGGTATGGACAATGAATGGAAGATGAATTCAAAAACTGATGATGACTTCTAAGCTGTCTAACAGCAAATCTAGGCCCTGTCTTATAAAGAGTTGCTTGCTGTCCCCTATCTCTTATGTAGATAGTTGCGATTGATATCAATCATAAATAATTTGCGATTAATATCAACTCTTTATAAGACCAGGCACTGGCATACTGTACTATCCTCGGTATAAATTGCTTCATTGTATAAATTGTATAAATTGCTTTATTATACGGAGAGAGGCTTTAACCTAACTAAATGAACTGATCGCAACTAATATTCAACCACTTCATCCTTTCTTTCCTAATGAATTCTTTAAAATAACAAGCCGAATAACAATACAGAAAATAACTACTAACAATTTACTGACATTGTTAATTGCACAAACACAACGTCACTAGGCTATCGTCGATCCAACAGTAAAAGTATTAAGAGAGGACCAGTAACTACGCCCTCTCACATTGCCTGGCGGAAATCACTGAATGACGATGGAAACGCCATTAATCACAACAACAACAACTACTGACTCTGAACAAGTGAACACGATCGACAGATCAAGGTAAACTCACAGTTGCCAACCGAAGTGTCTAGAATATGCTAAATCAATGCCTCCGTCCATATACCCAAAACTATTTGCTGGGGAAACCTGTGGAGCAAATGAAAAAGAGGAAGATGATACATGTATACAGGGTGAATGTAATATTTTGAGAGAGAAAGAGGGAGGTAGGGAGGTAGGGAGGGATGGAGAGAGGGAGACAAAGGGAGTGAGGGAGAGAGAAATAGAGAGAGAGATTGAGAGAGGGGGAGAGAGAGAAAGGGAGGAAAATTGGAATTGCATTTAGGAAAATAAATAAATTGTGATTTGCAAATCATTCAAAAAGAAGAGTGTTAATGAGGTTAATAATTGCTTGTTAAACTATTGCATTTTCACTTTAATTGACCTTTTATTGTGCTTTCAATGTATAAATGTAATGTTTATAAATGTGACAATATCCGCAACGGGTGGATGACTGAAACATGATTTGAATCGTTTTCCATTTAATGAATACATCTTTTATAAAAGTAAAACAAATTGTGTCAACAGAAAAAAAATTATATAACAATTTACTTATTCAACTTACTATTGCATCTGCTGCTGGAGCATTCTTGAAAATATCACCCTCTGAAACCTGAGATAGCAAAAAAATGGTAGATTACATCGAGGCATTACATTGTTAATTATCCTCATTATACCTCTCTCACACCAACGAGACCAACATCGAGCTGACTACAGTCTGAACGAACAAACATTTTTCATTGTACGCCCATTGACAAAAACATTGGTGAGCTACATGTAACCCATTTCCTACTGGAACTGAGTGGCCCATGTATTAAGCCTATGGCAGTGAGAGAATTCAGTAGTCAAGGGGTTAAAGTTCGTTCAGATCTGGTGCAGAAAGACCGTGACAGTTTATTATGACTTCAGTGTATGTGTACATGATGTGTATTAAAGGATTTGCATGTCATGCCTTCTCTAGGAATAACAATCGTCTGCAACATAACAAACAGGTTTTAAAGGTAAATTCTGTGCTTAAAGAAGTAAAAGGAATTTTAAAAACAAGGCAAAACAGCTGGAAGACTTAATTGACGTCATAACAATTATTTTGTACAGTTTTAACACACTGCTTTGTAACAATGTACTAAAAAATGAGTTTGGAATATTCAGTTTTGTCAATATGTGTTTCACTCAAGTGTTTGTTTGGTCTGTCTGTCTTGCCATCCATTAAAGTCCTAGCCCAAAATCAGTTCAGAGGACCTTTCATAAAGTATTTGCCCTCAGGACATGTGAATCAATGTACAACTATACATCTCCTATTGTGTTTACCTAGCTCTACAGGTATTGTGTCAGTATTTATGTCACTCATGTGTTTCTTTTGTTAGCTTATCTTGCCATCCCTTAAAGTCCCAGCGCCTTTAAGATAAGTGCCGTACATGTGAACCAATGTACAAGTAGACACCTACCTAACGTGTTTACCTAGCTCTACAGGTATTTGCGTTGGCTACATAGCGCACTTGACCCTGGAACAATACCAGGTGCATCAAATCACGTGTATTTATTACACCTAGAGACGTACTTGTACTATGCACATTCACAAAACATCAACTCAGTGCTGCAGCACATACCAAGTGCATGACTACATGGATATTTGTCGTTCTAATTTGAATGTGATTATGTACCTCTTACTGTGTAGAGCGCAAGTGAGCATTTCTTAAATCAGACAAACTAAAATACAATTCATGAGGGACTAAGAGGGTATTCTATGGACTTTGTATCTGAACAAAGGGGTCTTTCTCTGCCGTACAAGACTAAAATGATAGATACACATGTATATATTCATGTGATATACTGCTATTTGCCTTTACACTAACTTAAAAGACCTTTGTCTTGACATCTGTCAAGCTATGCTTTACCACTGGGGAAATAAGTCAAATCAACTGTATGGTTAGAATTTCGTCAAACAAGTTGAACAAAAAATTAAAAGTTCTAACAATTTTTTTGTTAAACCTCTCAACATATTGCCAATTTACAGATTTTCCCATTTAAAATCCCCGTTTTCAAAGGCAATGTGGTTATGCAACCATAATGGACACAGTGTGTGCAGAAATTTCAACTCATGAATACAGTACATCTTGTATACTTTTAGGGCTCTGAATCAAAGGGTCATTGAGCCAAACAACAAAATATGGAATGAGTGTCTCAAAAGAGTTAAGAAACTGCTCTGATGGTATCTTTTGAGCCCCCTCCCACCCCTCCCCTTCTAGCTACTCTTTCTATCAAGCGCCTTACCTCTACTTGATCACATCCTTTGAAGACTTCTTTCCATGCTTGAACCAACTCCCCTTTCAAATCCCTCAACTTGTACATGACACCTGCTGGGGGGACTGCAAAGGCAGAAAAGAACATTAATGGTCACAGGATTGGAAGGAATAAGAAAGACCTACATGCAGGGGGTGTTTCACAAAGACTAAAGCCTGGGTCACAAATGCCATTACGAACTGCTACGAACGCCGTACAACGATTTTCAGACAATGGAAATTTGGAAAGACAATGGAAAAACGGAGATTCGTACGAACGCATCGTTCGTAGTTTCGTACGAACCTTTGTGACCGTAGCTTTAGATCGACTTGAGTTGGACTTGAACTATGGCAGGCCATTCATGACACTGGTTGCTCTCAACATTGGTCTCTCAAGGGACGTCACAAATCTACAGAATTCACATTTTTTGATACTTTATTATTGAAGGAAAAATGTTATCTAAAGATAATTTCTAAGGCATTTTTCTTTTAATTTTACATCTGGTTCAAGACTTTTTAAGGGCATAAATCGCCTACCATAGTTCAAGTCCAACTTAACCCTATTTAGCCCGGGGGGGGGGGGGGGGGGAGGGGGGCTTTAGAAGCCCCCCCCCCCCCTCGACATTTTTCGCGATAATTTTTTAACGCAAGAAAATCTTGCACTGAAATTTTGTGACTTTTTTCTTTCAAGTCTTGCGCATCTTTTGAAAGAAATTTTTCGAAAATCGGACCTACCATTACAAAGTCACGTGTCCTTTTGTCTTCGCATGTCAGCCCGAAAATCGCTCATTTTTGTGATTTGTGTACAAAACATATGGAAATCTCATTTTTCAAATAAAGAGATAAAACATTGGTTATTTGGTCTTGCTTATAGTTTAGGTGTTTATTTTGGGGTCAAAATAGTTGAATTATAGTTGGAAATGAAATAAAACAACAAAAACAATAAAATACATAAGTTAAAAAAACAAAGAAATACATAAGAAATTATCACAACAATAGATAATATAAGGAATAACCCTGGTTTTTCAATTTGTTGTGTTGTATTATTATTCCAAATGGTCTAACAAATATATGTAGTGAGAAAGAATGCTTAAATATGAATAATGTCTGATTTATAGGCAAAAATGTGAAATTCAAAAAAATTGAAATTATCATAGTATTCTATACACTTCATGTGACATGTATGCAAATTTTCACGGCCGAGATCATAGGGGGGGGGGCCTTATTAAGGATGTTCAGTAGTACTTCTAGTGATGTCCATGTGCATATTTAATAGCTACACGATTCATAGAATTCCTGGTATTGTGCACGATCAGCTGGCCCTGGGCAGCTACAATGTAAGGTGCGCAAAGAAACCTCCTCAGGGAATGGATACAACTAGCACAGATGTGTTGCTCATGTACTGTAACTACTGCCAGAATATATAACTTTTCAGATTTTTAGATGCCTTTCCTGATTTTTTAGAGTCCTTTCTAAAGAATTTTAGTCTCTTTTGGTTATGCTTGCGTTTAGTTTAGTTTTTTTAAATATAATTCTAAGGAACCTATTTAATTCTTTGTTCATTGTTGTTTGTATGATGTTCCATTAGAAATGACCTATGATGCCTTATCAATCCAGACAATGATACCCTTTGCTAGTTTGCTTGTTATCTGTATTCTATAAAAGTGGGATCTTCCAACTATGGCAATCCTGATATGACCCAGCAAGCAAGATACAGATGTAAAATGACCATGGTGCAAGACCCGGAAGCTGGGACAACCCCCCCCCCCCCCCCCCCCCCACCTCTTGAAGTTAGATATGGAAGCTCAGCAGCTGGAGACGGCTTTCTTCCAAAAGCTTTAGTATTCAAGGTATTTGTGTTTGTATCTTTTCGATGACCTACATGTAGCCCAGGTCAGAGGGTCTGACCCAGGTCATTGCATAAATATGACACATCTGTTCTCACCTTTGACCTCAATCTTAGGACTGCACGTCTGATCCACCTGAGGTTTGTTGATCAGGATGTCCTTCCTCCTGATACCTGTCTTGATATCAGTGGACTCTAAGGATAAGATGCCATCCATGATGATGGCTTGCTGGACACGGCTTCAATCAGTGGTCTCGCTCTTGTGGCGGTTCTCTCTGTGGCAGCAATGGAAGCAGAAGACCTGAACAACAGCTAGTAGTTACGGAATGGTTTGAGTAAGAGATCTATTTCCTCATCTGACGAGAAAAGAAGCAGAAGGAAGCAGTTCAGAATTAAATGCTTGCTTACATTAGATTTTATCACCTGACGAAGTGTTGCAGTGGCGCACAAAACGTCTTTATTTTTTACCCTTGTTTACCATACATTGCGAGACAAACGAATATCACTAGCGATATTATTTTTGATAAAGTTAAAGCTATTGCACAGTATTCCTTTAGTTGTCTTTGTAGTGCTCTTAGTTGAACTCAATTTTCATTGTAGGTCATATTTTGGATAGACGTCGACAGTTGTTGACAAGATAAATTTCATGTGCAAGCACAAATTATTGCTGCTGCGGGGAGCCTACCGCAACAACAATCATGACAATGGCTGTGAGGAAAAATAGGCATTAAATAGATTCAAGAGCTGCAGTTTAATATATTTCTATGTTGTTCTTTCGGTAATACCACTGCATATTGTCTCTTCCGACTAACATTAATTAACTGAGCTGATTGGATACGCAACCGGCAATTCAGTCGTTAACTCACCGTTTCAAAGATTTCGAGTTTTCTTCTTCAATATTCAGGTCGGTAAGCAAAATTTTTGTAGCATAAATAGAACATTCATGCCCTGAATTTTATCTAAATGCACATGTTGTTTGCACATATTAGCTCCTGCAATTTGCAAGTCACTTTGTTTGTTGGACACGACTCAACACAGTCACAGACAACCGGCACTGCCAGTGGCAGTGCCAAGGACAAACTCACACAGCAAAGTACAAACTACAATCTGCATTCACTTTGCACACACATCACACTCACAGCCAATTCATGGTCGATGATAATAACTGTTAAATGTTTATCAGTTTATTTAAAATGACCCTAAAACAGAAAATTATAAACTTACAAATGATTCTTTATGATGCAGTCCCTTCAATGATATAAAAGTATTTCAATTTTGCAACAGAAGTGTTTTTTTTTTGTCGAGAAAAGTGATGAACAGGGTCCGGATTGATATCACAGCCCAGATATAATACACATATTTCCATAGCCGTACGCCCCAAACTCTGCATGAACGTACGTAACAGATAGCTACGTACGCGCGCGAAATGGTGCGTAACGCCTATTCTCGGTAACAATGTAGTAGCAGTACTTCAACGATATAAAAGTATGTCAATTTTGCAACAACTGTATCATGTCATGATCAGCCCCATTTTTATTTTTTATAATTATCTACTGAATTTATACCGTTTTCCGTTGATGATCGGGTGGCTAATCAATTCAATCTGGTATAAAAGTAAAACAAGAATATCTGCCCATTTATTGTGCCCCTGGCAAGCCCCTTAAAAAATGGCACCTGAATGTGATAGCCCTCGCAGCCCCCGCCCCCCCCCGTTTTTTTTTTTTTTTGTTTTTTTTGGGGGGGAGGGGGGGGCGTACAATATTGCGTCAGAGAATCCTGAGCGGCCACTAAATGAAATCAACATAATTTTTTCTTTGACTGGATTGTCTTTTCAATAAGTTATTGTTCGTGACATGAATAACTTCAATGTATAGGGAACAAGGCCCTTCAAAATATTATCTTCAAAGGGCCGATAAATAGTGTGTGGGACTACTACCTGCACCCCCGCCCCTGCCCCCCCCCCCCCCTCCCCCGGCCCATCGAAAAAAAGGCGGGTCATGCGCTTGTGCGAGTCCTCGAATAAGAAAGAGGAGATATTGTAATTATCAGAGAGCCGCCGCAAATTAGGAGCAAAAAAGGCCTAACGGTTGAGATGGATGTCTAGAAAGGCAAATTCTGTAATGCAAAGATATTATGTAGTTTTGTGAAAGAGCCTCGTATTAAACATCATGTTTATATTTTTCATGAATGAAAATGGAAATTGAACAGAATAGCCAACGTAGCTGTAATGTATTTTTTAGCAAAATTGTGTAAATATAGGGCCTATTATGCCCTTCATTGAGGGCCTGGTAATCCCCAATAATAACTTTCATCGGCATTATAATGGCATGATAATTATCGCTACTTTTAACGGTGATGATGATAATTTTGATATCATCATAAGTGTTACCACCATTGTCGTCATCGATCATCATCGTTTTTTGTTCTAGTTTTGGGAATGAAATAACTGTGTGGTGCGATATATTTTGTTTAAACGTGATCGTGATATATTTTCGTCCTATGCATTGTGGAATAATGATCAATGAATTATGTTGTATTCATGTTTGTTTATCAAATAATAAAAAAGCTTTGTTATAATTATGTTGCAGTTTTGTCTATATGTTTTGTACGAAAAAGAATTTGAGCTTTGTGAAATAATATCGATGATAGGCCTACAAACAAAAATCAACAACGTCGTTGTCATCCTGGTCGTCGTTGTCGTCATCGATGTGACGCTACAGAATGATTTCAGAAATGGAATAGTCAAAATGAGCGCATGTCATCCTTTGATGGGCGTCAGCAGTGTTTCCAATTTCCCGAAATTCAGGAAATTTCTGGAAATTGAAAATAAATCAAGAGCAGGCGGGTAGCCAGGGGGCGGTATGGGCGGTCGCCCCCCCCCCCCCAAAAAAAAAGAGAGAGGAAGAAGAGAGGAAAAGGACGTAGGAAGGAAAAGGATTAAGAGTCGAGAAACGGTACAACGAATCGTCTTCTTTCTCTTATAATTTAATGAAACGTCAAAGCTACAGCGCTTCGCGCGGGAGGAGGGGGGGGGGAACTGAATTCAAATAAGGATTAAGAGTCGAGAACTGTAAAACAGATCGCCTCTTTCTCATTTAATGAAACGTCAAAGCTTCCGCGCTTTGCGCGGGAAGGGAAAACTTCCCCGCACCCACCCCTAGGGAGCACGCTTCGCTGCTCACTACCGCCCCCCCCCCCCCTAAAATAAAATCCTGGCTACGCGAGCTCCATGACATAAATATCATTTTAAGTAAGGCCTATACTGTCTAGCAGGTTTTTTACCCCATGATGTTCATCAATTTTTGGAAACACGTACCACTGCATGGCGTGTCACGCCCTCTATGTAAAACAAAATATGTCACATATTATCCTGCAGGGCTGCGCCACAGAGGGCCTCTACCACACCCCCTATAAACACAGCAATGCCTAAAATTGTATCGACTTGCTTCCTAATTGTTTGTAAAGTTACGTACACTATTCACGTTTTCGGCGGGGATAGGGGGGGGTAAAGGTTATTCCATTAATTTCCCCGGGCGCCTTAATCCCTTCATAATTATACACCACTTGGTATAATACAAATACTGGTAACTGTTGTCATCCATCAAATTGCCATTGATGGTATGTTATTCAGTCGTCCAGGGCAGGTAGTCCAGCGGATACTATTTAGCTTTACATAAATGTGTATCGGGAAAAATGTTCTATGTTTGTTCCATCATACCAAGATGCTGGCGTCATTGACAACCAGTTTGTTCGCCAGCGCGGCTACACTTAACTTTTCTACAACATCGTACTTTACCAGCACACAGACAGCGACACTCCCTGTCAAACGATGCCGACATTTTGGAATTGCCATTGCGTACGGGTAGTGGAAATGAAATACAAATATTGCTATTAAAGTATATGAACATTTTTTTTTCTTCTTCATAATAAGTTTCAATTTAATTCAATTACGTTATTTAATAAACACAAGACTATAATCATTGTTAGAACTTCCGGAGCCTATGACCTACAAGCACTGCTTTCTCTTTAGGCTCCATCATATGGGGCCAGTCACCACGAAATGAGTCCAGTGTCGCATTAGGCTCAATCGTAGTAATAGCGATGTATAGTGTGTATGTACTGAAAATTGACCCACCTACCACATTTAAGATTTTTCCAAAAATCGACTTATTAAATTCTTTGTTTGTTGAAAGTTTCATTGAAATCGAATGATGGGAAGTGTGTTGTTGCTATGTTGTTGTTGACCAGACTATAATATGTTACGCATCATTAACTTTACACCTAATTATCTCAAAACTGGGTA
>JAVYIG010002611.1:0-237290 GCA_035222895.1 Strongylocentrotus droebachiensis | reverse complement strand
CAAAACTTGGAAGGCAGAATTTCACTTATTATTGCGTCATTACGTGAACTCTTTTCAAAACAAACGTGTTCAAAATAAAAATTGAAGAACGAACATAAACTTTGACTTTTCTATGTACATCAACAACATTATTAAATTATTCTAAATGAAGTGGAAAAAAGTATTGCACTTATATTTAGGTTAAGAATAACCACGTGTACGCAAGGTTGCACATCAGAGCGGAATCGTGAAAAAGGAAAATAAAAAGGAAAAACAACTTACTTGTGTGCTACACGTGGACGCCTTTAACAGATGATGGATCAAGCATGGCATGAAAGCAGAGTGATGTCATACAAAATATAACAAAATCAAATATTGGACTAAGTTTGGACGCATCACACACCCGCGAATATATTTCCTCATTGAAATCCTCATGTTCAACTTGTCGAACAAACTCAAGGAACACGTCAATGCATACTTGTATACACCATCGATCTTGGGTTCAGAGAACGATTTGTTATTAGGCATAAACGTGTGATGAGCACAATAAAACACATAGCGAAGTCACGCTACGTACTATTTCCGATTATCCAGCAGTTCTTGTCAAAACCAGCATCATCCATTAAAATCGTGTGAGAGGTACCCGCGCAAAGGCAAACTGTTATGATACATCTTGGTTTCCCGCGCGCGCCATACGCTGATGTATTGAGAAATTGGGTGTCACATCCTTTTCCGGAACTCGTAAATTATTAGTCGCTTCAGAGGGTGGCCGTTTTCTTCAGCCATGCCACCTCATTATGCATTGCAAGCCCAAGAAGTAACTTCTTGGCAAGCCCAAGTCTGTCTGCGAACCTGTACATACTAATCCATTGCTTAACAGGTTAGCCCTCATTTGTACACCCTCCTGAATTTCGATGAAATTTCATTGGCAGAAGAAATATAATTTGGTGTGGACGTGCAAATGAGGGCTACTACCCGTACAGATATTAGCCCTCATTTGCAAAACCTCCCCAATTTTGATTAAGTTATATGGGTAGAAGCTCTCATAGTCTTAGACCAGATAATAAACCTCTTGTGCTCATCACACGTTTATCCCTGCTAACAAATCTCAGAAATGGCTAACTTATACCAGCCGTTTTAAAATGAACTCTTCATTACACTACACAAATGGTTATACAATTGGTCACAGTCAATTTAAGTATTGCATGTTTTCTCATGTCAAGGCTAATTTTACAGAAAATCCCTACCCAAACTAACAAACGTAAAACTCCTTTGATTTTACTAGTTATGTAGCAATGGAGGAATGGTTTAATTTGGCTAAAGTTGTCTGGAAAAAGGTTATTATGTTTTATTCTGAAATAGGGGTGACATTTTATCTACCTGGCAATTTTTGTTTGGGCATATGTTTGGGCGTCATGACCCGCCCCCCCCCCTAAACAACCCAATATATATATATATCGTTTGTATCATGACAAAGCACCCTTTTTTATGACATGCCGTACGTGTTCAATAAAATAAGTTATACAAGCGGATTATTAAACATGACTGTTATCACTGATAGACAAGCCCTGTTCAAAATCCATCGTTCAGGCTAAAATATAAAATTTGTCCAGGTTGGGGCGGAAAGTTGAGTTAGGTTTTGAATGGGTATCTTAATAAGTGAAAATTATAATATCATATTTCTTCTAACTGAATAGCCTAATACACACTAAAAAACATATTAAGTTCATGAATTCAATTGAAAGGCATTGATGTGATGACTAACAAAGTCATTAGATTGTTTTACCTTTTCCGAACACTTTTATCAAATATTATTGTCTGTATTTTTAGGTAGGCATGTTTTGCTATTCGGACATCTAATCGGACGATATAGAAGTACGATAGAATACGTTTTTAACATTTTAATATGTATACGTTCTGCGTAGGGTATATAGTCCCATGGTGCCAGTATATGTAATGTACAGGAACATAAACAATATTGGTTTACTTATGTATATCCAAAATTACTCAAAAAATTCAAAATGCTTTTAATGTGCATTCTTTCCATCGAATTCATAAACCGTAGTCATAAATTGTGTCTTAGTCTTGATTCAATTTGATTAGGTTTGAACTTTGAGTAGGACCTAGTTTTGATCATTCAATTAAACAGTTCCATTCTTCTCCCTCGTTTGCATACCATTCCTCAGTTTTCAACCTTATTTAACTGTAGAAGTTCTCTAGATTAAGAATGTCATTAGCAAAACATAATAATAATAATTAAGGATTTTTGGAAACGAGATGTTAATATGGTTCGTTTAATTTTCTCTGAATTAATGTTAATGTTATATTAAGAATCAAAGGAAGTAAAGAGGGGTTTTCACCTCATTACCAAACTGCTAGCCTAATTAATTTATAATTATCCCAGGATTTTTCTAATCAAAACTCAAAATAGTTATAAAGAACGAGGAATGAAAATAAAGAAATCGTTGTATATATTAATGAAGTAACACGCGTACATGTTTATACTCATGAACCAAAGAGATACTCTCCTTGCATGAACACACCACAAAGAAAATAAACACCAAAAACAATAAGAAGAAATGGCTGAATTCTATCCCGTCATATTGTAGAAGGTGTTTTAAGAAACTGAATATGAACGTTATATCATTAAAGATTACACGTGAAAGTTTTTATATTTTTCTTTATCCAACAAAAAAGTAAACTACCTTCAATTTCACCATTGATGGACATAATTATAACAATCTTCACTAATCCAAGGTCCAATCTGATGATCGCAAACGCATAAAAATGTTCAAAGCCTAGTCATACTCGTGTTAAATACAACCAGTGAACTGTAACTATAATAATTTCCCTGATACAAAATACAAGTTTTAGGCCTGCATACTACACGAAAAGTTTTCATCAGAGTGATCATGGGCTACTGGCAGGGGCGTCGCTAGACCTTTTTCAGTGGGGGTCGTAGAGGCCAACGATTACCGACAAAACTAGCCATCAATTACCGACAAAATTAAATGTCCAATATCTACAAATTCAACCCTATAAACCTGGGGCCGAAGGCTAAATTGCTTTTCCTATGGACTATCTATAGTACTTGCATATGCGCAAAATTGTCATTTTTCTCGACGACATAAATATACGAATTATTTCTTCAATTTAGTCAGCATCATAGCTATATATTTTAATGCAGGCGCGGAGCTAGGATCTTATTTCAGGGAGGGGCGGTAGTGAGCAAGAGAATCACTTAAAAGCGCGCTCATTAGGGGGTGTGAGTGATGGGCCTCCCGCGCAAAGCGCGGAAGCTTAGAGGTTTCCTTAAATTATTAGGAAAAGAAGACGATTAATTGTACCGTTTTTGACTGGTTATCCTTGGCTGAATGAAGTTCTCCCGCGCGAATCGCGAAAGCTTTGACGTTTCATTAAATTATTATAAAAAAGAAGACGATTTGCTGTACCGTTCTCGACTGTTTATCCTTTTCTGAATTCAGTTCCCCCCCCTCCTCCCGCGCAAAGCGTGGAAGCTTTGACGTTTCATTAAATTATGAGAAAAAGCAGTGACGAATCGGTGTACTGTTCTCGACTGTTAATTCTTATCTGAATAAAGCTTACCCCTCCCGCGCGAAGCGCGGAAGTTTTGACGTTTCGTTAAATTATTAGAGCAAGAAGACGATTCGTCGTACCGTTTTCGACTCTTAATAAGCCCTATTCATCTGAATTCAGTTTCCCCTTTTCGCGCGAAGCGCGAAAGCTTTGACGTTTCCTCAAATTATTAGAGAAAGAACACGATTCGTTGTACCGTTTTCGACACTAAATAAGCCCTATTAATTTGTCTGAATTCAGTTTTCCCCTCTCGCGCGAAGCGCGTAATTTTTGGCGTTTCATCACAACATAGAGAAAGGAAGACGATTCCTCGTACCGTTTTCGAATCTTATTAATCCCTATTCATCCGAATTCAGTTTCCCCCTCTCGCGCGAAGCGCGTAAGCTTTGATGTTTCCGTATTATTAGAGAACCGTTAGTGTACCGTTCTCGACTCGTCTAAATGAAGTTTCCCCTTCCGCGGGCCGGACTTTGTCGCGCGAAAAGTACCCCTTTACCGGAGATTTGGGGAACATGAATGCGGTCCCTCCGACCCCGGAGCTTTGACGTTTCCTCTAATTATTAGAGAAAGAACACGATTCGTTGTAACGTTTTCGACTCGTCTAAATGATGTTTTCCCTTCCGCGCTTGGCGTTTTATCACAATATAAAGAAAGGAAGACGATTCGTCGAACCGTTGTTGACTCTTAAACCTTGTTTGAATTTAGTTTCCACGAAAATTTTAAACCTCTGATTTCTTTAGCTTATATTATAGGAAAGTGAAACTTCGAGAAAATACAAGTATTGTAGTTGTAGTCACTCTCGAAGTCGTCACAGCGGATAAGAAGTCACAGTTCGTACTCGTAGGGAAAAAAAACTTGTCGGCCGACCGACAATATACATCTCACCGACTTCAAACTTCTGCATTGATATATAGTACACGAGGATCGAGCAAGAATACCGACACAGCTGACCCGACACAGCAACATAATATTTACCCGTGTCTTTCTTGCTCCCTCGACGAGACGACTCCACCCAACAACCCCCTTCTCTCTTTCACTCCCACTCCTCCTCTCTCAGACTCTTACCTCCCCTCTCTCTCCTCTCTTTCACCCCCCCCCCCCGATTCTTTTGTTTCCCTTTCACTCTTTTCTCTTTTTTCCCTTTTCTTTCTTTTCTTTCTTTTCCTTTCTTTCCTCTCCTCCCTCTTTTTCTTTTATTTCTTTCCTCTCCTCCCTCTTTTTCTTTTATCTCTTTCTTTCTTCTCTTTTCTTTTCCTTTTCTTTTTTTCCCTTTCCCTCTCTTCTTTCCCTCTCTTTTTTCCCCTCTCCTTTTTTCCCTCTCTTTTTTCCCCTCCCCCTATTCTCTTTTTCCCGACGCCAGCGCAATTTTACCGACAAAATTCTGACAGGTGGGGGGGGGGGTGTCGCACCCCCCCCCCCCATACCCCCTCCCCTTTGGCGACGCCCCTGGCTACTGGGATCCCACTCTTTCGAAAGATGTAGTATATTGAGAAACTTGTACATCTACGACTTTATCTTTCCCTTTAATACATCCATGCATTTCATTTCCCTCAAAATGTCTAGCCTGCATAATCCCCAATATCACCATGCCCCCTTCTCATATTTCATGTCCCAGACATCGACATTCCATTCCTTCCCTGCACCCTCTTTCTCTCTCTCTCTCTCTCTCTCTCTCTCTATCACCATTGACCTATACTGCTCTAGTATCTCTTTGCTCTCACTGACCACTGGCTATAGTTTTTAGCCCGTCGGCCGATGAAGTTTCTCCACAATTCATGTAATAGTTGTTATTTACGGCAATGTAGAACACTGATGCCAACATTTCAATTTTGAGGGAGACGATCGTGTTCCAATAAGATGAATTGATAATATTATTTGCTTCATGACTTTACTCAATAATTTCATGAAGAGGCAGCGTTTACCTTTTTGCAGCTAACATCAAGTTCGGTAGAACTTGGCAGTAATCATCACCATTCATCAGTAGGTCACGTATATACTGTTGTTTTAAATTTCAATGTTAGCAGTGACCTATTGTTTAATTTATCCAAAGATAATCGTTTACTCTCTACTCTAGACCTTGCTATCAGACACTGTTGAGTGACTGACTGATTTCTTGCTTTTTTCGCTAATAACACGAATAAAATGACATGTAAAGTGTACATTATCATTTGTAGTCAACAGTAACCCGCTTCTTTCAATGTAATGGCCAAAACTAAACTAATTTAAAGGGCAAGTCAGCCCTGATATCTTGTTTTGTATGAAAGCTGAAGAATCAGAAAAGCAGATGAGTGAAAGTTTGAAAAAATCGGACACAAAATTAAAATAGTTATGCAATTGTGAAAGCTTAGAAAGCAAATAAATTGGCAACTCTGAGTGGTGTCACTGATGAGCAGCCCTGCATTTGTTTGTACACAACATTTCAATAATTCCCTTTTTTCTCAAATGTTTCGAGACGTACGGACTTTAACCAGTAGAATGACATGCATACAGTGGCGGATCCAAGGGGGGGGGCGCCCTTTCCCCCCCCCTGTGAAAAAAACGTGTAAAAACACGTTAATTTTACCATTTTTGGGAGATGCCCCCCCCCCCACCACTGAGCGAATTTTCGGCCGGCGCGATTTTCAAATTTTCGGGAGCAAAACAAATAAAACAATTAGTGCTCACTACCCACCCCCCCCCCCCCCCCCCCCCCCCACTGAACGCATTTTCTGCCGGCGCGATGGAGCAAAAAGAAAAGAATTGGGCCCCCACCCCTCAGAAATCCTGGATCCGCGCTTGCATGCATAAACGTATTGCTCTGATCATGTACCCTACATACGAAGCGCAGGTCTGAAGAAATTTGTGATTACAATTGAAATTAGTGAAATTATGTGTACAACCGATTTGAGAGCTGCTCATGAGTGACATCACTCAGAGTTGCCAATTTATTTTACTCTGTAAATGTTGAAAATTTCATACCATATAATGTAATTTCACTTTTTTTTTATTAGGTGTCCAATTTTCCTAAAATTATCACTGAATCGGATCTGCTTCTCCAATTGTTGTACTCTTACTCTTAGCAAAATAATTTTAGGGTGAACATTCCCTTTTTATGTCTTTATTCAGCACTCCTTCACCTGGCAGATTATTAACAATTTGTTAGGTTAGCAAAGTAAAGAATTAAATATGCGTACATTTGATTTATATGGTAAGAAATTTAATATGCCAGAAGGTATAGCAAAATTGCTTCTTCGACTGCTTTGCAAATGTTAGTACATATCAAGCAAATCTGTTATAACAATGGGACAAACAAATATTATTTTCTTGGACAGCCATATCATCACTCCTTTATTTATAAACCAACAGATTATTTGGTTATACTATGTATTGTAAATATTTTGAAATGTAGTCACTCGGCGGGATAATGTAGATTACATTTAGTTATTTATTGAAGAAAAGAATTGGTTTTGTAATACTACAAACACAATCTTACCTCTCCATCCGCCCCCCCCCCCCATGTCCCACACTCCCCAAAGACACGATACTGATTTCCAATGTTCAAAATCGGTCCGTAAATTCACTTGGGCACATTCGCCCAGATGGATGGCCTGAATTCTCTACCGAATGAAAGTATTATCTAGCTATTTCAGTATTTTCTATTAAAGGCCTTTCAACAATATATCATTTCTGAATACACATTCTAAGGCTCAAACCTCATATTTGCTCATTCCTACAATGATCCATATTTGCTCCATGTCAGTTATAATATAGGACGATAGGAAAACGCTATTCATTCAACAAAAAAGTTCACTTATTTCATCATGTTCCAGGTGTTAGGATAAGACCTACCTTGTGAACACAATACGTTGATGGGAAGTAATGGGTAAAATATTTGAATATCTGGGCCCGTTCTCTTTCCAGCTGACAATTTCTTTTTCATCATCATCTCCCTCCTTCCTGCTTTCATCTTCTTCTTCTTCTTCCGTCTTCATCTTCTTATCTTTTTTTCCCTTCTATTTCTCCTTCGTCTTCTTCTTCATCTTGATTCTCAATCTTCCTCTACCTCATCTCCTCTTTCTATTTTATCTTCCTAGTCTCCATTAACACCATCGCTCTCGCACTCTCCTTACCTATTAAAGAATGAATTATTATTTGTTCCATTAATATGTAATGTAAATATAAGTTTTAAACTTAAAGCAGGCATTATCTCAAGCCTCTTATTTGTGACACTTCAAAAGATTGTTATCTCTATCTCTATCAAATCATCTCTATTTGTTGCCGAAAATAATAAATCAAATCAATTACTATTTGGATACCTATGCGATTGCCTAAATGGTTAAAACAGACACCAGTATTGAAAGTAATCTGTTTAGAAACATAAAGGTTTGCGCTCAATCAACGCTCTGATCATGCTTACTTATTGTAAGCCGTTTTCTTTTCAACGTTTTTTCACTCTAACTTCTATAACAATTATGAACTTGTGTTTATTCTCAGAGTTGGATGATTTTGAGATAGGAAAGACAACCCTTTAAAGCCACTCTAATGTGTTTGGAGCCTCAACTTTGCAAAACAATTTATTGCTTAATTTCACTTAAATGTAGGTCTTTAAGCCTACATAATTATAAATAATACTTGTCAGGGAAATTGTAGGCAAAAGTTAGATTTTTTAAAGGTTTGCCTTCAACGTGATATATCATCACCCACCAATAGGTGGATGGGGGATGTTTCAAATTGGAGAGAATATTACCACTCCTTTCTGTATCCGTTATCAAGAAAAAATTGGAGTTACAAATTCTTGTATTAATAAAGTTCAAAGCCATTTTCATATCTTATTTCTAAACGCGTCGCCTCAAAATATTCTTGTGGCAAGAACCAGGGAGGCCTATCGTGCAGGACCAGGGTCTAAATACATCAATTTGCAAATCCCTTTGCAAAAGGACTGACTTTAATGCCACTTTGCTAAATTAAAATATGTATAGGTTCTTATCAATTGCAATTATTAACTTTAAACAAGCTTGAGAAGTTTGCCATTTTTTTAGTAGTTTATTTTTAGAATTGAATATGTTTCGTTCATTCCGACAAGCATTATGGGCACGAAAAGACAAATTACAGTGAGCCCATTGCGTCGCCCAAATCATGAGGTGATGTGTTTCCCCCCCCCCCCCCCCAAAAAAAAGAAGAAAGAAAAGATGTACTATTAAGGAGTTCTTAACCCCTAACCACCCCCTTCCTGTATTGTACCCCATACGGCCAGAATGGAGGGCGGTGTCCCATGTCCAAATGTGAACATTCTGATTGAAGTTTTTTTCCTTCAAACAGCCATAAACAAACAATATTTTAGATAAAGGGTTTTGAGTTTAGTCCTGAAAGTTGGGAAATGACAAGCCACACTGTCCTACTTGTAGCTACTTGCTCCCTCTACATAGAAAACAAAGCTTAATCGGTGACCATTGGTCCCCCATGATCCTCTTTTTCTTATGTTAATTAAGAGCTGAGTTGAGATAGCCAACCTGTCCAGTGACCTTGCAGTGTGGTCTTATCCCTCCTATAAACTAGTACAGATAATCTTTAAAACTCATTCGCTGTAAATGATAATGATTACTTCATCTGAAAATATCATTTTCATGAAGAGAAATACATGATAAATGGCAAGAACTTTCCCCCAACTCTCTAGATTACTAATTCCATGTAGATTCTTCATGCAACTTACAATTCATGCGTCCATTAATTGAATATAATACCATTTTTGTACCAATGATGTTGTGCTCAGCATTTTTCTTTCGACACGTATTATATTACTACACTTGCATTCTAGACTAAACAACTCGTACATATCTCTTGAATGCGAGAAACATTGTTTCCATGTTTGAGAAGGTGCTTGTGACAAATGACCCGAGGCATAATTATCGCAAGACATAACCACTCCATGGCAGCTCGTACGATTCCGTCTTCAAGAATATGAAATTGCTTTCATAATAATTAAAAAAGTGAATCGGTAACATTGTTGAAGGTTGATGAAAAACGGAATAATTTTTGTATAAAATGTTACTCTTTATATAATCTTCTACTGCATGTACTAACCCTTTAACATGCAAGAAATCCTGATATATTTATGGTTTTCTTTGAAGACATCACTGTGCAACACCCTCTAATACCAAATACTCCCAACCTCACAATGATAGCATAAACATTAAATTACACTCAAAAATATCAAAGTCAATCTAAAAATATGTATCGGGCCTTGTGTAGGCCCTAAGCTGGATTTCTAGGGGAATCTTTGAGTGCATGGGGTGGTCCCCGGAGTTTGAGGGAGAATGCAACCCAGTTTTCGTCTCGAAATTTGTACTTTAACACAGTCAAATTCGCTATTTATTGCTCTCACTAATATTGTACAGTCTATTTCTATCTTTAATCTATATATAAAGCATATACATTAAATTTCACTCAAAAATATCAAAGTCATTCTAAAAGCATGTCTCAGGTCTTGTGTAGGCCCTAAGATGGATTTCTTGGGGAATCTCTGAGTGCACGGAGTGGTCCCCGGGAGTTAGGGGAAGAATGCAACCCAGTTTTCGTCTCGATATTTGTACTTTTACAAAGTCAAATTCGCTTTTTATTGCTCTAACTAACATTGTACAGTCTATTTCTATCTGTAATCTATATAAAAAGCATATACATTAAATTTCACTCAAAAATATCAAAGTCATTCTAAAAGCATGTCTCAGGTCTTGTGTAGGCCCAAAGATAGATTATTGGGGAATCTCTGAGTGCATTGAGTGGTCCCCCGGAGTTAGGGGGAGAATGCAACCCAGTTTTCGTCTCGAAATTTGTACTTTTACAAAGTCAAATTCGCTTTTTATTGCTCTCACTAATATTGTACAGTCTATTTCTATCTGTAATCTATATATAAAGCATATACATTAAATTTCACTCAAAAATATCAAAGTCATTCTAAAAGCATGTCTCAGGTCTTGTGTAGGCCCAAAGATGGATTTCTTGGGGAATCTCTGAGTGCATGGAGTTGGTCCCCGGGAGTTAGGGGAAGAATGCAACCCAGTTTTCGTCTCGAAATGTGTACTTTTACAAAGTCAAATTCTCTATTTAATGCTCTCACTAATATTGTACAGACTATTTCTATCTGTAATCTATATATAAAGCATATACATTAAATTTCACTCAAAAATATCAAAGTCATTCTAAAAGCATGTCTCAGGTCTTGTGTAGGCCCAAAGATGGATTTCTTGGGGAATCTCTGAGTGCATTGAGTGGTCCCCCGGAGTTAGGGGAAGAATGCAACCCTGTTTTCGTCTCGAAATTTGTACTTTTACAAAGTCAAATTCGCTTTTTATTGCTCTAACTAACATTGCACAGTCTATTTCTATCTGTAATCTATATAAAAAGTATACATTAAATTTCACTCAAAAATATCAAACTCATTCTAAAAGCATGTATCAGGTCTTGTGTAGGCCCAAAGATGGATTATTGGGGAATCTCTGAGTGCATGGAGTGGTCCCCCGGAGTTAGGGGAAGAATGCAACCCAGTTTTCGTCTCGATATTTGTACTTTTACAAAGTCAAATTATCTATTTAATGCTCTCAATAATATTGTACAGTCTATTTCTATCTGTAATCTATATATAAAGCATATACATTAAATTTCACTCAAAAATATCAAAGTCATTCTAAAAGCATGTCTCAGGTCTTGTGTAGGCCCAAAGATGGATTTCTTGGGGAATCTCTGAGTGCATTGAGTGGTCCCCCGGAGTTAGGGGAAGAATGCAACCCAGTTTTCGTCTCGAAATTTGTACTTTTACAAAGTCAAATTCGCTTTTTATTGCTCTAACTAACATTGTACAGTCTATTTCTATCTGTAATCTATATAAAAAGCATATACATTAAATTTCACTCCAAAATATCAAAGTCATTCTAAAAGCATGTATCAGGTCTTGTGTAGGCCCTAAGATGGATTTCTTGGGGAATCTCTGAGTGCATGGAGTGGTCCCCGGGAGTTAGGGGAAGAATGCAACCCAGTTTTCGTCTCGATATTTGTACTTTTACAAAGTCAAATTATCTATTTAATGCTCTCAATAATATTGTACAGTCTATTTCTATCTGTAATTTATATATAAAGCATATACATTAAATTTCACTCAAAAATATCAAAGTCATTCTAAAAGCATGTCTCAGGTCTTGTGTAGGCCCAAAGATGGATTTCTTGGGGAATCTCTGAGTGCATTGAGTGGTCCCCCGGAGTTAGGGGAAGAATGCAACCCAGTTTTCGTCTCGAAATTTGTACTTTTACAAAGTCAAATTCGCTTTTTATTGCTCTAACTAACATTGTACAGTCTATTTCTATCTGTAATCTATATAAAAAGCATATACATTAAATTTCACTCAAAAATATCAAAGTCATTCTAAAAGCATGTATCAGGTCTTGTGTAGGCCCAAAGATGGATTATTGGGGAATCTCTGAGTGCATGGAGTGGTCCCCCGGAGTTAGGGGAAGAATGCAACCCAGTTTTCGTCTCGATATTTGTACTTTTACAAAGTCAAATTATCTATTTAATGCTCTCAATAATATTGTACAGTCTATTTCTATCTGTAATCTATATATAAAGCATATACATTAAATTTCACTCAAAAATATCAAAGTCATTCTAAAAGCATGTCTCAGGTCTTGTGTAGGCCCAAAGATGGATTTCTTGGGGAATCTCTGAGTGCATTGAGTGGTCCCCCGGAGTTAGGGGAAGAATGCAACCCAGTTTTCGTCTCGAAATTTGTACTTTTACAAAGTCAAATTCGCTTTTTATTGCTCTAACTAACATTGTACAGTCTATTTCTATCTGTAATCTATATAAAAAGCATATACATTAAATTTCACTCCAAAATATCAAAGTCATTCTAAAAGCATGTATCAGGTCTTGTGTAGGCCCTAAGATGGATTTCTTGGGGAATCTCTGAGTGCATGGAGTGGTCCCCGGGAGTTAGGGGAAGAATGCAACCCAGTTTTCGTCTCGATATTTGTACTTTTACAAAGTCAAATTATCTATTTAATGCTCTCAATAATATTGTACAGTCTATTTCTATCTGTAATTTATATATAAAGCATATACATTAAATTTCACTCAAAAATATCAAAGTCATTCTAAAAGCATGTCTCAGGTCTTGTGTAGGCCCAAAGATGGATTTCTTGGGGAATCTCTGAGTGCATTGAGTGGTCCCCCGGAGTTAGGGGAAGAATGCAACCCAGTTTTCGTCTCGAAATTTGTACTTTTACAAAGTCAAATTCGCTTTTTATTGCTCTAACTAACATTGTACAGTCTATTTCTATCTGTAATCTATATAAAAAGCATATACATTAAATTTCACTCAAAAATATCAAAGTCATTCTAAAAGCATGTATCAGGTCTTGTGTATATGCCCTAAGATGGATTTCTTGGGGAATCTCTGAGTGCATGGAGTGGTCCCCGGGAGTTAGGGGAAGAATGCAACCCAGTTTTCGTCTCGATATTTGTACTTTTACAAAGTCAAATTATCTATTTAATGCTCTCAATAATATTGTACAGTCTATTTCTATCTGTAATCTATATATAAAGCATATACATTAAATTTCACTCAAAAATATCAAAGTCATTCTAAAAGCATGTCTCAGCTAGGTCTTGTGTAGGCCCAAAGATGGATTTCTTGGGGAATCTCTGAGTGCATTGAGTGGTCCCCCGGAGTTAGGGGAAGAATGCAACCCAGTTTTCGTCTCGAAATTTGTACTTTTACAAAGTCAAATTCGCTTTTTATTGCTCTAACTAACATTGTACAGTCTATTTCTATCTGTAATCTATATAAAAAGCATATACATTAAATTTCACTCCAAAATATCAAAGTCATTCTAAAAGCATGTATCAGGTCTTGTGTAGGCCCTAAGATGGATTTCTTGGGGAATCTCTGAGTGCATGGAGTGGTCCCCGGGAGTTAGTGGAAGAATGCAACCCAGTTTTCGTCTCGATATTTGTACTTTTACAAAGTCAAATTATCTATTTAATGCTCTCAATAATATTGTACAGTCTATTTCTATCTGTAATTTATATATAAAGCATATACATTAAATTTCACTCAAAAATATCAAAGTCATTCTAAAAGCATGTCTCAGGTCTTGTGTAGGCCCAAAGATGGATTTCTTGGGGAATCTCTGAGTGCATTGAGTGGTCCCCCGGAGTTAGGGGAAGAATGCAACCCAGTTTTCGTCTCGAAATTTGTACTTTTACAAAGTCAAATTCGCTTTTTATTGCTCTAACTAACATTGTGCAGTCTATTTCTATCTGTAATCTATATAAAAAGCATATACATTAAATTTCACTCAAAAATATCAAAGTCATTCTAAAAGCATGTATCAGGTCTTGTGTATCTTGGGTAATCTCTGAGTGCATGGAGTGGTCTCCGGGAGTTAGGGCAGGGGCGGATCTAGCTTTTTGCTAAGGGGGGGGTTTGACCAAAATAATGACGATGCGGAGCATCGTCCACGAGCCGCGAAGCGGCGAGCCGATTTTTTTTGGGGTGTTTATTTGAACCCCGTAAGTGATGTTTTCCTGGCATCTATTAACACAATGGAGACCATAAAAAGCAGTGCATGATAACGTCTTTTTAAATCAAGTAACAGTTTAATACACAGTTATATCCAGAGTTATCATGTGTTTGGCTAAGTTACCAGATGAGTTGAATATCTTCTCACAATATTTGCACTTGAAAGTGTTTCTCTCCAGCGTGCGTTCTTTTTTCTTCTTTTTCTTCTTTTTTTTTTTTTTTTTTTTTTTTTTTTTTTTTGGGCCGCCCAAGGGGGGGGTTTAAACCCCCTAAACCCCCCCCGTAGATCCGCGCCTGTAGGGGAAGAATGCAACCCAGTTTTCGTCTCGAAATTTGTACTTTTACAAAGTCAAATTATCTATTTAATGCTCTCAATAATATTGTACAGTCTATTCCTATCTATAATCTATATTTAAGGCATATACATTAAATTTCACTCAAAAATATCAAAGTCATTCTATAATGTTTCAGAGTCTTGTGTAGGCCCGATGCTGTATCTCTTTAGGATCCCGTGAGCGGTCCCCAGGAGTTTGGGGGAGAACGCAACGCATGTTTGGTATCGACCCTGCTGGTAACATTAATATTATAATTAAATGTTATTCATTACAAATTTATTTCCCATGATATGATGAAAGTTGTTATTTACATCATTCGGACATCAATTAAAAAGCCACTTTGGGAATACTTCAACAAATGCCGTATCAAAAAGTTTACCATCGCCATGAAAATGAGTTTGTGTTGCAAACCTTTCTTGAAAGAGAGTCTTTTGATGCCTATATAACAAACTACTGTTAATTGATAAGCCCAAATCCTATCGTGCTGAAATTTAATGATCTGAATCCTAATAAGTATTAAAACATTACTGTTACATTTTTATAAAATTAAACATTGTTTTTATATTTTTTTTAATTGATTCATTTTATATTTTTCTACGCCCTCTATCATTAATTTACTCTTCTAACTATGTATTATTTTGTCAAAGGACCACATATTTTGTTTTAATTTAGTTTTTAAAGTCAACTTGTCTTATATCATGAAGTAGGTCCATGCTTATATGCTCCATCATAATATATTCAATTTATTAGTAGGTCTATAGGTAACTCCAGCGTGACAGAATGGAGACCCAATCCTCACATTTTTATGGATTTACTCTTTATTTTAAAAGATATTGATGTAGGCCTTCAGTTTATTTTACGGAAAGTTTTCCCCTAAAGTGCAGAAACTAAAATTATATGTTTTGAAAACCTATGATATAATGTATTGAGGCAGGGCTCCCCGCATGGAGTGTATTGTGATACTTTTGATTTCACTCTCCTCAAAAGCTCATCTTTGAATTTTCTTTTGTAACTATGCGGGTATTATTTATTATTTGTCAGTGCTTTCTTGGGCCCTATATAATTATAAACAAGCGCGTAGCTAGATTTTTATTTTAGGGGGGGGGGGGCGAATCACTTACAGAATGCGTGAAGCGCCCTCCCGCGCGAAGCGCTGCAGCTTTGAAGTTTCATTAAATTATTAGATAAACTGAAGACGATTCGTTGTACCGATCTCTACTTTTAATCCTTTTCTGAATGTTCAAAAATAATGTTTGATTCATTGTTATGCAGTGGCGTAATGAGCAAAAACTTTTTTTTTTGGGGGGGGGGGCAGAACAAAAATTTGCATCACCATCGGACTCTTACATGTTACATGCCTGCAGGCCCCGCGGAACGTTTTTCAAAGTTGGAGGGGGAGGGGCTTAAGTATTTACAACCAGGTAGAGTGGAGCGTACATTGGCGTGGGGTCCAGGGCCCCTAATAGGGTTCAGGGGACAGAGCCCCCGGAAGCTAGGGGATTTAGGCACGTAATAACGGTCATGCTCTTTCCGTCTATGCTCTTTCTTATCTAGCTCTGCATGTTCTTTACATGAAGTTGTGCAGATATATAATTATGTACAGAGCTGTGGAAGATTTAATCTATATTGTGTACGGTCAAAAAGAACAGGCGCAATCCTAGTGCAACTGTGTTTTGTGCACCTCAGGCGATTGCACTATATTTCAGTTAGAATTTAGTGTCATAATATGTTGCATACATATTATTATATATTTATTCTATCTCTGGTTTTCCAACAAAAATGGAATTCTTTGATGACATTTCATTCAACAATGTATAGAATTAAAGACTAAATTTATTATTGAGTCATCATTCGTTTACTTTCTAAATGGATGTCAAATTCAGACACTTGACGTAATCAAGGGGTATAATCACTCGGGATGCAAGGGCGTTGACTCGGGCCCCAGGAAAGCACTATGTCATTTGTCACGACATCTATTTACATTCCCGACTCTAACCACATGTGTGAAGTCCGTGGTAATCGATTTCCATTTGGTATTTAGAAGCGTAAAGAACAAATTTTGGAAGCGTAAAGATCGAGACCTATATACCGTATTTCTCTTTTTTCTAAAGAGTGCATGTGTAACTTTGAAAGCTCGACAGTAGCCTACCCATTCAAAACAACAACAAAATGCCTCATAATTATAAAGTCTTCGAGTATATATATAGGGGGTGGGGTGGTTCGTCATGGTTCGCGGTTCGTAGGATTGAAATATGAGGGATACAATTATGACAGGGGGTAAGATGGTACCATGTTCATTTTCTCTCTCTTTCATGTCTTTCTTTTCATTGTTGTTAATTGTTATACCGTTCAACTGGACGGGGAGGCCACACATGCTCTTAATTACCTACACCGCTGGTGCCAGGAGAGAATAGTGTTATAATGGATGATTCTCTACTTTGTTTTGCAAAAACATATACAACAGGGTAAACTACCTTGGTATCTATAAAGGTATATAAACGACACCGGACAGATGTTTCAACAACGGCGATACAGAATTAAAACGATTTTATTACAAATTCCATCACTTTCTATAATTTCCTTGTTCATGTTTCTTTAACACTCATTTTTGGTGTGGGAACAATGTAGTAAATGGAAACCAGTTGAATTCCAATTTCCATGCCGGTGTTGAATCAGCATTTTTGATGTGTCCTCTATAAGACTCGGGCTAAGACTCCGAGTTGATGTTTGGTTGTGCAATGTTTGCAACATCAGGGGCCTTCTGTCAATTGACAATTGAACAACGATCTCCAGTAAACCATGATACTGATAATACTTATAGAATGAATATACATTATAAGCATCTTCTCCATTTTATATATTAGCCCCATATCAAGCGATGCGATTATAGCCTTGCAATGAGAATACACGCTCATACCAACACATCCCTGCTCATACCATAGTAGGTCCATGCTTATACATTAGTGTACGGTGTACCTACTTAATGTACTACTATGATACATAATATGCCATGTCCATTGGAGGTCAATGAATTGACCCCTAGCTGCCATATTCCTAAAGTGTGGACCTATATCCCGGGAATGTGGCAAGGGGTCAATCCCTTGACCCCCGATGGACCTGGCATGTGTCTATTTTATGCGCACTGCTTGGGAATGAATGCCCACACACTCTGCAAATCAATATATTCATTGAACAACTAAAATACTGAAGTAATTGTTTCTCTGTTTATATTTTGTTCTGTGTTATAATCAGGGACTTGTAATCATAAAATACAAAATAGAGCATGAGTGGCCCTTGTTCAGAGTATGATTATGCAAATTTAAATTTGGTTTCGAAGTAAAATTAATAAGTACATTCAGAGACATTTCTACCAAATCATTATATCCTTCAATTTGTACTTGCAATTCTGCATGTATTTCAGCGAAAGCAATGTTTATGTAAGAATTATGAAATATTTTTCTCAAGATAAATCACGTATTAAATAGATAATCAACATAACTATTTGTAATAGGTCAGTTTGATTCATATCCGTTAATTCGGCTGACAGACACGGGTTGAGTTACTAAACTAAATTACATCTTTTATTTTATAATACTCTGCATGTTTGGTAATCATGACTGTATTTCCCTTTTGTTGGTAGAAATCTATGTTATTCCCATTAGTCTAGAATTCATCAGAAGGAAAAAAAAAGTATGATATTGATAACATTGTTTGTGATAGTATTTATATTTTGCATGATCTAAAACGACAGTTTGTGCATACGGTAGCTGCTCAGGTACTATATAATAGACGCTTGTTCCAAACATAATACATGTACACAGGGGCGTCGCCAAAGGGGGGGTGTGGGGGGGGGGTGCGACACCCCCCCACCTGTCAGGATATTGTCGGTAAAATTGCGCTGCCGTCGGGAAAAAGAGAAAAGGGGGAGGGGAAAAAAGAGAGGGAAAGAAGAGAGGGAAAGAAGAGAGGGAAAAAAAAGAGAGGGAAAAAATGAGAGGGAAAAAAGAGAGGGAAAGGGAAAGAAAAGAAAAAAAGAAAAGGAAAAGAAAAGAAAGAAAGGAAAAGAAAGGAAAGAAAGAAGAGGAAAGGAAAGAAAAGAGAAGAAAGAAAGAGAGGGAGGAGAGGAAAGAAAGGAAAAGAAAGAAAAGAAAGAAAAGGAAAAAAGAAGAAAAAAGAGTGAAAGGGAAACAATAGAAACGGGGGATGAAAGAGAGGAGAAAGTGGGGAGGTAAGAGTCTGAAAGAGGAGGAGTGGGAGTAAAAGAGAGAAGGGGTTGTTGGGTGGAGTCGTCTCGTCGAGGGAGCAAGAAAGACACGGGTAAATATGTTGCTGTGTCGGGTCAGCTGTGTCGGTATTCTTGCTCGATCCTCGTGTACTATATCAATGCAGAAGTTTGAAGTCGGTGAGATATATTGTCGGTCGGCCGACAGTTTTTTTTCCCTATACGAACTGGCACTTCTTATCCGCTGTGACGACTTCGAGAGTGACTACAACTACAATACTTGTATTTTCTCGAAGTTTCACTTTCCTATAATATCAGCTAAAGAAATCAGAGATTTAACATTTTCGGGGAAACTAAATTCAAACAAGGTTTAAGAGTCAACAACGGTACGACGAATCGTCTTCCTTTCTTTATATTGTGATGAAACGCCAAAAATTCCGCGCTTCGCGCGGAAGGGGAAACTTCATTTAGACGAGTCGAACGGTAGAACGAACCGTCTTCTTTCTCTAATAATTTAAGGAAACGTCAAAGCTTCCGCGCTTCGCGCGAGAGTGAGAAACTGAATTCAGACAAATAGGGCTTATTAAAAGTCGAAAACGGTACAACGAATCGTGTTCTTTCTCTAATAATTTGAGGAAACGTCAAAGCTTTCGCGCGAGAGGGGGAAACTGAATTCAGATGAATAGGGCTTAATAAGATTCGAAAACGGTACGAGGAATCGTCTTCCTTTCTCTATATTGTGATGAAACCCCAAAAATTCCACGCTTCGCGCGGAAGGGGAAAACTTCATTTAGACGAGTCGAGAACGGTACGACGAATCGTCTTCTTTCTCTAATAATTTAAGGATACGTCAAAGCTTCCGCGCTTCGCGCGAGAGGGGGAAACTTCATTCAGACAAAATTGATAGGGCTTATTTAGAGTCGAAAATGGTACAACGAATCGTGTTCTTTCTCTAATAATTTGAGGAAACGTCAAAGCTTTCGCACTTCGCGCGAGGGGGAAACTGAATTAAGATGAATAGGGCTTAATAAGATTCAAAAACGGTACGAGGAATCGTCTCCCTTTCTTAATTTTGTGATGAAATGCCAAAAATTCCGCGCTTCGCGCGGAAGGGGAAAACTTCATTTAGACGAGTCGAAAACGGTACAACGAATCGTGTTCTTTCTCTAATGATATGAGGAAACGTCAAAGCTTTCGCGCTTTGCGCGAAGGGGGAAACTGAATTTAGATGAATAGGGCTTATTAAGAGTCGAAAACGGTACGACGAATCGTCTTCTTTCTCTAATAATTTAATAAAACGTCAAAACTTCTGCGCTTCGTGCGGGAGGGGGAAGCTTCATTCGAGATAAGGATTAAGAGTCGAGAACGGTACAGCAAATCGTCTTCTTTTTTTATAATAATTTAATTAAACGTCAAAGCTTTCGCGCTTCGCGCGGGAGGGGGGGGGGGGACTTCATTCAGCCAAGGATTACCAGTCGAAAACGGTACAATTAATCGTCTTCTTTTCCTAATAATTTAAGGAAACGTCTAAGCTTCCGCGCTTCGCGCGGGAGGCCCATCACCCACACCCCCCTAATGAGCGCGCTTTTAAGTGATTATCTTGCTCACTACCGCCCCTCCCTAAAATAAGATCCTAGCTCCGCGCCTGCATTAAAATATATAGCTATGATGCTGACTAAATTGAAGAAATAAATTTATGTCGTCGAGGAAAATTACCATTTTGCGCATATGCAAGTACTATAGATAGTCCATAGGAAAAACAGTTTAGCCTTCGGCCCCAGGTTTATAGGGTTGAATTTGTAGATATTGGACATTTAATTTTGTCGGTAATTGGTGGCTAGTTTTGTCGGTAATCGTTGGCCTCTACACCCCCCACTGAAAAAGGTCTAGCGACGCCCCTGCATGTACATGTATATCTGTTAAAAGTTTCAGATCAGAGACTGTGCCTGCAGACTAGTTATTTCAAGGCGTTTTTCATTCCCTTGCTCATGTTACCGGAAAGACTGTGCTTCAAACCTGTTCAAACGTTTCGCGGGGTTTTTGTCGGACTTGGCGCGCCGTATCTTCCCATCATTGTGCTGTAATTTAGCCCCAAATATTGCCAAAAGGAAATAATTATGTGGAATATGACTACCGATTTCAATGACTGGCTTATCAGTCCTTTATGTTGGATGCATGTTCGGTGCTACAGTATTCCTGGTATCCATTCCTGAAATGATATTAAATGGTGGAGTGATGCTGAGAAACATGAGATGAATCACGTGTACAGCATCACTCGAGCTCGAGTGCCATCAGTTGTGCAGGTAAAAAAATTCTTCCTTTCCATAGACACAGAATATATTGCGATAGTCTCGAGCAAAGTATTTATCGCCAAGGCTGTTTTGTATTTATATACGCCCCTGGCTCAACCAGACTATGAAACAATATGTATATGTGTATGTAATTAAATATGTCTCTTTCACCAGATCACTGTACTCATAATAATACCATTCGTGTTATTATCTCTTTGAAGTGACGTTGTTGCGTTATGTTACTCTAACTGTAATAGTCGATTTTGAGTGGTTGCCAACTGGCCGTCTAGCCAATTATATTTTGCAATATAATCAGATTATCCTTTGTTGAGCCTTTTTCATGGCAATCACTGCAAAAATTAATTTACCCAGGCATGGTCTGCAATAATGGAATTACAAACATGTTTATGCTGTGAATTGTGGCACACACAAGGGTTACATTTTCACTCATTCGTATACATTGCAGTTGAAAGGGCGATAATCGACTATTATCATAAGTCAAAACTCTAATTTAGTATTCCCGAAAAAAAAGAAAAAAAATGGCGCTTGTTCAGAAACCTATCCGAAATTTGACCCGTAACTCCGGCCTGGAGATACCCTACTAAAACATACCCAAAATGAAGTAAATATTTATTATGTCTAAATAAAGATTATGTTTATTACCTGTTTCGTGTCAATTTTCTTGTTATTTTTGGAGTATTTTTCGGAAAAACGTTGATATTACTATACACTTTTTCACAGGTTTCACGGAAAACCGCTGCACAATACAAGTAAATACCGATGGTGGGTTGCGGGCGGGCGCGCGCCTGTTTGAAGTTATCTACCGTAATGGGGGGGGGGGGGGGTCCAGTTTTTTTAATTTCCAACATTTTCTGGTGTTTGCCTGGCAAACACACGGAAATTGTGAAAAATGGTCTTTACTTCGAGAAAAATGATCCTTTAAAATGGGTAGGGGCGCGTAAACCATTGACCTCTTGACGTCAATGGTGTGTTTACTCGTAGATTATAATGGCGCCCATAACCATAAACTGGTGTATTTCACTTTATAATATATTTATTTCAAAAATGATTGTTGAATATTTGAATTAGGCTAATCTGAATCACTTGAAAACAGCCACAAATGAATCGGACATTTTGATTGACTGCAGTATGTGTTGCCTAGTAACCAGACATAAACAGAGGAAGGAATTTAGGTCTATTCATTCATGACTTGCGAAGCTTCCTCCTCTGAGTTAGTAGGCCCGTTCACACATAAGAATTAGTGTGATTTGGACCGGGGATTTGGATCGTGATGCAAAGTTTATTTTTTGTGACCGTTCACATAGTCAATATTTAGTGCGAATTGGATCGCGATAGAAAGATAACCTTGACGTTATATCCTGACTGATGGATCCTGTCAACTTGTCAAGTACCGACGTAGAAGTTGAAGTAGATTTTCGTGGGGGCGACCCATTCACACACAGGGAGAATTCTCGCTCGACGGCAAGAACGTTCGAACTGCGCATGCGTGAATCTCAACGATGAATACGCGCTTGTAATCCTGGGATGAAATAAATCGACTTTTGATTCTCAATACCAATCGCACACACAGCGCCCGGCAAACCATCGCGATTATTCTGAAAAATCCCAAGAATTACTGCGAATTGGATCGCGATGCGAATCTCGAAGTCTAGTGAAATTAATCTGTCCACACACGCCCCCCCCCCAAAAAAAAAAAATAATAATTATGGGCCGAGTGAATAACCTCAAGTGAGTGATTTCCCCTTTTATATTGTTGAATGTATTTCAATCGCAAACTGTACCTTTATTCCAGAATTTTGAGAAATAAATAGCAAATTTGATTTGACACTTTAATAGAATAACTGGTATCACGAAAATGCCAAAAATTGTTGCCTAAATAGGAGATGGGAGAACCTGGGTTTTATTTGGAGTGATTAATTTGTTTCTTCAATTGTTTTTTGTTTTTTGAAAGTACCGGTATAAGGAAATTTCATCGACGTAACTTGTTGTTCTTTGATGGATTTTTTGGCACCATAATTTAAAGGTAAAGACCAGTTATGGTCATGCGATTTCATTGTGTAAGAAACGTTGTGGAATCGATCAGAAAAGGTTGATCATCTAGCATCTAGCATCTGCAAGGTTCTGGAATCATCAAAATGATAAGAAATTTGGCCCATTCTTCGTAAAGTTACAAGCACTATACACAGAAAGATGTTTATGGGACTACCCTATATCTCTCACAGACCATGATAGAAACAAATTTACCAAATATATGAATTAGTAGGCGGTTTCCCGGCAATTTTTTTTTCATCATGTATTAGTCAAAACATATTCTTTCACATGATTGGTAATAAGAGCTTCCATTTCATTTTTTGAAATTGGGGCGTTTCCAATACTGGTCTTTACCTTTAATAAGACCATTCCTACTTATCAGTACACTCTTATTTCAACGGAGTCAAATTTCACTCTAAATGGCGTCAGCTGGGAGTCAACTCTATTCCTAGTTAAAGTGACACGGATTCCGAATCAATTTGACTCGGATTGTGTGGCATCAGCTGAGAATTGACTCAATTCAGAGTCAAGATGACTCCTTTTCCGTGTCAGTTTAACTAGGAATAGAGTTGACTCCCAGCTGACGCCATTCAGAGTGAAATTTGACTCCGTGGAAATAAGAGTGTATATGGGATGGGAAAAGGAAGAATCATGTCTTTATTTGTCTCGAATACCGGATTTATTTTCCATTTTTTCCATTCTATTTTTTAGTGAATATTTAACGAAATTGTATCAGTGCGATCGTTCTTCTTTCTTGGAATTTCTGACACATTATTGGAAGGTTCATTTCAATTGTGGTAAACAAACTTATTGCTTTGTATTCATTTCAGTGTCAGTTTAGTAGATGTATTTATGTTCTTTCCTTAGTTGTTATATAATAATGTTATTTCATCATCGGGCCGAGAAGGCAGGTATTGTATATTCTATTCTATATAATGATTATATTTAGATCTCCAAAATCAACATACACAATCAATAAACAATTATACCGGTGTAATTTGTTTTGGAATGACAGAAAATTTACTGGAAAATAACCGGGGGATAAGAAATGAGATGCCCCAGTCAGTTCAAATGTACAACCACACGCATTGCATAATCCCGTTTTACACATACACATTAGCGACGTACTTCAGCAAACAATACTCGACAAAATACGCAAATTCACACCAAATGCTCGTTAAATATTATATCCAAGAACAAGAAAGTCCACTCTCCGAATCAGCCTATTACTCTCTCCTTACAGTAGGCCATCATCCGTGATCGCAGTTCGCAACGAGTTGGGGTCCTATATTATATAGCACTGTATTTTAGTTCATCACCTTGTAGAATCAGCCCAAGCGAGGTCAGATAAGGACACCTGATACCCCAGGGAGTCTGAAATTGAGCACCGGTGATTTATCTCTGATAAAGCAAACTATTAGTAAATTACCTTGATTAGCACAGCCCAGGGCGAGTGAACGCTATTAAGTGACAGTAAAATGTGTCTTCGCAGCATTTCTAGCGATCTATATCCATATTGTTCTATTAACTTTTGTTTTCTTTACTAAATGGAAAGTCCACTTCGATATTAAGTTGATTTAATAAAATTTGAAATAACATATTTAGTGAAAGGTTGGTGGGAATCCGATAACGGACAAGAAATTTATTTTCAAATTTGAAATCGATCAAACGGAAATTGGCAAATATGTGACGTCACTCGCGAGGAGCTCTCCTGTTTGTTTTGTACTAAACATTACATAAATTACATTTTTCTCAGAAGAAAATATTGA
The DNA here is from genome assembly GCA_035222895.1 of Strongylocentrotus droebachiensis. Taxonomy (NCBI): domain Eukaryota; kingdom Metazoa; phylum Echinodermata; class Echinoidea; order Camarodonta; family Strongylocentrotidae; genus Strongylocentrotus; species Strongylocentrotus droebachiensis. The sequence goes on along the minus strand of JAVYIG010002611.1, from coordinate 212,492 downwards.
ATTAATCCTGTGCCCTAGATGTGCTGTCTTTCCTTTTTCCTCATATATTTTCATTATTATATTTCTTTGTTCTCCCCTAATTTCACTTTTTGTGTGATCATTAATGGATTTCTTTCTTTTTACTGCCTTCATCTTCTATTTCTTATATATTTGCTTTTCTGTTTCTTTCTGTTCTGATATATTTTCAATGTTTTTCTCTCATTTCTCTATATCTCTCTTTCCATAATTTTATTATTTCTTTGTTTCGTCCGTTCTTTCTCTTTAGGCCTATGTCTTTTCTGATGTATTTCTGAGTTTATCCTTCTTTCATCTACTTTCTTTCCTAATATATTTATTTGTTTCTCCCTTCTTTCTCTTTCCATTTTTTCTGTTTTATTGCCTTGTCATTTGATTCATCTTCTTTTTCTATATTTCCTTATGCATTTATTAAATTTTCTTTTCTTTTGAGCTTCTCGTTTATTATTTCCGGTTTGTAAATAATGAGCATGCGATATACGCTGTTGTTCTGTTCATAAAGTCTTCGATAACACTTATTGTTTTCTCAAAACTTTAATGATCAATTTCCTCATAATGACAATCAAACCACAATAATCTTTACAAACTGTGGTTTATGTTTTTTCAATTTTCTTAAACTTTGGTCAGTGTAACGAAATTATTCCAACTTTATGGTATTAGTGTATGGCTGAAAATACGTTATAAAATTTGAAATGAATGCATTCGTATAATTACTGTAAGGTGGTTGGCTTGTTTTTTTCTTAACAACGCAAGTGAATGACAATGTTTGGTAAGGTTGGTTGTACTCATTTTCTTTAGGTCATAGTAATCGACGTCTTGACATGAGACTATTTTCCCCATGCAGAAAACTGACTTAACGTTGGTCGATTCCTTTCGTTCGAAGCTTGTTTCAGCTTAAATTTTTCATTTTAATCATATTTCAAGCAAGATTAGCAAAATTCTTTACAAAAGTCATAAAAACAATAATAATTTGGTAATATTTACCTCTCAGCTAGCGCGTGACCTTGTCTGTCCATTAGGCAAAAAAAAAAAGGATCAAAATCCGTCCCGTTGCCAGTTTGATCTTTTCAGTTCGCAATTCTGTATTTATTAAACTTGCCATTTTTATTTTAATACCATGTCAAAATGCCGTCCATTCAAATCGGGTTCTGAGCATTTTTAAACTCATTCTGAAGCCCATCTGTACTAGTTTACAGGAGGAATTAGACCACCCTGCAAGGTCACTGGACAGGTGGTTATCTCATCAAATCAGTTCTCAGTTAACATAAGATAAAGAGGATCATGGGGGACTAATGGTCACCGATTAGGCATTGTTTGCTATATAGAGGGCGCAAGTAGCTATAAGTAGTACAGTGGGATTTAAAAGGTGCTGTATTTCAAAGCCAAAAATACTTTCTGTGTTGGTCTTGACATTCATTGTACATTAAAATAATCTTTACCATTATAAGTGTTTCATTGACTTCGTTTGTTTAAATGCTTGACATCCCAAGGAATTTTTGTTTTTTTTATGGATTTTTTTTTATTTATTTAAACAAAATTTTAAAAAATATGGGGAAAAAAAAAAATCAAAAAAAGACCCCCCCAAAATGAAATTAAAACAAACAAACAAATCCGCCCGCCCGCCCCTTCTCCAGTAAAGCAATCGAGGACAACCAAAATGTTAGGAGGAATTCGCGGTTTCGAGGCATTATACAGTTGTTTGCCCGGACCAAGGAGGATAGCTGGTATCTCTTTGCCCAGACCCTTAAAAGAAACATCACATAGATGCATGCGCTGCAATATTTATAAACAAATTATGGAAGCAAGCTTAATTAATATCTTTTATTAGTACTTAGTACATTTAATATTGATGATTTCGAGTTTTTGGTTTAACTATTCTTTAGAAAGAGAGAAAGTAAAATCAATAGATAGTGCAACGGTATGAAAACATAATCCAGTCAGTGGTCGGGTCTTCTGACTGCTGCCTTCCACCGAGTCAAAATTAAGATAGTTTTTCGTCGTCTTGCATTGAATTATGATCGTAAAAAAACTGTCAGACTAAAATAAGGCACACGACCGTCGTCATAGGCCCATGTAGTATACGAATAGTCGAACATTAATCTTAAAATTATCTTCAATCTGTAAAATTTGCCATAAGATAAGAATAAGTCAGTTTGTCCGCGACAAAATGTAGACTGTTTCAAGAAAATTTCGCTGGAATTGAAGACCTTGGCAAGATCATGCCGGCCTGTTCATAAGTGTATATGTTCTTGACATTCTTTATTCAGCTCATCACATGTTTTTTTTTTTTTTTTTTTGTTCTCCAGGTTGTAACCTATTCACAAGGAAAATTAGTTTAGATCAACTGTGACATGCACATGTCCCAGTTTAATTCTTCGATGTGAGCATACCTTATTCTTTTTACATCCAAAATTGGAATGTGACCAAACTGTTGTGCACATGACGACTCTGATAAAGGCCAGACCCAGGTTGACCTAGTTATTGTTCAGTACAATATTTTTGCAGGTGGCAGCTGGTACTGAGGTCATAAATGTCTCAGCCCAATGTTTTGACTGGAGTAGCCGAAGGTTGATGTTAGGCGTAGCCAATAAGGTAGCCGAATGCAACAGTGAATTTTCAATATTATATTGTAGTATGATCCAAGTGGGTTAGCCACAGCAACAAATTGACAACCAGTGGTGGCCTGATGGTAGTGTCCGTGCCCAATAAGCAGTACATGTAGATTCATATCCTAGCTGGTTAATTTGTTTGTGACTTGTTAAATTTACAGATCGAGTTGTCGAAAGCTCAAAACGAATCTACCTGTTCATGCTGATCGCGGTAAATGTTTATGGCATCGGATACATTTTGGTGGTTCAGGCGTATGTGTTGCCATCGATATCAGTAGCTCTGGAATATTGTAAGCAGTAGGATGGGCCGCCCTTCAACAATCATGCTAATTACAAAGTAGTGTCATCTCAGCTAGTTTCAATGAAGCTTTGATTTTCTTCAAACTCGTGTAACAAAAACTGTGGGTGAAGTTTTAACTGCTGGGAGCCCAACATTTTCCAGAAATGTAATGGCAAAATTTTCCTTAAATTGTTTAATGATGCGAAAGAGAATGTCTTTCAACACACACACCTGCAATTATTTTAACAACGAATGTGTTTGAAGACGAACATTGATGGCAGAAAACCCACATTTTGTATACGTTTATTGATATTCGTCTTCAGAAACATTTGGTTTTTAAATCATTGCAGAAGCGTGTGTTAAATGACATCCTCTTTCATAACATTAAACATTTTGGTTAAATTTTGCCATCAAATTTTGGGGACGCTTTTAAAGGTAGATTGATAACTAACCCTCCACGAAACATAAATATGTTCAATTCAAAGAAAAAAAAAAGATTATTTTCATTCATCATTTGAAAACTACTGGTCCGTTTATTATCATGCCTAAGAGCTCCTACGCATAGAATTTTATCGACATTGGAGAGGGTGCGCAAATTAGGGCTATTATTTTTTAACTCGTGCAAGCACTACCTTGTTTTTCTCGAGAAGGTGAATCACTGATTATTGACTCAGTCCAGTCTCTCCAGCAATCAGAGACGTAAAGGCAAATTAAATTGGCTAGAAACTAGAAACGACATACCGCGGAAAATCAGGCACAGATTTATCGAATTATGGTGTTCAATAAATATTGATGATCATTCGACAAGAGAGGTTGAACTTCAACCACAATAAAATTCATCCTCCCGATTTAACAAAATCATGGAGGCCGACACCACCTCCAGAATTTCCCAAACTATCCAATAACTTTAAAAGTAGTAGCCCTCTCAGACATGTGCATACCCTCTTTTTAATTTAGAGCGCGTGGACCAGTAATTTTGAAATGAGAAGTAAATAGAGTGTACAATGATTGTCGATCCGGATTACTAATCAGACTTTAAGAAAAATAGAATAAATATATTCACTGCTCTTCTCCAAATTAATGATCCGTTGAAAAAGGATATCATGCCGAAGTGCCAGGGTAAAAAATACACGGGAGCGACGAGCGATTCGCTCCTCAACTCGACAGAATTGCTACCGTAAACCAAATAAAGGGAGCGAAAAAAAAGGGAAATATTCAAAAATCGCTCTTGTGGGTTCCTCAATTTTTCCACATATTCGCGCTCAAAGAACAAATTTCATCGATTCCCCAAAACTAATAAACATTTGAAAACATTTACAAACAATCATGACATCAACATATTTGACGACCACTATCTTGATATAATGCTGCGAGGTGGATCATAATTGTAAAATTGCGGCATAAAAATGATGTGCGTCTCGTACCCGAAATCTTCAGCTCGATGGAAACTGCCGCTATTTCGAGTTTGGGGCAGATATTACTATCCGTACGTCGTCACTTAATGTATAGCACCCTGTAGCAGTTCATTCTAAGACTGGAATACAAATAGAACAATGATTTCGGTCTCCTTGAGATACCGAAGATATCATTAAAGGTAGTATCCCTCATTTTGCGCACCCATCTCAACTTTGATGAATTTCCATGGGTAGAAGCTCTTAGGCATGATTATAACCCTTTTCAAATTTTAGAGCAAACTGAACAGTAGTTTTCTAATGAGAAATGACTATATTTCTTTCATTTTCTTTGAAGTTTAATAACTAACCCTCCACGAGCCAATAACTGCTCACTTCAAAGAAAAGAGAAAAACAAATCTTTTTCACTTTTCATTTCAAAACTAAAGGTCCGTTTGCTCTAAGATTCTGGAGAGGGTTACCATCACACCTCAGAGCTTATCCATGGAATTTCATCGAAATTCTATAGGGTGTCCAAATGAGGGCTACTACATTTAAATACAACGTTACAAGTTTTTTTATTTGTAATAATTGTTGATGATATTTCTTGTGTGCCAAAAAGAGGTTACCAAAATTGTCGGCACGTTCTAGTGTTTCCCTTTCGTTTGCAGTATTTGTGGGCAAAGCAGCTCCTCGTCGCGATGTAGACCTGCCGACTGTGGGGGTGTGATACGCGATGGTCTGTTGTCAACAATTCAAAATTATCATAGAAGTTTCCAAATTATCAAACGCATGGCTAAACCACTTCTTTTTGACTGCATGAAAAAATAATGACAAGTTCTACCTTCTTCTTGTTTATATTTTTCTTTAAAAAAAGAAGAATAATCATTGGCAAAATAATATTATAATTCGTATATATGTTATAATAATAATTATTCTAAAATACTAAAATCTAAAATTGTACTTAATCCCTTAAATTGTTTTCATTTCCTTGTTCATCGTCTTCGTTTTTTAAAAACATGTTCTTCTTTAATTCTATTTGCTGTTTTCCTTCCCCTCAAACCTCTACATTTATTGATCAATCACATAAGTCAAAATAATGTGCATACAATTAACTCACTTGTAACTCACTTGATCCAGGATTATTCAGTCTTTAGACTATTGTTCCTATCCATGGTTTCGTTTGGTTGGGGTTGTCATCATATTTATCTGGGGCATCTTTCCACCATTTCTCAAGCCCAGATTTGAAACGATTGATAGTGGTACTCTCCACAACATCGCCTGGAAGACCATTCCACACATTGATTATTCTCTGGCTGAATGAGTTTTTCCTTAGTGTCTTCCGGCATTTTAGCTTGTGAAGCTTAATAGAGTAAAGCCTTTCAACAGGTTTATAATTATAAAGAATATATTTTTCATTGATCTTCTTTTTCGGCTTGACAGTCGTTTTCGCCTTTGACATTTCTTATTTTCCTCATTTTCTCTCCATTTCTGCCCATTTTCTGAAAATTCCTCTGGTTCCACTTGTTGTCTCTTACTCGTTTCTGATCATCTGGCATAATCCAAATTTTTTTTTAAATTCATGATTGATTTGTTTATACATTGTTTAAAATCAACTTTGTAAGTAGGCCTAGATTAATACACACAATTTGGATGTGCAAACATTTCCATATTATCTGCGCAATAAGGGAGGCACTCCCTAGACTAATAGACCATGACTACCCTCGCCTTATTAGTAGGTTAATTGTATGTATTGTCTACCGAAATAGCTACTTTTTTTATTTATTACTAAAGCCATTTACTAAGTATTTTTTACCCTGTTAAGAGCTTCTAAAACGAATTTTCATCAAAATTAGGGAGCATACTGTATATCCCCTGAAAATAGATTAATAAATACTTTTTTAAAGTGTAGAGTACCTCAATTGTTTTTCACCCGATTATATCGTCAGTGAAACGTATAACAACAGAACCTATATTAATATTATCTACTCACAAAATGACTATTTACTACAGGGTGATGTGCAGCATTCACTATATTCTATCTATGTAGGCCTATACCAAACTAAGCTGCTGAAGCTTATTTTAGTGTGGAAGCTCCTTCAGCTATGCTGCCTAACGACTATTTACGGTTTGTCTATCGAGCCAGGGCTCCAAGGTCTAACGGGCAAATACACAAACTCGAACAGTCTTGATCCAATTTTCACCCTTGCTTCATCCCTTTGATGGGTTTACGACTTGACAGGTAATGGCGATCGTAAGAATGAAAGCTGTAGAAATAAAGGTTGAATATTTTGTAAGTTTCGTTTATGACTGTCCTTAGCAACCAAACTCCTCCCAAATCTGATGGTCGGTTTTTGTCAACATTTTTTCAACTAAATTACACAAGTTTTGTAAGACTTTGTAATCCTGAACTCACAGGAAACTACCAAGGAGGTCAGCCTTTTTCGACGAGTATTGCAAGGGTATTTCAGGTACGAAATGTTCATAGTGTCGAGCGCGCGCGAGGCTCCAGTACAGTGCATGTGAGGTAATCATTGTTGGGGTTCTCTCTCTCAGTATGGCGGTTCACCACAGGCAGCCGAGTAATTCTAGGCGGAAAGTTCAGGTAATTTATGAGAATCTGTGTTAATATTAGCATTTCATTATACTATAGACATCAATTATATTGAAATTAATACTTATTGCACTACAAACCTTGTTTAAATGGTAAATTTTCAATGCGTTCAAGTGGTCTCTCTTCCCGATGACTTTCATTAATGGTCCCACAAATGCTTTTACGCGTGTGTGAAATTGAAAATGGAGGTTCGGGCTGCTGCGTTTACGTTTGCATACATAGCGCAAAACACACGAAAATAAAAATTAGAAAAGGATATGAAATGTGTAGGGAATGTGTAGGTACACATTATTTTCTCTTCCAAAAATACTGCGGCACACACGGTAAGCAGTCGTCTCTCAAAAAGGAGGAGAAAAAAAGGGCTTTAAAAGTTAGTTCTGGTTCTGGTTCTGGATTATACTCCGACAAAGCGGGATCCCGCATCGCGTCAGAGGGTTGACCTGGGGGTTGACCTGTTGGAATTATTTCCGATCGGTGTTTGTGAAAAAATCGCAGAGCCTTTTCTTAAAAATGTCTATGTTTGGGGCGTCTAGGATGTCATGAGGCAGGTCGTTCCAATATTTAACAGTCCATGGGAAGAAGCTATTTGAGTAAATTGTTGAGTTGGTTCTAGGTCTCTGGAAGGATGATGGGTGTGTGCGTCTAAGTTGGCGAGATGGTCTGGATAAGTAGGGGTTCCAGTCAACGTCTACGAGGTTTGCGTTGATTTTGTACATCATATTGAGTCGGGCAATCTTTCGTCTGGTCTCGAGGTCAGTCCACTGGAGGGAGGTTATCATGGCTGTCACGCTGGATTCTCTTGAGTAGTCGGTGAGGCACATTCTTGCAGCAGCTCTTTGGACCATGTCAAGCTGATGTTTTTCTTTTTGTGTGCTAGGGTACCATGCAGTCGTGCCGTACTCTAGTTTGGGTTGTACAAGTGAAAGATAAAGTCGTGATTTGACGTCAACAGTACATGCCTTGAAGTTACGTCGGATGACTCCCAGTACCTTCTTAGAGCTCTTGGTGATGTTGTTAATGTGAGAGTTCCATTTTAGATCGCTGCTGAAGGTGATGCCCAAGTAGGGGTGGCTAGAAGTCACCTGTAGAGTGTTGTTACATAGTTTATAGGGGGTAATGTTTGGAGATTTCTTCGATGTGAAATGCATGGTAAAGCATTTGTCCATGTTAAATGCCATCTGCCAGTCGGAGCCCCATTTGGAGAGGGCGTCGAGATCCTTTTGAAGAGTTTGGGGGTCCATTTCTGAATTTATTTCCCGGTAGATTAGTGCATCGTCAGCGAATAAACGTATCTTGGTACCTTTGGAGATACAGTCAGGCATGTTGTTAATGTAGATTAAGAAGCACAGAGGGCCGATGACAGTACCCTGGGGGACACTTGATGTAACCTCTGCGGCTGAAGACAGTTTCCCATCAAGTGTTACTCGTTGTTTTCTTTGTGTTAGAAAGGTTTTAATCCAGCCAAGTTCTTTTCCTCTTATCCCGTAGTGGTGGAGTTTCTTGAGTAGTCGTGTATGCGGAACGCGATCAAACGCTTTTGAGAAGTCCAATAGAACTGCATCGACTTGCTTATTTATATCAAAGTATTTTGCGATGTCGCTGATTGTAGATACTAGTTGAGTATCACACCCCCTTCTTTTACGAAAGCCGTGTTGAGAGTCCACAAGAATATCAAGTCGATCTAGATGAGACATGATATTGCTAGTAAGGATATGTTCAAAGATCTTACAGCAGATTGAGGTTAGTGCGATCGGTCTATAGTTGCCGGGTGAGTTTTTGTTGCCCTTTTTGAAGATAGGTGTGATGTGGGACATAAGCCAGTCAGACGGTAGATCACCTGAGTCAAGGCTTTGGTTAAAGATTGCTGATAAAGTGGGAGCCAGCTCCTTGGCACACTCTTTGAGGAATCTAGCTGGCAATTGATCAGGTCCAGATGCTTTATTGGGTTTTAAGTCAGACAGAAGCTTTTTCACACCTTCTGGTGTGATTGTGATGGAAGGCATTTCCGGATGGGGATCTCCAGACATATCAGGGATATTTTCAAGGTCCTCTTGTGTATAGACTGATTTGAAGTAGCTATTCAAAATTTCTGCTTTTTCTTGGCTGTCGTCAGTTGTATTCCCGTCGTTGGTAGACAATGGAGGGACACCTCCGTTGTCAATACGTTTTGATTTGACAATTTTCCAAAATTGTTTGGTGTTTTGGTGCAAGTTTCCAGACATAGTGTTTTTAATATAGTCGCCTTGAGCATGTCGAAGCTCTTTTTTGTAGTTAGTTCTGTGGGCTTTGAAGGCTAGTTCGTCGCTTTCAAGTTGGGTCCTTTTTTGTTTGTTATACAGTTTCTGAAGTTTGCGTCTCATTCGTCTAATCCTGCCATTGAACCAGGGTAAGTTATGTCTGCTTGAAGTCATCTTTGTAGGGATATGCTTGTTCATCAAAGTCGTAATGTGCTCAGTGAGGTTAATCCAATTTTCTTGAACAGATTTTTGGTTTAAGTTATCAATCGTGGTTTTCCCAAAGGAAACTAAGCTTTCACGCACAGATATAAAATCTCCTTTTGTGTACTGGAAGATCTTTCGCTTCGGTGGGAGCTTTCTACGTGGTTTTACATCACATAAGATTTCAACTACTTCATGATCACCCAACTTTGGTAGAGTTCTCACATGAGTCACAAGAGTGGGGTTGGTAGTAAAGAATAAGTCCAAGGTCTTGTCGCGACGTGTGGGGATTTTGACCGTCTGAGTAAGGTGAAATTTGGTGCTCATGTCCAAAAGAAGATGACACTGGGTAGAAATATTGCTACCAGGTGTGACTGTGGTGTTCTTCCAGTCAATATCTCTCATGTTGAAATCACCTCCTAACCATATAGAACAGTTACTGCCGTAGTTGGAGTGAAGTTTGGAGATCGACCTGTCAAGCTCATCAAGTGATTCTGTGGAGGAGTTCGGATTATAGTATGCACCGACGTATCTAACCGCGTTCTTTCCTAGGTCAAGTTTGATCCATAATAAATTTCTTTCCATTTGAGTGCGAAAATCATGTAGAGTCTACCAAAGGGGTTTATGATTTTGGATATATGTATAACATAACCCACGTTATGTTGTAATAGTAGAGTATAAAAGTTCAAAAAATGGATTGTTGGGTTTACACCTATGATCTAGTATGAAGGTCCAACCCGTTTATAGTTAGACTTCATCTATTGTAGGAGTGTATTTTGAGCTGTGAATCAACTGGAAATTACAGAACTTAAAGGTAAAGATCAGTTCTGGTCATGCGATTGCATTGTGAATGAAACGAGGTGGAATCAAGTCTACTGCAAGGTTCTGGAATCATCAAAATGATAAGAAATTTTGCCCAGTCTTGGTAAAGTTACAAGCACTGTACACAGAAAGATGTATATGGGACTACGCGACACGTGTGCGATATTTTTCCGGTCCAAATAGATATTATAATTTACCGAATATATCAATCAGTGGGCAGTTTCCCGACAAAATTGGTGTCATCACTCATTAGTCAAAACATTTTTTCACTTGATTGGTATTGGTAATAAGAGCTTCCATTTCATTTTGTGAGAGGGGGCGTTTCCAAAACTGGTCTTTACTTTTAATTATTACAGTCATTTATGGCAATAGTATGATTTTGGAGCACCGCATTCAAAACTTTTCAAAAGTAAGTATTTCAACAATGATTTTCATTTTGTCCTATTTGTTTTGTGCACGTGTCTGAAAAATTGATACTTCTTAGCTGAGAAGCTGGTATGGTCCATCCCGTTTATATTGTAGGAGTATGTTTGTGCACTAGTCAGTTTTACTTCTAAAGACTTTGTTATTTATTTTGTGCAATATTTCCTTCAATGTATTGTGTGTTGTTTGGCGCCAAAGAACCTTTCTTTTGTACTATGTTTGTTGCAATATATGATCTTTGTACCAATAGACAAGCCTGTATTTCTTGCAAATTCTAGGTTTTATGCCCCCAAATGGCCAAACAGACCTTTAAGTCAAGGATAACCGTTTTCAGTCATGTCATGTTTAAAGATCTGCTTTTAGTTTTATTCACTTCTTATCCTTCTATGCTTCTTTCTGCAAAACATAGGTCTAAGAAAAAGATTACCATTTTACCAGTGACTTGTCTAATTTATGCGCTACAGCTCCAAATAATTGTTCCTATCTACACATGCCACTGACATTTAAATGTGTACCCCTTCCCTTTTTATAATGCCATCTTGCCGTTTATGATGGAGCTAGCCTTAAACAAAGGGCTTGGAAGCCTTGGTGAGGATAAGACAGAATTAACCATCTGGATTGGGGAATTTTTTTATGAAAAATGATTTTGTCAACCTTGCCATACACAGACAGTTACCCTTGCCACACCTTGCATTCCTCTTAAAAAGTTTGTCTTTGGATTTTCTTTATCTAGATATTTATACAGTCTTATTCCTAAAGCAGACAAAACAATTGTCTAGTTAGTGTTGATATCCAGACTTTAGATCCCGTCTCGGAACCGTTCCGTAAATCTCTTATTATCCTAGTCATTTCTAGCAAATTGGTGCCAATTGAAGGTTGGTGATCTTAATATCATATTTTATATTATCACCAAGCCTTTAAGGCTAAGTGGAGCTCCATGTCTTTTGTTCTTTGAAAAAATGTTGATACAGTAAAATGTCCCCACTGTCATGTTAAATATTAAATCTGTCTTCAAGTTTATCTGTGTCATTTTGGAGGTATTTTATTTACCGGTACCAACTTCATTTCGAGACTCAACTTACATGACTTAATCTCAACTTCATTATAATCATCAGGTAGACTGCACCAAACGACATAAGAAACATGCTGTCACAAACCACATGTTATAACGAGTCCTAATTAAGTAAGGTAAATTTCTTGACTTACTAACATGCTTTATATTTGCTTTCTTTCAAAGGTTTCCTACGTGATTCGCGATGAAGTGGAGAAGAAACACAGGTCAGGGGTCAACGCACTTCAGTTTGACCCTCTTCTTAACAGACTCTACTCAGCCGGGAGAGATTCCATTGTCAGAATATGGAACCTACCTGATGAAAGAGTAAGAGCATTTCTAAATAATAAGAAAACCCTCTTCTACTTATGTTCATTCTCAAAAGAGATGATTTCTTTACTTTTATAAAATATGCTATTATTTGCAAATTACACAGATGTGTCTGCATTGATTTTTAACACATATAATGGGCAGTTTTTACAGTATACTTGTAAAGTTCCCTATGGAAGTCATTTGACACATTTCCAGTCAAGCGTGCCATACTATTTCATTAGTTTGTAGTTGAAAGGTCCGTAAGACATAATAGAAACGTCCTGAAAATCAAGTGATACTCGTTTATTACAGGAAGGACCTTGACCCCCAACCCCGTCAACAAAGAAGAAATATGTTTTGTGTAATTACATTTAATTCTTATGCTTTTACTTTGTACATTCCATGCAATTCAGCCTTCAGGCTGCCATTTTGGATTTTGATAAATGTATTTCAAACTCAGTTCAGTTCGAGACCTGCTTTTTAAATGTTGGACATTAGTTTTGAGTTCTGTTTCATTGTTGTTATGATAGGAGCAGTATGTTCAGTCGATGGAGCATCACACAGACTGGGTGAATGATGTTGTCTTATGTTGCGGAGGAAGAACTTGTGAGTAAATTTTGATCACCCATTCCTTGACGGGTTTGACGTCTGTGGTTCAGAAGCCCTCCTCTCTACCATAGACATTAAAATAATCAAAGCTGACTAACTTTGAATTTGATACTTTTTACTTTTTGTGTATTGCTGCAGCCAAATTTGGTCATAGTGTTATTATTTTTTATAATTCTGTCTTTTGAATTTCCTAGGTATTACTTCGATGATATATCGGTAAAAGGGTCTGAAAATCAGACTATACTTGGTTGATTGCGATCAGTCAATTCGACAACTAATGCCTGTTTTGCGGGAATTTCTAAATTAGTATTGTCTTTCAAATGCCGTTTTAAATTTAACCTTTTCATTTTGGGGCTTGCAAATGGGACTACCTTTAATGTTATACAAATTCTTGAAAGAAGCTATTAACTGCAGATGTTTTGCCATTGTTACATTTATTAATAATAATTTTTTGTAAACAATACCTCTAAATATTTGAATAGATTGTCACGTCATATAAACCAGGTATATTCAGACACTTAATTCAACTTCAATTTGTTCTGATGATTTATACAGTGATATCGGCGTCATCGGACACAACAGTAAAAGTATGGAATGCACACAAAGGTTTCTGTATGTCAACGTTAAGAACACACAAGGTAAGAGATCAAAGTATCATAAAGTTTGCATGCTCCAGCACTCAATGAATTGAATTCCAATGTTATTCAGAATTTTGCATGTGGTGGTACATTTCACCAAGGCTGGAATTATGCTTGTTGTGTTGATGATGTTGTTTTTTGCGATTCCTTATCTTAAATAAGTTTTATTCTGTTGGCCACCCATCGCAATTGATGATTCAAACTTTGGTCCAGATTTATGTACACCATCTCTTTGAATTAAGGTCAAATAATAGGCAGTTTTTAGTGGTCATCATTCAAGATCCTTCAAATTAGGATTGACTCTATGGTCAAGAATTGGGTCATAACACAGTTTTTTTTTTCAATTTAAATTTCAGGACTACGTGAAAGCGTTAGCATATGCCAAAGACAAAGAATGGGTGGCGTCTGCTGGTCTCGACAAACAAATCTTCCTGTGGGATGTTAACACGTTAACGGCACTCACAGCTACCAATAACACCGTCACAAGTAAGTCTTTATTTAAAATTTCGGCGATCAATCGCAAAAATAGACCAGGGCATCGTTTCTGTCATACCTACAGTACACGCATACTGACATTGCATCAAAACGTGTGTTAAATTTAATACACGCAATGTAACGGGTTGTCGTGAAACGAAGCCCTGTTAACTAAATTTCAATTGATGCATGTTTCTCTCCCTAACCCATAGTATAGTTACCAGCCATTACATTCACCTGCTATGAATAATAACATCTCTATAGGCGGACTCCACTGTGCATAGATTAGATGTATTGCTATGTCAGGTAACCCCTTGGAAAGCTGTTTAATTTGCAAGAGCAACATTTGTTCAAAATGAATGCAAGAAAGTTGTTCTCATGTCTATTGTCTAATGAAGATCAAATAGTTATAGATTATACACAGTATTGACTGTGATCATTGATTTGCGGAAACATGTTTTTCTTGGTACATCAACATGTACGTGGTCTCGAACTAAAGTGATGATTACTTATTTCCAATGGCTTTAAAGTTTATTTGGGGACAACATAAATTAAGTTTGTCTGATCGACCAAGCTGTGCCAGGCAGGTCGGATCAGGTATATGAATTATTTTTTTGCCTCTCATTTATTTAATTTTATGCATGAGGATTTTTAAAAAAAGGTCGAAGCAGCTATGTATTACTAGTGCTTGTCATTCATCATCTGAAATCATAGTAATCTGACCCCCAAAAAAGTTGGGGGAAGCTTCCCAGATTTTCCATCAGCTTTTAGCTAGATAATGTAAGGAGAATGCTATAATTATGTTTTTTATAACAATTTTGATACTTGAAATACTTTTCTGTTAGCATCTTCTTTGAATGGTCAGAAGGATTCCATCTACAGCCTAGCTATGAACCAGTCGGGCTCCGTCATTATCTCTGGCTCAACAGAAAAGGTAAAAAAAACACTCCATTGTTTTGATTTATAGTTTAATAGAGGTTCCACCGGAATGTGGATCACATGGTTCGTGGTTCAAGTCCCACCGCGGCACTAATTTCCTTTCCTTGAAAATCTTAAGTCATACCTGCCAACCACCCCGATTTAGGCGGAGTTTCTCCGCATTTTTCATACCAACTCCGAATTCCGATTGCATGCCTCAAAACTCTGATTTTTTTTAATTTTAAAATATTTTTAAAACAAACGACTGTTGCATAAGACTAAAGCATAACACAGCACTGATAACCAGATCACGCCTTACGGGGAAACGATAAACAGATCACGCCTTACGGGGAAACGATAAACAAAAGTACTTTATATAGCGAATGCCGCCTTATCACATAGCCTCCGCACACAGCGCTGCATGTCGCACGCATTCACTCATAGGTTCACTGAATTTGACTACACTGGATAGGCACTTTCGCGCACATGGTCCGTCCGCCGCCATCTTGTTTAATTCCAAAACAACACGGCCGCTACGTATGCTACGTGCGTTCGTGCCTTTTGAGGGGAGCATGGGGGTAGATGATCGTGCGCATGGCGCCCGCAATATAGTAGCGAAGACTTCGGTGATTCAGCGGGCGCATTGCAAGTGCAGTGCGGTATACGGTGTGTTGTTGTTCATGAACGCCGGGCCTAGCGGCCTGGGCTGGTGTGTCTGTGGTACTGGTGAGTGTACGTGTGCGTGTGTAGAATACGAGTTCTGCCATTTGACTGTGGATTCGAATTTGCCATTCGACGCTTGAACGAGGTGTTTTCTTCCTGAATATTATCATGGATTCACTCAAAAGAGCGAGTACCCGAGAAGGAGATCCTTTGACTGGAAACAGATTTTTAAAAACGTTTTTATGCACATCTTTATTTTGGACTTGAATATGGTAGGTTCGAAATGCAGTAAGAGTGATTGGGTGTTTGTGTACGTTTTGCGCGAAAATTATGCTGCGGTGTCTTGCGTTACGGAAAGACCCCCATTTGTTACGGACAAATATGGTAAATGTTACTGACAGCCATCCTATAGGGTTGGCATCTCTGCCCCCCCCCCCCCCCCCCCCAATCTACGGGCTACTACCCCAATCCTTCGGTGGTTCGCGACCTCGTAGTCCATCCAGAAAAATTTACTCCTAATTTCTCTTGTCTCAGGTTGGCAGGTATGTTAAGTTAATATCCTTGGGTTCTTTGAAGTAACTCTACGTTACTTCAAAGGAAGGCAAGACATTGGTCTACATTTGCCACTCTCCACCCAAGTGTTAAATGGGTACCCGGGAAGATGCGAACGTGAATGTTGTGGGATTGGCATGTGTGTGCTTGTAAAATGTCTGGAATACTCCCCCAGGAGCGGAGAATGCGTCCACTATCATGTGCAGATTAGCAATTGAATCCAATGACTGTGGCAATAATAATTGCAATGTATAGCACTTAAAAACCTAGTAGTTTTAAGTGCTATACAAGTGTGACTATCATTATTATTAGTATTTGTTTGTTTAATTGAGGCAGCAGTTACAAGTCAGTGGCTATTGCGGGGAAATCATTTTCTTGCATTCTAGATGACTTACCGGTAGTATTTTCACTACATGCTTATGACCTGCTAGCATGCTGAGTAATTTCAAATTTATGCAAGTTCACAGGCAAAGAAAAGCAATTAAAATCAACAGACATCTCAAAGAGCTGTATTATACTGTTCAATTGTTTGGTTGCCAGTAGAGTTGATATGATGTGTATTATGTGTTCCCTTCAAGAGAAAAAAGAGACCAAAGTAAGGCTGAAATTTCTTGAATTCAGTCATATTTTTTCTACAAAATTGATTATTAACATCCATAGCTTAATTCCATCATCATCATGTCAGAGAGAGCACATTCTTGAGGACTGTAGCCTCCATGAAATGAACAATGAATTTTGTATGTACATTTTGAGGACTGTTTTGAATGTTTTCATTTTTTTCTTCAGTTCAGTTTGTTTTATTATCATATCCATAATTACAATCAATTACATTTCATTTGTAAACAACATATTTCATAATACAATGCATTTATATTTATTTTTAAAAAGTATACAGGGCGTATCATAATAAAGGATATTGAAGTTTAATGACGATTTATATGAAAACTACTGATTTCATAATCAAGCATTTTATGTCTGTTGTAAAGGACAGAATGTCCTCTTTTTAATGACACCCCGATCATACTACTACTGTCACAGTTGACTGAATAACAAAGCATTGCTGTCCACCATGTGAAAGGTGCACTGTGACAAGTTAGCATTCACAGGTAAATTATAAAGATTAGTGCTTGTGTCAGCCCAGACATATTGAAATGCTGAACAATGAGTGGATTATGTGTCTAAGAAGGAAATGTTATCAAACTTGGCACAGTGCACCTTTCACATGGTGGACAGCAATGCTTTGTTATTCAGTCAACTGTGACAGTAGTAGTATGATCGGGGTGTCATTAAAAAGAGGACATTCTGTCCTTTACAACAGACATAAAATGCTTCATTATGAAATCAGTAGTTTTCATATAAATCGTCATTAAACTTCAATATCCTTTATTATGATACGCCCTGTATACAAAATAGATACTTTAACATGTAATGTAATTAATATTAGTTAATCTGAGAAACATAAATACTTACAGTTTTCTAAATCTATTTCCAGACAAATTTATTATTATAGCTCATCTGTAGTTGAAGGAGTATTTGTGTATGTTTTGAAGAGTAAGAACAAATATTATTCATGAATTTCATTAAAAGAAAGGAAAGAAAATGTGTATGGAATACTTGAAACTGTTATCAAGGGCCACTTATTTTTATACTTATCTTTGCATATTTCATATGATATTCAAAACATAAATCATTTCCAACAGTATTTAATGCCTCTTTTTAGACTATTTTTACATGATTGCGTGGGGAAGCATGTTTAACTCTGTTTCCCTCTATTCTTTCCATTCCATCAAAGGTTCTGAGAGTGTGGGATCCAAAGACGTGTGCCAAGATCATGAAGCTCAAAGGTCATACCGACAACGTCAAGGCATTGGTCATCAACAGAGATGGCACACAGGTAAACTCTTGCACTAATCATTTGAGTCAAATCAATCGATACAAATCCGTTCTCAATTCCTATTTTGAAAAGTACTTGATGTTGTTGTTGATTGACGATCTTATTCCTTTTGAATTGTCCTTATTTGGTTTTGTCCTTATTTGGTTTTAAATGTTGAATATCCTTGAAAGCCCTCTCCTATTTTGTCCAAATTGGGTGACCCAAATAACTGTAAAAATTTTGAAATACATACAGAGTTTAACATCTCAAATAAGGGACTACATATTCAATAACTGGTCAAATTGGAAATGTCAAGGGATGGGAGGTATCACTCGATACATGTATGTGATGATGTTCTCCAAAATGTGAAATTTGTATGTCATGTTAGAAAAAGAAAACATTTAGATGTGATGTAATACATTTTGACACAACTTTTCTCCAAAATACCGAATTTGTTATGTCGTGGAAGAAAAAGAAAATGATTTAGATGTGATATAATATATTTTGACACAATTTTTTCCTGAAGATGATCATTCTCCTGAAGGCTATCAGAACAAAGTGATTGGAATGGCAAGAACCAGTGAGCTCGTAGATGAGCTCAGCCGTCTTTGGAGTGCTCACCAGCCATTTTGGGGGCTCTGATTCCTTTGAAAGAATTCATGTTGTTATCTTGAAACTTCTACCTACAAACATATTATTGTTCTTCTGGTGAAAGGATTGCCCTTAAAGGCATTGTTCAACAATGTTTAAGCTGAGATGCATGACCCTACGTGTTATCAGTGTCTGTGATATGGTGTAATATTGAAGCCCTAAAAAAATTGCACTTCAAAATCATCATGAAGTGCCTCAAAAAAGTAAAAATCTTTGAGTGACCGGATTTACCATACTCATTTTTCCCAATAGTCTGTAGT
This sequence comes from Strongylocentrotus droebachiensis, assembly GCA_035222895.1. Classification (NCBI taxonomy): domain Eukaryota; kingdom Metazoa; phylum Echinodermata; class Echinoidea; order Camarodonta; family Strongylocentrotidae; genus Strongylocentrotus; species Strongylocentrotus droebachiensis. The sequence continues at coordinate 193,899 of JAVYIG010002611.1, read as the reverse complement.
GTTATGAAAACCGTTCGGAAAACGCTAAATTTGATTTCGATTTCCAGTCATAAATATCTTGATAATCAGACAGGCAATCAGCTTTTAAAATTCATGGAGTTTGTGACTGACCTAAAGGTTATTAATTATCATGGCAGCATGATTTAAATCCAGAATTTTGTTTCAGAATCTGAGACATCTTACCCATTCCCTTTAAATGTTCCCTCTGATCTCATTCACCAGTGTCTGTCCGGTAGCTCGGACGGGACGATACGCCTGTGGTCACTGGGGCAGCAGCGTTGCATAGCCACCTATCGGATCCACGAGGAGGGCGTGTGGGCTCTGCAGGCCAACGAATCCTTCACCACGTTCTACTCCGGCGGCAAGGACTGCTACGTCTACCAGACGGACATCAAGAACCCGGACGCCAGCGAGCTGATCTGCGAGGAGAGCTCCCCGGTCTTAAAGATAGAGCTAGTGCCTGAGGAGGATGCCATCTGGGTGGCCACCACCAGGTCTAGTCTCAACCAATGGGTCAGTCAGTGCAAGATCCCTTATTTAAAGCACCACTGTACTTCTTGTAGCTACTTGCTCCCTCTATATCGAAAACAATGCCTAATAGGTGACTGTTGGTCCCCCATGATCCTCTTTTTCTTATGTTAATTGAATGCTGAGTTGATGAGTTAGCCACCTGTCAGTGACCACGCTGTGTGGTCTATTCCCTCCTTGCCAAACCAGTACAGACAGTCTTTAAACTCAACTTGTCCAAATGCTTCTCAAAATGTATTTGTTTGTTGCAGAACCCTTTTGAAAGAGCAGTTGTTTTACAAATAACATCTTCTGTCTTTCCAATCTTTTGTCATTCTTTATTCATTGCATTATAGCAATATTATTTATAATCTGTATAAAAGGTAGTGCTCTGTGGTCACAATAAAGTTTACTTTGTCTAAACTGGACTTGTTTGCTTAAAAAATTGTACAAACTCTGCCATTGTGTAAGGCATGAAGGGTGACTCGTTCATATTTGATTAAGCCTTCAGCCTTGTACCAAAAAAAATGTAAATGCATTTACAAGATAATACTCTAATTACATGATAATACTCTTATTACATATATTTCATCTGTTTTAATCACAGAGCCTTTCAAGTAGAGGAGGGAGGAATGTTGATGATTATGACAACGTGGGCATGGAAAGTGATTGCCCTAAACCAAAGATGACAGTAGAGGGCGGTTCCAGCATCCGACAGTACCACATACTCAACGACAAGAGGCACATCATAACGAAAGACACCGACAATAGAGTGGCGCTATGGGATGTATTGATGGTAAGTTTAGAGGTGCTGTTTAGAAAAAATAACTCCCAAAGCTGATGGAGGTTCTCAGCAAATAGCATTTGTTCTCCATTTGAAATTAATACCTCCACTTATCATCTCTTGTGTGTCATAGAATGCACAATTGATGCAAAGAGTGATAGTGAATTCATGACTCTTAGAAGATTTGTTTAAGGTTTACGAACCTGTAAATACTTCTAATGCCGAGGCAGTTATCTCTAATTGCTTTCTTTCAGTCTCTCTGTCCACCCCCATCTTTATTCTGCTTACTTCCTTAATGCCATTCTTACAGTCTTTACTCCCATCAATAATCATTTTTCTGTCTCCTATTTTCCCTCTCTCTTTCTTCAACTCTTTCTTTTTCTTTTCTTTTTTTCTCTCCCTTCCACATTTCTTATTCTAATTCAGTCTCTTTCTCTCTTACTCTCTCTCTCTCTCTTTCATTTTCTGTCCCACTACCTCTCATCTTTCTCTGTCACACTCTCTCTTTTGTCTCTCTTCCTTCCACATTTCTTATTTTAATTCACACGCTCTCTGTCTGTCTATCTCTTTCTCTCTCTCTCTCTCTTTTCTCTCTCACTCTTTCTCTCTCATTCTCTCTCTCTCTCTCTTTCTCTCTCTCTCTCTCTCTCTCTCTCTCTCTCTTTCTCTCTCTCTTTCTCTTTCATATTCTGTCCCACTACCTCTCATCTTTATGTCACTCTCTCTTTCTCTTTCAGGTCATCCTCCTTCTTTCTTAAGTTATCATGGTCTAACTAAAGATGGTTGAAAGAATCAACCGTTATGCCTTTCAGATAATTTGTGTACCTCACCATTTCTCCTTTTATCTCACATGTATTCATAACTTCCCCCTTCTTTCTATAGGCAAAGAAAGTGGAAGATCTGGGCCATGCAGATTTTGAAGTGGAAATAAAGAACAGGTTCCAGATGATTTACGTTCCCAACTGGTTTGCAGTCGACCTTAAAATAGGGGTAAGTCTTTACAATTTGGGGCATAGCATGAGTTCAAGATTAACTTTAATCTCATGATAGCTTTTCTTTTTAAAGGAGTTATATTTTTAAGGCTTATAACATTCTGAATACTCAATTTTTGTATTGATTTTTTGTTGTTGAGAGGGGGGGGACCTTTTTCCTGTATGCCACATTTTAGTGTAACCCATTCAAGCTATTAATCAGGCAGTAATTCAATTTATTTTGGTTTTGCTTTTATACAGATGTTGTGCATACATTTAGAAGAGTCCGACTGTTTTGCTGCCTGGGTTTCTTCAAAGGATAGTGGTTTAGGACCGGCTGATGCACCTGATATTAAAGGTAAACATCAAAGAGATAGTTTGAAGAGTAGAAAGTGGGTCCCTAGTCGTAGCTCTTCACAACAGTCGCCCGATTCCTGTGGCTTGACCCAATAATTTCACATTCAACGCCCTACACTATACCAGATGCTCCTGTTATCAAATGGGTTTTTGAAGAGTAGAGAGTGTGTCCCTATGCATATCATTTCATGAGAATTCCTCAATTTTCCTGGTTTTGCACATAATGTCTTATTCATAGTGCTAAAGTAAACCAGATGCATTTGATATTGAAAGAAAGGACTTACAAACAGCTTCTCAGACAAAAAAGGGAAAAAAGAAGACAGTTAATAGTCTCGATCTGTACACTATTAAAGCTAAACTTAATTGAAATGGACCTGTTTGTGGCATGTTTAGCAAAGCAACTTTTTAATCTAAAGCTCTTGGATGCTTGGTTATATGTGATTAATATTTCAGATAGGCATGCAAAGGAATCGGCTATGGATACAAAAAAGAGTGAAGTGCACAAAAATTAATTTTGTTGCATGGACATGTTTTAATCTTTCCCCCAGCTCTTTCTGTGTTAAGAAAATGATAAACAATATTTAGAAGTTCATTTTTGTTCTGCCAGTGGTACCTTTTTGTACATAAAACAATCTGTAATTTTAATCTATTTTACATTATAGTTGAAAAAGAAACATCAACCAGAAAGTACTTACATGATTGGGTTTGCATACCATATTGATGTATGCATTGTGGTCATACATTTTCATGCATAAATTTTGTGCAGGAATATTGGATTATTTGTATCCTATTGTCTAACACAATCTGTAATTTTAATCTATTTTACATCATAGCTGAAAAAGAACATCAACTAGAAAGTACTTTCATTAATGGGTTTGCATACCATATTGATGTATGCATTGTGGTCATACATTTTCATGCATAAATTTTGTGCAGGAATATTGGATTATTTGTATCCTATTGTCTAACACAATCTGTAATTTTAATCTATTTTACATCATAGCTGAAAAAGAACATCAACTAGAAAGTACTTTCATTAATGGGTTTGCATACCATATTGATGTATGCATTGTGGTCATACATTTTCATGCATAAATTTGCAGGAATATTGGATTATTTGTATCCTATTGTCTAACACAATCTGTAATTTTAATCTATTTTACGTCATAGCTGAAAAAGAACATCAACTAGAAAGTACTTTCATTAATGGGTTTGCATACCATATTGATGTATGCATTGTGGTCATACATTTTCATGCATAAATTTTGTGCAGGAATATTGGATTATTTGTATCCTATTGTCTAACACAATCTGTAATTTTAATCTATTTTACATCATAGCTGAAAAAGAACATCAACTAGAAAGTACTTTCATTAATGGGTTTGCATACCATATTGATGTATGCATTGTGGTCATACATTTTCATGCATAAATTTTGTGCAGGAATATTGGATTATTTGTATCCTATTGTCTAACACAATCTGTAATTTTAATCTATTTTACATCATAGCTGAAAAAGAACATCAACTAGAAAGTACTTTCATTAATGGGTTTGCATACCATATTGATGTATGCATTGTAGTCATACATTTTCATGCATAAATTTTGTGCAGGAATATTGGATTATTTGTATCCTATTGTCTAACACAATCTGTAATTTTAATCTATTTTACATCATAGCTGAAAAAGAACATCAACTAGAAAGTACTTTCATTAATGGGTTTGCATACCATATTGATGTATGCATTGTGGTCATACATTTTCATGCATAAATTTGCAGGAATATGTGATTATTTGTATCCTATTGTCTAACACAATCTGTAATTTTAATCTATTTTACATTATAGCTGAAAAAGAAACATCAACCAGAAAGTACTTACATGAATGGGTTTGCATACCATATTGATGTATGCATTGTGGTCATACATTTTCATGCATAAATTTTGTGCAGGAATATGTGATTATTTGTATCCTATTGTCTACCGTAAAACAATCTGTAATTTTAATCTATTTTACATTATAGCTGAAAAAGAAACATCAACCAGAAAGTACTTACATGAATGGGTTTGCATACCAAATTGATGTATGCATTGTGGTCATCAGTTTTAAGTGTATACATTTTGTGCAGGAATATCAGGCCCGATTTTTTTCCAGATTTTCCCCTTATTTCTCTATTCTTCTCTATTTTCCCCTAGTTTTGCCAATTTTTTCCCAATTTTCTTACTCAAAGGGGGGAATTTTGTTAGATGCCATTTTTCCCCCCGCGAATCCTCTTCTTTCTTTTTTACTCAAGAGGGGCGTGGTTGAGGGGGAAAAAAAAGTGCTCACTATCACCCCTGGAATATGTGATTATTTGTATCCTGTTGTCATTCCTTGCATAGTGAACTATGGAGGACTTGTTCTACAAGCTTTGCTGGAACACTGGCCCAGGACACACGCCTATGATCCAGAAGGCATCAATGGCCAAAGTAAGATCAGTATTTAAAGTTGATACTCTAAGCAAATAAATGTCCCTTAATTTGTTACCTACGGCAAGTATATGTTATTTTTAAGTTTTTCAATTACTTAGTATATCACAAAAAAATTCTGTCTACTCGAAATCCTCAATTGAAATGTTGAAAATATCCGCCTCTCTTTGCATAAAAAATCAGTCACGGCGCTGGTCTACTATTTATGACCTCACGTCCGGGAGAGAGTATATTCACGTACCCGGATGTTCCATAGCAAACGTGTGCAGAGTGATACGATTTTCTGCATATTTTTGTTTCAAAGGCTGAAAAGTCTAATACATGTAAATCATAATTCTATGTACAATTCTTTACCTTCCCCTAGTACTTCATAGTATTAATATCAATTCCCTTTTAAAAATTATGACATATACATGCCAACGATGTGCTGTTAGTCGATATTTTCACCATGTAATTTTGGTTTTGGTGTTGAAATCGGCCCAGGCACGGAGTGAACAGTAGTCTACCCATGCACAGTTCATTACCATACACTACAGCGATCTCCCGATGGTTTCTTCTTCCCTTTTCCCATGTCTTTCGCCTTCCTTGGCCCTGAAGATCCTTCATCTACCAATTCTGACACCGGTAGTCAGGAGCAAGTCTTTGTTAGTTGTTTTTCTTAGCTGGCAACGTCGCTTTCATTCTCTTGCAATTACCGATAAACATATAACTAGCGCACGTACGTTCCATCACAAGCAAGCAGCGCCTAGAGCAGCGGCTTACCTCCCGATTCTGCTCGCTTCACGAACGTTCATGCAAGAGCCGCATCACTCGCCAAAATATTATAGAGGAAGCGCGCTTGCAGGATCTCGTTTAAGTTTGATATTTTACCACATAAAATGTTTAACTGGTACTGTATCCTTTTTTGAGGCAGTCACACACATCTATGATAATTACTATCATAGTTCTAGACCTATTCGTTTTACAAAACTGCTCCTGTACCTTATCTGATGACAATATAATGCATCCGCCTATTCATACGTGCACGATTTAACTTTAATTCCTAAGCAGTAAACTCGTCTTAAATCTCTACCAAATAGGTGAATATGAGGATATAAAAAGAAATCAGCGACTGGAAAATGTTGCTTCGTTATTCTTCATTCAAATGAAAACAGAAAATCCATCAAATATACTCCTTAACAACAACAAATCTAAGCTCTGACAGGATAGCATTTACGTAGGGATATCACTGCCATTCACTCTCACTGAGCCCATGACTCCCGTTCGTGACGTCACGGATAGAGGCCCGACTCTACGTGCACTTCCGGGTTTCAGACTTAGATATTTTAGTAGAGTTTACTCGAATCAATTCATTATTCTAAACTTGTTTTGTCGGGTGGACACCATTTGATGTTATTATGGGGGTTAAAAGCTTTCTATTTATGTAATTATCTCAGTATTTGGGATTGTCTTAGAGTATCAACTTTAAAGAGATGGTTGAGTTCTGGGAAGAGGTGAAAAATAATTTGTGAGCGTTACCATTGTATTATGCAAGTGTGGAAGAACATCAGAGAAAAATGTTCCCTGAAAAGCATGGCTCTTCAATTGCCTTAATACTCTAAATATGGCATGTAACACCATAAAAATCGGGATGGATTTGTAAGCCACATGTTCCTGTAGTCCCACATACATCTTTCTGTGTACAGTGCTTGTAACTTTACCAAGACTGGGCTAAATTTCTTATCATTTTGATGATTCCAAAACCTTGCAGTACACACCAATACTTATATGCTAGATGATCAACCTTTTTTGATCGATTTCACAACAGAACTCAACTTTATCTTTAATTTGACTTTTTTAGTTGCTCTTCCATTGCAAGAGTAGAAAGGAACATGGACTTGTATCATTCAAAATGTAGGCACACGGTTGTTTTAAAGAAATTTTTGGCTTGCACCCAGTAGATAAAGATTGTGTGCTCAATCTTGTAGTTGAAAACAATTCAGAACAATATTGTGGAACCGGCGGGATTTGAACCTACCATCTACTGCTTGCCAGGCAGTGACTATACCACCAGGCCCATGGCACAGTCGCAATGAACTGGAAACAAATACCTTAACGTTCCTGACTCTTTCTGACTTATAACATTCATCAATCCGCCATTGGGACAATATTATTCATAGCCACACAATATCGGCTTTAATTTCACCTCACCACTCAAAGGATATTAAAGTTATGGACCATTCATAGTGATAATGTCCTTTTTGCAGAAAGCTGACAATGGTTCACTTGGGGGTTGGGGACTATTCTATCTTTCTGAAAAAGTTCATTAGATTGTCTTTGTTTTCTTCCCGTGCATATCCATCATCTTTAATTTTTAAGATGATATTGCATTTGTATATGCACTTCCTTTTCTTAAAAAATCATTCATCTTATTATGTATGTTCGTGTATCTGAACTGAATTTTTCTAGAGCATAAGAAGTGGCTTTATTGGCTCACTTTTTAACCTTCTAAATATGAAAAGACAATTGATATTTTATCATATCTTAGCGTATTTCAAAATTGAAGATATGAAATGAAAGAATGAACCAATGTTAAATGCACCTGTGATCAGTAATGAAAGAAATGGCCGTCTTGCTTTCACAGTGAATGGTATCGACACAAGCACCGATGACATCAACCTGACGGTGAACTCCTCCTCTCCGACCTCGCCCCATCCCCCGCATACCGTCATCAACAAGGGTAACAGCTACTTCAGCGTGCCGCCCCACACGCCCGTCATCTTCAGTGAGGTCGGAGGTCGAACCCTCTTCCGCTTCCTGTGCCGAGATGCCAGCGGGGATTCGGAGAGGATGCTGCTGAACGAGAACGTACCCCAGTGGGTAGTCTCTGTCACCGTTGAGGTAGACTCTCCTCTCCTCTCCATTATTATTATTATTATATATTTGGCACTTTCAAAAGAAACAAGACATTTGATTATAATCCATTTCATGAATAGCAAACTTAATATAGGTGTATAAAGTAATCGTTTCAAAACATATTTCTCTAAGTTCTTCCTGTCCTAGAGGGCTTCAAGTTATTTCCAGAATTTCTTTCTTGAGGACACGTAGAACATGTTCAATATTACCTGAGACAAGCTGAACCCTGGATTGAGAAGACAAGCCTTCCCAGACTATTAGAAACCTATGAACCGCAGTCTAATGGACTTTTGTACTTCTCTTTTTTAATCTGTTTGTTATTCAGCTCTAGTAGCCTATTCTTGTGCGTCAAGTTCTCTGTGCACTTACTGTATATGCACAAGAAATTATTTGTTTTATGTCAGTGAAGCAAGAGGATCTCTGCAAGTATATCTCTGCAAGTATATTCTTGATGAAAACCTATCAATTTTCCATTTAATCAAAAAGTTTTCCAAAAAAAATCATTTCATTTTTACATTTTAAACAGTATTCTTGTCATTCTTCTCCAAAGTATAAAAGCAGCATCATTTGATTTCGGCAAGTGAAAGACAGTTTCTTCTGATTCAATTGAATTTCTCCTTTTCTTTTTCTTTACAGCATAGTCAACCAAAGTTCAACAAGATTTCATTCTTTCTCCAACCTCACAACCCATCAGGAAATAGAACCTTGAAAAAGTAAGTTGAGAACAACGCTCAAAATACACGGGGGCGGTGGGCGATTCGCCCCCGTGAGCTCCATAATCGCCCCCGTCAGGTTGCTCACGGGGGCGATTGCAAAATTAAAAATCGCCCCCGTGGAATTATAAAATAAAGATTATCTTTTCTGATATAACTTTAACACAATATTGAGTATCAATTTTCAAACCTTAAATCAATGAAATGGAACTTAGATGGCGCTATCTCTCCCATCTCTATGAGTATTAGCGATACAAAAAAACGGAAGCTCGCACTATATTGTGCGGCCGTCAGCAGTGGCAATACTGCGCCGGTAGTACAGGTTTGCACGCTGACGCCCAATATCTGCTGGAGCTGGAGACGATCACGCAAAGACTGAAATATGCAGAAGTTTTTCGTTGCGAAAAGTGTGAATCCTCTGAAATCTGGTGATTCTAAAAGACCAGCAAATTATGTACCTCGACCAGTAAATCAATATCGAGAAGAAGAACAAGACCAAAGATGTTGCAGGGGCAGATCTAGGCGGTTTAGGGGGTTTAACCCTCCTACCCCCCCCCCCCCCCCCCCTTGGGCTGCCAAGTGAAAATGTGATGTGCATAGAAAAATGCCATCATGTGTCCAGACCTAAAAAGTATATACCTATGTCAGTATATGCCAGGAAAGCATCACTTACGGGGGTTCAAAATAGCACCAAAAAAATCGCCTCGCTGCTTTGCGGCTCGTGGACGATGCTCCGCATGTTAGTAGATGTCAGGAAAACATCACTGTCTTACGGGGGTTCAAAATAGCAACATCAAAAATGATAATGATAAAAAACAAGGAATTTAGGAGTTTCATGGGTACCAATTCAATGGAAATTTGTATTAAAATAAAATAAAGCATCACTTACGGGGGTTCAAAATAGCACAAAAAAAATCGCCTCGCTGCTTTGCGGCTCGTGGACGATGCTCCGCATGTTAGTAGATGTCAGGAAAACATCACTGTCTTACGGGGGTTCAAAATAGCAACATCAAAAATGATAATGATAAAAAACAAGGAATTTAGGAGTTTCATGGGTACCAATTCAATGGAAATTTGTATTAAAATAAGAGCCCCCGTCAGCACTAAAAGAGCCCCCGTGAGAAGGCTCACGGGGCTCTTTTTTGGGGGGGAAGAGCCCCCGTGGACAAAAAATTAATTTGAGCCCTGGTTGAGAAACTTCAATATACTTTGTGAAGAAAATTAAATCACAACCAGGTATTAAAGGGATAGTTGAGTTCTGTTTTCAAAGTGCATGGTTATTGCTCTTATTCTTATCTATGACATTTATAGTGCCCTTTTAGAACCTTAAATTGCTATGAAAGTAATTTTAGACCCCAAAATGCGTAAAATTTAGCCAATACGATCATACCAATTCAGCTCCACTTTTAAAAAAAAACACGGTGACCGTTAATTAATTATTTGATTAAAAGTAACAATACATGAGCCGGCTAATTGTGGGTAATACAAGCAACACGAAAATGCCAACAAAAAAGCCAACCGTCTCTGAATCAATTTTGATCAAACAAAGATGATTTTGTCATCTAAATATTATGTTCTTTCAAATTTGACACTCAGTTTGTCATTATCTCACAAAAAAATTATTTTGTGTAGCGCCCTCTGCAACAGAACTCAACTATCCCTTTAAAGTCTCAAGACAAACCCAAATTCTGATCGATAAAAAAGAAGAAATGATTGTACAGAGTACATTACATAGTGATTCAAATGCCCCTTTGCTGTTTCTTTTCTTCTACTGTTCTGTAGATTTATGAATTTGAATAAAGAATTTGATATCCCTCTGGACATGAAGGGCCAAATGCTGACTCAAGTGTTAATATAGGCATTTTGAGTTTTAAGTGTGCCACACAACTATGTTAGACTCTACATGTTTAAATATATTAAGATTTTATTATACAGCTTTCTAACTTTGTTACTGAAGATACAAAGAAAAGCATAATGCAAAAATAAAGTGAAAATGATATTATATTAATAGTCACATTTGTATAGCACTTACATGTAATACTAGGTTTCTTTGCACTTAACATTGTAATTATTATTACCCTGGTCATAGTGCACACGCTCCACTTCCCGGGGAGTATAAAATAGATATATGTATCTACTTTTTATGGCAGTATGACTTTATCACTGAACTTTTATTACAGGACAAGCTGGAATGTAGCAATGTCTTCATAAAAATTTAGTTTTGTATATAACACATGTATAATTTCTTCAACACAGGGACAGACTGTCGGCCAGTGACATGCTGCAAGCCAGAAAGGTCTTAGAGCACGTCTATGAGAAGGTGATGGGAGCGTACACGTCACCGTCATCGCCCTCCTCGGCAGGGGCAGCAAACGGGTACGGGACGGGAGAGGGAGCAGACAGGGACTCGGAACTGAGCAGTATCTCGGAGGAGAAAGTAGAGTTGTTATGTCAAGACCAAGTAAGCTTCAGTTCACATTCTTTAATCCTTAAAGCCCTTCTGCACTAGTTTGGCCAGGAGGGATTAGACCTCCCTGCAAGGTCACTGACAGGTGGTTATCTCATCAAATCAGCTCTCAATTAACATAAGAAAAAGGGGATCATGGCGGACCAATGGGTACCGTTCAGGCATTGCTGGCTCTATAGAGGGCGCAAGTATGTACAAGTATTGCAGTCCCGCTTTTAAGACTTGGGGGGGGGGGAAGAGGGAGGGGACATCATGGCAATCCAAGAATGTATTACTGGATGCATTTGTGGCTTTTTTTTCTCTCTAGACTTGCATCTTTCTACACCAAGTTTATGTAATTGGGATGGGAAAAATATTTGAGCCCTCATGTCAACATGAAAATGGAGAATTTTAGGATCATTTGTATGAAACAAATGTAAACTGAAAAGTCATTGTCATCATACTCAAATGATAATCAATTTTAAATCCAAATATAGATCATTGCATCAAAAGTTTTTTTTTTCCCTTTGATTGCATTGGAGGTCTTCAACAGTTTTTTCTTCGCACACCATTTTATTTGATAATTCATTAGTTTGAACTTGCAAAAGGGTTCCTGTATCTGTTAAAGGAAACCTCTTCCTAAATAATAAGTGTAGGTATGCTGTAAGATTAGATTTATTCCTTCCTATTGGATGTACAATGTGTACAAGAGATATATAAATGAAGATATTTATGGCATGGTGTAATGCCTTTTAGCATGACAAGCATGTAATAATAATGATATTGGATATTTGTATAGCGCACATATCCACCATGCATGGTGCTCAAGGCACTCCAACTATTACCCCGGCTCTGCTAGGCAGCCTATTTCGGCGCTCACAGTATTCAAGGAATTCCTTCCAACCCGTACCCATTTAACACCTGGGTGGAGAGTGGCAGATGTAGATTAATATCTTGCCAAAGGACATTAGCATTTTCTTGATAATTTTTTGGTGACTGTATATGCATATTTACAATCGTTATTATAAATTCATTTTATCTTTTCGCAGGTACTAGATCCCAACATGGACCTGCGGACAATCAAGCATTTCATCTTCAAGAGTGGCGGCGATCTCACCCTGCTCTACCGCAGCAAACATCCCAACGCAACCTGAGCACGCCTCGTGTTCAGTCCCACGGTACAGACATTCTCGTTTGGCGGCGTACTCTGCGTGGTGCTCAACCCCTTTTTAGACTACCTTGCATAGACTGTTCATGCATGTGGCTTGATTGTGATGATTTCGCACAACTCCAAGGGCAGAGTAGTTGGCAGGGAGAAACTTCAGCAGCAGCAGGTCTCTTGGTGTTTTTTCTCTGCTGGTGGTACTACTAATAATCGGTGATCTCTTGCCCCAATGCTTGTTGGTTTTGGTGATGACAATATTGATACTAATGTTCCACGTTTATATAGCACTTAATACATCGACGATGTCTCTAAGAGCTTTACAGATTTATTATTACCCACGGTTAACAATCCAGACTCGCCTGCAATCAATGTATGCACATTCTCCACTCCTTGGGGAACATTCTATCCAGGCGCCATGTTACAGATGCTCACAATCCTGGGCAAAATACATTAGCAATCGCATCATATCAGGTACCCAAAGTGGCAAATGGAGATTAACGTCTTACCAAAGGATGTTAGTGACGGGCTGGGATTTGATCTCCAGTCTGGTGACTTAACCATTAGCCCACAACACCTCTACACGTCGGCAACCAGTGGTCCAAGGAGAATTAGTGCATGGATGTCACTGATTGCTAGCTATACCGACCTGCTGTTTATTCTCACTTCGGACAATGGTTCTCATTAGCTCCAGGAAGCAGCCAACAGCAGAATGTAAATGCTAAGTTGTTCAATAAAATTACATTGTCTTGTGTTTTCATGCATAATAATTGACATCACTTGAGCATTCACTGTAACCGATGTAATCATTTACAGAGAGAAGACTTCACTTTTACTACCAGTGGGTCATATGGGTCTTTCATATAGTGCCCAAACCCCGGCCCCCCCCCCCCCCCCCCCCACTCAGTGTTATTTAGGGTACGCATATGCTTGTTCCCTCTTTTTGAAAGCACCCCCTATCTGAGGACTGCCAACATTTCCGAACCCCCCTTTCGCGGGCTTTTTGCAGGCTTTTCCTGCCTTGGAGACCCCCCTAAGTCATTAAAAATGCTCACTGTACCCCCCTAAATTCAGAATAATTTCTCAGGAGTCCAAAGAGATAAGAGGAAAAAAGAAAAAACACCCCCTTTTTAATGAAAAAATATCCGGGTGAAAAGTTAATACACCCCTTTTTTTACAATTCTCGGGCCGGACTTTGTCACAAGAAAAGTACCCCTTTACCGGACATTTTGGTAACACGCATGGGGTCCGTCCTTTCTCGGAGTGGGGGGGGGGGGCCGGGCCCAAACCCTTCACCACCTTCAGAAGAACTATCCCCACGAGGGAAATTCAGCATCGTCAATTCTTGATCCTCTCCGCAGTGAAGGCTCTCCAATAGCTCATAGGCTATGCTCCTAGTAATTCTGAATGACTGACGTGATATCCCATGGGGGTGTTTCACAAAGATCCTAAGTTGAACTTATCTCTAAGTTGGACTTAACAATTATAGAAAGCTGTTAGCATCTTCGAAAATATTTTTGTAAAATTATTTTTAAGGCATAAAATGTTGATTCAAATCATTCATACTTTCTATTATCAAGGAAATTTCAAGTTATTGATTTCGAAATTACAAAAAGTCTAAAATACTTAAATTTTTGCTTTTCAATATATTTCATTTTAAGGCTACAAATGGCTCTCCATAATGTTTAAGTCCAAATTAGAGATAAGTTCAACTTAGAATCTTTGTGAAACACCCCTCAGGTGTTTTGCTGCTTGCATGACATGTACATAAACATGTTTTATTTGGGAATTCCACCGAGTCTAGGATGAGCAAACTGATGCATTGCACATTAAAGCTCTTCAAAAGTATGTTTTTGAAGTAAACAGATCAAAGCTACCATACTTTTGACTCCCTAACTGATGACAGTGAGCTCAGCAATAAAGTGTATAGGAATCAGCCGGATTTGTAATGTCATGCTTTAGTACACTGTTCTAGTTCAAGCAGTGTACCGCTACTATACAAGAGATGCAAACATGCAATAGCTGTGCCAAAGAGCATATTATTCTCTGTATTTCATTCAGACTTGACAAGTGACAAGTTCATATTAGATATATTTTTAACTATGACTATTCAAGCCTAAAGTGTAAGTGAAATCATTATTTTGATAATGTATCATTTTTATATTTAAAAAATGTACAAGGAAATATTGAAATAGATACCGGTACGTTAGCTTATTGTATCTTGTAATACATAGACCAAACAATATTTTGCGAATAGAAATCATTATTCTGACGTCTCAGTATCCTAATTTGTGGTGTATAAAAGAGAATAATTTATTGATTGTATAAATATTGTAATATTCCTGTGAGACAGTCATATACATGTACATGTACCTGCTTCAAATGTTTGGTTTAAGATGTGTGTTGATAAGTTACTTGAAGCATTTGGCCAAATTTTGTGTTACTGTCCGTTGTGTAATCTGTAACTGCTGTTTTTCATTTTACAATTTCCTGTTACATGTAATTTTATGGGTCGTGTTTTTGTACATTATTTAAACTGAAACACTCTCTTGTGAACTAGCCATTTAAAGGTCCTAGTTGAGTTCTGTTTATGGAAAATATATTATAACCAAATTAGATGAATGCATTCTTATATCGTTTCATATCAATGAACGCAACAATGTGGAAAATTTTGTTTTCATCGTGTCCAGATTTTGCTTGGATTTGAATAAGTTTTTAGCTGGAATCTTGTAAGATTCATTCGAAGTGTAGAGAACCAAGCTTCGCCCAAGACCACATACCGCTGTGTTTAATATGTTTGATTGGAGTCGGCTAACTCGGTTCATAGACAACTCGGCCCAGCTGCAAAAACGGTCAGTTATTGCAGGTTTAGGGTTAGGTTTAGGGTTAGGGTTATGGTTAGGGTAAAATGCCAAAATATGAACATTTTTGCAGCTGGGCTGAGTTGTCTTTGAGCCGAGTTAGCCCGGACTAATTTGATTGCATACACACCTAAGTATAGAGAGAGATGTAACCCCTTGAAATCACACATGAAGTGAATGAATAAGAGTGAAAGTTGGGACCAAAATTTGTGGAAGCACAGATTTCATGCATAATCCAGATTGTCTTGATTTGAAGCCTACCAAATCCAGCACCCTCTTCAAATTTGAAGGTTTGTCATGTGAACCAAATTTCCTAGAAATCACTCCATTCATTTTACACATTACCATAGCTTGACCCTCTCTTTAACACTACAATCATGGGATTTGTGCTTAGAGATGAAATTGAGTAATATTAGTTAGCCCCATATTTTTTTTTTTTTTTCATTTTTTCAAAACAAAATATAATTTTGTGCAATGAAATGATATTGAAACATGTACAATTGGCTTTCTTTCTGTTTCCACAAGATTTCAAACAGGGAATTGTTAGGATTTGTTACTATCAAGATAAGAGCAGTTTTAGTACAGTGGGATCTCATTAAAACATACTCCTTAATTGGTACCAACGAAATTGCCTTGTTATATTGAAATCTTGTGATTGATTCAAATCAATGGCAACTTTAATCACTCACAACTCTGTACCAAGGATATAGGCATTTGTAAGCTTCCAATTGATTAGAGGACTTGTGATCATTTATATAAGACGGGCCCAATGGCTTTAGCATGAGTTTAAAAAAAAATAGAACTGGGATCAGCAAGAAGTACAAACCTTTTTATGATAAGAGGTTGCTTGAACATTGTTTTTCTCATATGAGTTTCCACAGTAGTGACTGTATATGCATTGTCTACATGGCTACATATACTTGATAACTTGTTATCAATACCAATACCAATTTACAATAACTGTTATAAATGTTATATACTGAAATCGTGGCATTTGGTTTTGATAACAGGTTTTATGAAACAGGGCCCATATCAACCAGTAGTCCATAACTATTGGAGTAGCAGGCGCCTTTGAATGTTTGAAACAGATAAATGGCGCCATACAAGTGTTGTCGATCATCATCATCAATTTGACTTGTTATATGTTTCATCACCTTCTATTAATTACATGTCCCCCTTTGTTATAGCATAGCTGTTATTTTGTATGCCTCATTGTCAGCAGCATTACAACTTACGTTTCATATTCGCGTCTACTATATCATTTTAAGAAAGTGAGCTGTTGTGATCAAAATGACTTTATATACCCAGGAACTAGTGCCATGGTCCAAAATTAGCTGTCATTTCTTTGCCTAGATCTAGATTATACAGGATTATTTTTTTCATTTTTATAAAATGGTGAAGACCACTTTTGGAGGGTCTTATTTTGAATAATTTCTCAATTTTTTTTTTCTTCTCCATAATGATAAAGCAAAGAAAAATCAGGAGGGCTGAACAAATTATCTGAATGTTTAACAATATTTTTAAATTCAATCAGTCACTAAGAAGGTAATGATTTGGAATAGAAAAGATATATTACAAATTTGGCAGTTATGGTAAACCACAATGTAAAACAGTAAAATCTATATTGCTTAACATGCAGAATCTGCATGAAATACTGGTTAGTAAAATCAAATTTGGTAGAAAAAGTTTCCACAAGTAACCCATTTAGAACTCATCTTTTTTTAGCTAGATGTGTTTGTTTATCTCTTTTATGCAACATTATTCATTTATTTACCTAAATTGTGTTATTTTTTAAGAATTATTATATTGGAGCGAAATATGCCAGATGTATTACTCCTCGTTATTATTTCTTGTATCAAGCCAGCAGCAGCGTATATTGTAAATATATATACATGTATATTGATTATGTGATGTAACATATTCTTATCATTATCTCATTTGTTTCTTCTGGAAAATGGTGACTATAGCAAGTATGAATATAAGAACTATGAATAAAAAAATATTTAAAAATGAAATTGCTACTATAAGAAGACATTTGTTTATAGTTTGTTGTACTTTTTTATGTTTTTAGATGTAGATTGTGTGCAGACACAAGAAATAGATTGCAAATAAGATTTTTATTTAAAGAGAGCGGGGAGGGAGAGAGAGTCAGGTGAACGTCAGTGTGAAGTAAAAGTGGACATATAAGAAATGGGGATGTATTAAATGTTAACTAGAACTTCAAGCAAGGTTTTTAAATAAAAAGAGCAAGCAACAAGTAAAAGCAAAACTTGACAAACTAATATCATTTCATCACTACAATGTTACATTTCTACATATGTTTGTATGTTTTTATTAGTCAAATTATCTTTCCATCATCAATTTTAATAAGGAATGACATAATTTCAAATAAAAAACATTTGTTTGATTTTCACAGGATAATTACATTCATCCTGCTCACAAAATTGCATAAATTTCTCATGATAAATTGAAAATAAGTACTATAAAAAAAATTCTGCAATATTTACATTGATAATTTGAAATAACAAGATTTAAGAATCGTTGCATCAATGCTTTATACATTGTATGTGACCTGAGATCATCATGTCTTGCAGTTAAGGTACATTAATAATAACTTAGTTTACCCAGGGTAGCCTCATCAGCATCAATGCTGTTCTTCCTAAAGGGCCCTTCAATTATCATCCCAACAATTGCCAGGTACCCATTTACACCTGGGTGGAGAGTGGCAAATGTGGATTCATGTCTTGCCAGATGATGTTACTGCCGTGCTGGGATTCGAACCCTCGATCCTTGGATTGGGAGTCAATTGAATGAACCACTATACCATGACACCTCCGCATAAGATTAGTATAAACTTTAAACACTACACATGAACAGGTAAATGAATAGTAAATGGATGTGAACAGGGGAGCTGTGGACCAAAAGGAGTTCCAAGTACACTCACATACAATGTGTGAGAAGATAGATAAGATAAAATAAGCAGACTATTTATGTTGTATTTTTGCTTTGTTTTTCTATGAAGGCACTTTTTACCACATCTGCCTTCTTTTTTTACCACTAGATCCGAAATAATTCTTTGAAGTGAGTTAGGGGGGTTTTCCTCACTGCTTTTGGTCAGATTTGTCACAGCCAAATGGAAACCTGTATGCACATTGATGCAATAAAAATGCTAGAATTCAATGTCTGAGACAATTTTTTAAAATGTATCCTTAAAATTATCTTTAGAAAACAAAAAATTATCTGAGATTAAGATCCATTTGGGTTCACAGTGCCGCTAGTTAAATGACAGGATATATTAAGAGGAAGAGTAAAACGTTTTTTTTGTTATTAACACAGTCATTGTAATAGCCATATTTCTTTAAAGAGGGAATTCCAAATCCACTGTAATACCAATATCTTTTAAAATGGAACAATCAGAGTTGATATTTCTTAAAATTTGATTATTAATTAATAATAATTCAAAAGGGAATAATGACACTGGCTATAAAAAAATATATATTTAGCCTGAGTTGTTATTGATGAGTTGTGCTAGGACGGTGATCTATATCGGTAATAAAGTGACAATAAAAGTTCTGTATTCACCCTGTGCTTTGTAGGCTGACTAACCTGTCGATGGTAAACAGGTTTTATAACCCTCGTCTTTAGATTCACATCCAATCACATGATGTCTATCAAATGATTTTAATTATAAACAGAAAAAAATGAGAGGAACGGGTCAGTTCAAGTTTGAGCAAAAACCAATGAAATACAAGAAAGTTATGAATTTTTGAAGGTGCGATCAATCAAACACAAATTGGCAACTCGGTGACGTATCTTGAGAGATGTCTTCCCATTTGAAAAAAATGAAAATCTATATTTTCCCATAAGAGAATTTTCAATCATACATCCAACCCAGCTATAACTATTGCAAATATGTTTTTATACAACCTCTGTATGAAACAGGTCCTATTCCATCATCAATATCTAAGAAAATGAGAGTTAATGGAAAATATTCTGTACAGAGCAAATTGGAGAGGAGCTTGCAAGATACGTCACAGCATTGCCAATTTATGTCTCATTCATGACAAATTCAAAATGTATAACTTTTCCATTTTTAATCACTAATTTGTTTCTTTAATTTTCTGCTGGACTTCCCCTTTCATTCCCTTTGTTGGGGATTATTCTGATCATAGAGACTTTGAACAAAAGAACATTACAACCTTTATCATCCTCCCATAGTCTATCAAATTCTTTTTCCTATTTTTGGAGGGTGTACAATTAGATAACTTGTTTTGACCATGAGTCTAGGGGTCATATTCCATAAACATAAGAAATGTGCTTTCCATGTACATCTAAAAATACTATTTAATATATTCACTAAACGACAAGGCCTCAGTGGCATGAATGTATTGAAATGTACAGAACTCCAAAATTTGGTCCTTGTAGTGTTCACACAAAAAACATGTGCTTGCAGCAATTTAATGTACCGGTATTAAATGCTAAACTCTCCAGAAAGAGAAAATTTACAATAATTGCTTTGGTTTAGAGACTTATCAAACTGGAAGGCTTAAAATTCCTGCCACATGAATTGCAACTGTATAACATCTGAAAGGCTTTGTTGCATCCTATTCCCATCTGATTTGGCTCCTTGTGGAAAATTTATCGGTACACAGATCTTGACAGTTGATCGTCAATCACTCTGTGGCTGAAAAACTGAGCATATCATACCAGTGTTTAATAAATGCAATAATATGCTGATTATGATTTTGATTGTAATTTTGATTGTGATTTTGCATTTGAAAATGATAAATACAGGAAAAATAAAAACTGGATGTTTCACGTCATCATTGACAAAAACATTTAAAAATGCCGGCAAAATAACTTTACGTCACGTCACGTTCAATGTATGAAGAAGAAAAAAATCCTAGCTGTTTGACATTACAGCAGTAAGATATTTAACTATAAAATACAAAGATCATTTGACCAAAGAATCATTATAAATACAATTTTTAAAATATAACTCATAAAATGTATTTTCTCAAATACTATACAAATCATATACTCTGCACTTGAAATTATGATGTATGTGTACTAAACTCATACAAAGTACCAGGTTGCAATATCAGTACAAGGTGGCAAAAATTGGGCATGGCGTTCATAATGTTTCAAATTTATACCCACTTTTGACAAATTTTTACACTCAATATTACAAGAATTTGGGGAATTGTTCTTTCTTTCATGATCTCTTTTACTGCTCTTATCCTTCACAGCTGCTATAATTCTTCTTAACTTTGCTCAGAAACATATTTTTAAGTACAGCAAAAAGGTAGATTCAAAAAATATATATATTCATAACATACACATGAACAATATTAAAGAAGCATGAAATTATGGTACAAATTAAAAGAGCAAAGCAATATCTGGCAACTTTGTCTGGGTTCTACTACACACATTGTATCACTACTTTAGGGCAGAGGTAGTCACTCTACTGGCCCTGAACAGACATTGATATAACTTCATTAAAAATCTGCATGAACAGAAATCAATTATCGCTACCGCAACTACATATTTGGCCGTAGAGGGCAGCACCGGCCATGGGTACAATTGGCAAAGGCACTTCTGATTCCCATACAAATATGATGGGTCAAGCATTGGAAAGTCTGATAGAAAGCATAGTTTCCGAACCAATAAACTATAAGTAACAGATTATAATGGTGCCTACTTAGATCTTTTCAAATCATTGGGGGAGTTCATGACACCTGAACAATAGTTTAGTAAAATAAGGAATTAGTTGACACTGCTGTACATTCTCTAAGGAAGCCAGAAAAGACCTTGTCTTATCGTCTATCCCAGAATCGTATCTGCGCATGTGCCGACCTGCGCAGTGTGGGAGGAAGGTCGGCATTCTTTGTTGAACAATCATATTCGCGGTAAAGTCAATTGCAGCATCCTTTCTTTTTGAGCGCTTCTTTGGAACGTTCAGAGTCTCTGCTCATGTCTACAGTGTCCGTTTTCTTAGGAGGGTTTTCCCCTGTCCTTGGCAAGATACTGGCGAAAATATACTCAAACACTTCTTCCACATTCACACCGGTCTTGGAGCTGGTCTCAAAGAAAGGGACAGGGATCTTCCGACTAGGATCCTTCCTCTTTATTTCCTGAAAGCGACTTGCGTTGAGTCTGTAAGCAAACTCCTTGGCTTCCCCTTGAGCCACTTGCCTGAGGTAAAATTTAACAATAATCAAACTTTGAGTTATTAACATCAATTTTATTAATAATTAATGGTTAAATCAATACATTATTAAAATGGTTGAACAGATTGTGTGGCAGCTACAATTGATGCAAGAAAGTCCAAGTTATTTGTTCATTTGATGTCCCATACAATACTAAGTATCGTGTAGTCCTGAACATAAATTGACATCAAATAGATAATTTATGTGAAAGCACTAATAACTCAATAAAATGATCAGATATGTGGTTAGTAACTTATGGGACAAAATACTTTAGATTTTCACATGTACAATTCTGTTTTGTTTTCAGTTCACTTCTACAAAGTTTATTAGTGCTGTAAAATATTTATAATTTCCAATTTAAGACAGTTGATCACACCCGCTATGGCAATTGTGCCTTTTCTGTTTGTGCCCCCCCCCCCCCCCCCCCCCAATTTTGGAACAAACTTCCCCATGAAATACGCGAGTCCCCAACTTTAGAAACCCTCAAGAGTAAACTTAAAACTTTTCTGTATGTTATGTAATTATATTTTGTTTGTTAATTTACAAAGCGCTATGTAAATATTAATTATTATTATTAATATCTATCATGTAATTGTTATTAGGAAATTAGAATTAGAATTTTGTTTCATGTATAATATTGGTGTAACTTGTAGGTTAACATTACTTTGTATTCTTGTTAAGCACTTAGAAACGTTGTATTAACTCATATCCTGCCATAAGGCCGTACATGTATGCACACTACCGTTATGGCTGCTTAATTCACGCGAGCGAGCCACAGCTTAGCTGCTTTATGCATGCATGCTCGCATTCATGATAGCAGTTATTGTTCATGCTCATTGTACTCTGCTGAGTGCTTTGCATGCGCTATTGATCGCACCATCAGATTATCAGATTATCTCAAAATAAACTTGGCACAGGGGGGATTTGTGGCTTGGCACAATGAATGGGGATTAGTCCTGTGGCACTGGGCTGTATTCATTTTTTATTTTTTTTGTATGTCTGGGCTGTATTCATTATGGCAGGATAAGAGTTAAGCACTTATAAATGAAATATATTATGTTCTCCCTCTGCTACCTGGTATTGCTGTTGACTAGATCCGACTTCATCCCCGTTACACACAGAAGACAGTCTTCCTTGGCGGACTCCAGAAGAGGTATATAGCGCTCCTGCAGGAGCTCAAAGGTGCTCCTCCTCGTCACGTCATACGCTATAATGGCAGCCGATGCATCGCGGCAGTAGAAGGAACTCAGACCGGAAAACCTCTCCTCCCCAGCTGTATCCTGCATAAAGTTGATGGTGAGCAAAAATAAATCATCATAGGTACAAGTCTGCGAACATCCTACTGAAGCTCATGTTAATTTGAATATGTGCGTTTCATTGTACATTTATTTTGTTGTATTGTCAGTGAACTTGTACTTTAGACTGTTACATGTACATAAAACGGTGCCCTAAGGGACTACAAAAGAATTAATTCTGATTACTAACATTTTGGCCTTTAGTTTCATATTATGCAAGAGGGTTAATGGTTGATATATGCACATAGACAGAAAGATAATGAGAGTGTCTTTTTTGTATGTTTGTTGTTTGTTTGATTGTTGTTATTGTTTCGTTTATGTTGTCATCCTTTGTTCTTTGTTTGTTTACTTTCTTCTGAAAAAGATCTTGTGATTGTCCTGAAGTTTACAATTTATTTATTCATTCCATTAGATTCCTGCATATAGTATATGTTATCAGAATTGGAGGCATTGTTTAATAGCTCATGAGAACATATCTGTCACTCATCCCCTGCTTACCCATAAAGCCACATTGCTGTTACCCCACTGTTTGAGAAAGAAACAGGCACCAACAGTTTGCTGTAGAGTAACAAACAATGAAAAACAAAATGTATAAGTATAACATTTCATTTTGACTTTAAACATGATTTAACAAAGATACCAAATTCATATCAATAAGTCATTTTTTCTTTTATTAATTTTATTCAAAGAAGATTTACAGAGTAGGTGTTTATGAGTTTATGATACATGCAATACTCATACTATAGTCAATAGTTCATTAATACAGTTTGTTTAATTTTGATACCCATTTTGTGACAAACATCCTCATGAATTCCACATTATATCATGTCATACAAACAACACTTTTTCTCTGGTAAAAAAAAATATATATCCTTCCATGAACATGGATGGTGCCTCCAAGACAGTACATCATATCTCTTTGTAAATTCATGCAATTCATAATAATCTTTCACTGATTGTAGGATTCTTCTAAATTCTCCTGTAATTCCCCTTGGATTTGTCTGCCTTTAATTACATAAATTCAAATCTCAAACTTCTTCATGTATAGCGAATGAAGAAAGATCTTTTATTGTTTCTTTTAAATTCAGCACATATTTTAATGGGGTTCTAGTTATAACTATGAATCATGATGTTCTAAGTCAATACCCCAAGACTGACCATTCAACTGCATACTGGTAAGTTAAGATTCCAATGTTAACAAAGAATAAGATACTTACACCTGGATTTTCTGTGAAAACTCCATCCATATATCGTTTAATGAATGTAGTTTTCCCAACCGTCGCATCACCAACAATGACGACCTTCACATCACTGGTTTGATAAAAAGGAGAGATATGAATATAATGAAGCATTATAATATCTGCCTTGGACTAGCATGAGTATAATATGGCAATCAATGATTATCTGATGAGCCTCAATATACCATGTACCGTTAAATCTTGTTGGCACAAAACTGATGGTTTCAGATTGTTTGACAGTCATTTATATGACCCTAGATTTAAATAAATTATCACCTTTAGCAAGCAGTTCACCACTAGATCTAGTCTAGTACAAAATAATTATCTTTATCAATATTGCTTTTCGTCAAATTGATCATGATCCAACAAATTCCGATCCAAGTTATCTAACAAAATCATATCTGACAATTTAGTGTCCGTCGGTTCAACTCATTTTTTTACTAAGTAACTTTTAGAAATAAAAAAATCTCATTCTTTTCAAATAAATCGTAGACTCTAAGTCTAGATCTAGGTCTAGATCGTCTAGATCTACTTTAGTCGTAGTTCTTGAAGTTGTAGACCGTGCGCACCAAAAATTTTGAAAAAGTATTCTGTTAAAGATACTAGAGTCTATATCCCTTTTGCAGCCAACATCAAATTATGTAGAACTTTGCAAGAATTATGAATAAATGTCATGTATGTCCTATCTGTGAAATTTAAACATTAGCACTGTACTAATATTCAAATTATGCAAGGAAACCCGTTTACTTGCTAGACTTCACTGTCAGACACTATTGAGTGACTGACTGGCTTTTTTCCTTCTTTCGTAATAACATACATAAAATGAGCTGTAATTTGTCTACATCAATAACCCACTTCTTGTAATGGCCAAAAATAAACTGATTGAATCTTTGTGCAGCATAAAACGTACGACCATTCGGTACAGTGGTCTGAAAATCAGACTATCACTTACTGGCTCTATAGCTCCTAACTCGATTTGACAACTAATAGTCGTTATTTTCCCATTTAAAGACATTTTCAAGCCCCCCTCTTTTAAGGGAAGTTCTAAATTAGTATTAATCAAATGCCGTTGGAATTTAACCTTTTCATTTTTTGGGCCTGCAAAAGGGACATAGTACCTTTAAGTCGATTGAATAATAAATAATGAACAATGAAATACATAGGCCACTACAAAATATAGTCGAAAAACCAACCACAGCACAAACACACAATCATATCAATGCATGAAAATATGCTTTGCCTTCAACTCAAACTCAAAATAGGGGCCTACGTCTGTACGTAAATAACAGCGTGTGGGACTGAACTAAAAAATATTTATATTTTGTCACGTCTGCAATGCTAATAACTCACGCTTTTTTCTTTTCTGTAGGTCCAGCCATAATCAATTCAAGTTGAAGCCACCAAAATAATAGCAATATACCACTCTATGCATCCCGAAATTCATAAAATAGACAAGATTTGGTTGGCAATATTAAGACTAAGAGCGCTTGTCTTGTCAGATGACTATCGACATCGAAAACGTAAATAGATTATGACGTATGTTGAGGAGGGGGGAGGGGCCAAGGAAGCGGATGATTTATTGTTGTCGAGCGGGGAAGGGATTTTTAACTCGTCAATCTCTAGACTCAATCAGAGGAGGATTGGATGGAGATGTGATTTCGTTATATGTGCACTTTCTAGCCTTTAATATCATTATATGCCACACCCCATATCGTACACCTCCTGCTCCCCCCCCCCCCCCCCCTCCTCCTCCCCTTCTGCTTCCGAGGGGCCGGTTTTGTTATTATATTGCAACGATCTCAAGGGATGCATGAATCTTTCTTTGGAAATGTATCTAACTCTTGTATATCCCATGATGTTAAAGTGTAGGGCCTATTTGACTAATCTAAGAAATCTCGGAGAATATTTCAATGTTAATCAATGGATTGAATTTGAATTACAATCGGTCAATCTCCACTCCGATCCCATCCGCGCGCTCTATCCCCCCACCCCCCCCCCCCCCCCTCTCTCTCTCTCTCTCTCTCTCTCTCTCCCTCTCTCAGGCTCTCTCTCTCTCTCTATCTCTCTCTCTCTCTCTCTCGATCTCTCTCTCTCTCTCTCGATCTCTCTCTCTGGTGGTTTCAGGATTCTCACTAAGAATTCATACTTTTCTGTTTCAAGAGCGCGCTCTAAAATATACTTAACAAGTCATGATCTGCACTAGTGTGAAAAAGAGAGTAATTCACTATGTTGATAGGGAGACGAGTAAGAGGGAGAGAGTGAAAGAGAAAGAGAGAAGGTTAAATTAGTACGTACGAGTAGACCAGGGAGGTGGAACCTCCCGGGTTAGACCATACCTATTGTATCAGAAAAGGTCGTGTTAACTGAGAGATTTTCGGAATCGTGCCCCCCCCCCCCCCCCCCCTTTACAAAATCAATGCAGACACGCCCCCTGTCTCTTCTATTAACTGTATGAGCAAATGAATATAATATTGATTAAGGATAGGGGCAAGGTTGTTTCCCGCAGGTGGACCACTGTTCTTTTGTTGTACAAGTACTGCCAATTTAATTAAAGGAGAGCTAAACGAATAAATGATAGAATGTACGTAATGATTACAGCAATATAAGCCAGGCCTATAATAATTATAATCATACACAATTCCCTAAATGCGACGGGTAGGGCTAAAACGACTTGGCTTGGAGTAACTATTATAAAAGTTGTTTCACAATGACACAAGATGAATCAAGAATATCACACAAATATAATCCAAGGGCAAATTTCATGATTATTATAATAGTAGACATTAGACAATATATATTATAGTAGACAATACAGATTCCACGGCTACTCGTCATGCGTCAGCAGCACCCGGAATAAAAGTTTTTGGATAGCCCCGGTGTTTTTGTTTTTCCTGCGCTGAAGGAGTTTGGGTGTATCAAAAGAGGTGTGTTTACACAAGTATGCACCCGAATTTCGGATTCTTTTCATTAAAAAAAGGGCGCAGGTTATTGTAAAATATTGTCCTTGCATGAGTCAGGAATATATGAAAAGAACTTGTCCTCTGTATATCACTGTGGGCAGGCTGGCGATACTGGTATACACGTTTTACCCCGCGGACTGCAGACAATTATAGTTGACCAGATCTGATAGATATGGATGTTGTAAACTCATTATCGCAATAAAATTGTCACTGGACAATTCGTCAAAATAAGTATACCATGGAGTTATACTCCATGATTATACGCTGCTTTGACGGGTTGCTTGAAGAGATTTGAGATGTGAACATCGACGTCGACGACTCACAAGCAATATTTTTATTGAAGGATATTCTCAGTGAACCTTATTTTCTCTCAGTTGTTTATCTTCAAAATGTGAATAATTATGACGGCCATGTGAGTCATCTTGTGACATATTAATTGTCTAAACACAGGGCTGTTATTTCGTGATCTAAAAGGAATGGCACAAGTTATTTTCATAAACATTTCTCTTTTGAGAAAAGTGGACCAGTAACTGCAACTGCCTCATGCTTCGACTCTATAAGTGATAATGATAATTATGTGTAATCGTACGATTTCTGTTTGACAGAGCATTATGATAGCGGCCGTGAATACATGAACTTAACTTATGGACAATAATTATAGTTATCGTCAAATTACTCTTCATCTATCGGAGAACCCTGACAACTTAATGTGATTCAGACTTATGTGATTCATCTTTATTTCTGTTGGAACTATATAAAAGGAGATTTCATCATGAATGATGATGCGATGAGTGCAATCCTGGAGGTGAGTTACAAGTCAAATAATAATCTGAGTTATTATTGTTGTCATGGACGTACGACTCAATCACTCTCTGATTGACAGAATTATGACGATTATGTTGTTGTTGTCACTTCGGCATATAGTTATATATGCTTATGACTATAATCGTCTGCGTACGAGGCTGTTTGGGGTAATTGTAAACCCCTCTTTTAATTTCTCAGGATTCTAAGAGAGAGAGAGAAGAAACATCCCCTTTTAAATATGGTATAACCCCCTTTTTAGATTTCTCAGGAATCCAGAGAGAGAGAGAAAAAAATAAAAAAATAAATCTCCGGGTGAAAAGTCAAATACACCCCCTTTGTCCATCTCATTATGTACCCAGATATTGTTCTTTTCGACGGTACTTTGATGGATCGCGCGATGAATGGAGACATCGCGCTGTGTGTTGGATCGGTGCGTGTGATTAAAGAATAAAATATAAAAAAACGTACAGAAGCTGGACTATCGAGATCATGCCCCGAATACTTTCCTATCTGGGCAGCGAGGTGCCTGAATATGTAATTTGTGTTAATTTGTGTAAAATATAAAAAATATAATGTTTTAATTTGGGAGAAAGGCATCAGCCACCCCCCCCCCCCCCCCCCGACTCGCAAATTTGTGTCCGTACCCCTATGCCTATTGACATTTTTTATTTTGTAACTTGCAAATAACTTGACTGTAAAGCGCTTATAGAGATATTGTATTAAAGCCCCTCTAAAGTGTTGGGAGCCCCAAATTCACCACAAATTTGATGGCAAAATTTCACTAAAATTGTATCATAATGTGAATTTAGAGGATGTCATCTAAAACACACTTCTACAAAGATCCCCCCCCCCATAAAAAAAAGTGCTTGAAGACATAATAATGCATAATTAGGGTTTTCTGCTGTATGCAGAAAACACAAATTTTGTATTCTTTCATCAATATTAGACTTCAAACACATTTTTTTGAAAATCCTTGAAGAAATGTGTCTTAAGCGCGATACAAAAGCAAAATATTATTATTATTATTATTATTACTATTATTATATGGATGATTGATTCAATCAACAGTTTTTTTGTTTTTAATGAAATTCATTATATTCTGAAATCATACGAGACGAAGATGTGTCAATGTTCAAGATTGTGACGTCATCTTCCTCTAGCTTACACAGTCCCCCACAGACTGAAGGGGGAAATAAAAAGGTTTCATTCATTCTGACCCTCACTTCACCACAAAAGACAGATTGTTACATCGATAGACAAACTGTATTAAAAGCTCCTCTCACTGATAATACCCTTTTATGGATTTAGTTACCTTTGTGTGACGACGTACAGAATCATGGGGGTGGCAGTTTTAAAGGGAGCACTGGACCGTATGATGGAGAGTTCATAGCTTCGTGTAGAACGTAGTTGTGAGCACAGAATACAGGCCATTGAGATTGCATGGAAAGCCGTAACTTCGCGGAAATCCTCAAACTTAATATCATATTTATTATGAGGGTGTGTGCAGGATTAATATAGCCAAAATGGTGTGTGGATGATTACTGTTTGGTAATTTCTTGTGATTCTATCAACCTGACGTCGAGTGAATCTGGATGTCATGGATCGCTTTCCCATAGTCGACTATCCTCTGGTATGTTTATTCACTATATTCACTAGACTATTATCTCCTACATGAACATTGTCTACTGCAGATTACATTGAACTGTACAAATCAGTGGAATGTATTTTTTCACTACAGGGGTATATAATGGCAGTTGCATGATGGCTATTGTAAATATCACATTCTTTATATATACTTGTGTACAATGTTGTTCGACTAGACATGAAAGAATACGACTAACTGACAAGTATGTTAATGTAGTGAATATAATGTTGACGCCTTTACACGTTACATTATGCATGGCGGAATGGGTGTGTCTATTCGAGGGGGAGGGGCATACAAGGTCCAAAGAATACTTAGCTATCGAACGATCTCTTGTATATCATATAATATAAATAATATAGTAAAATAATATAGTATAATATAAATATGAAGATACTAAAATAAACTTATCTGCAAACACGCCGATACTACTACATCCTTTACTATAATTATGCTCAACCCTTATAAAGATTAGAATAGATTAAATTAAACATTGAAGCAACGTGCACATTGTAATGTCACACGTCATCAGATCAATATTAGGGACTTTTAGATTTGCGTGGACTGATACGTGTGACGTCCATTCAAGGCAGTGCATTAAAAGGACGTCGACCGTAGCAATCCACATTGTCTTCGTGCAAATCTAAAAGTCCCTATTATTGGAGAAGGAAGATGGAATTTGGATGACACATAAACATGTAAACTTGACTGCAACTCTCTGCATTTATAAAGTAATCAGATTATCAAATGGAGCTAATTACTTTGTTATTCCTAGAGGTCGCTCCTGTGAAATTGTTAAAAGAATGTTGACATTTCGTATTTTATGTGTTCATATACATGCACTGGAACTAATGGAAGCCTAACTTAACTCTTGGAATTATGAAGGTATTTTTGTCAACGATTTTCCAACTTCTTTTATGTATAATTATGTGGCACAACACAAATCAAATGGCATGTTGATGGTTCTGTTTGAATAGCACTAGATAACACCGTATTTGACTATTGGTGTCATGATCCATTGAACAATTTTATTGTCAACTTATTTTGTTTTCAATTGGCCTTCAGATTTGTCAAGGATAAAAAAGGGTGTGAAAATATGATAAATAATCGATTTTTCAATCGGAAATTGTTGTTAACTTTAAAGAAATTTATAAAATGTTGTTTGATTAAAAAAAGATATAGATATACACTGTATACTATACATGTAGGTTACTACTAAAAGTTCTACATATCAAACAAGACCATAAAGTTTCATTCATTTTTAGTATTTCCTGAGCTTTGCATTTGCTAAATTGGTTCCCAGTTGCTTATTACCTCAAGTATGTACTCAACTGCCCCCACCCTCTCCCCCACCCCTCCCCACCCTCTTCCCCTCTACATTATACAAGTGTTTTCACACTTTTATTCCCCGCCCCCAAATGTTGACATACTGTACCACGTCCACGCAAGAGAATCAGTGGCATATCCAGAAATTAATTTAAAAAAGGGGCAGAATCATCCCCAAGCAAGATACTGAATATTACCACACCATGCAGCATCATTATATGCCGTAATAACTAATAATAGACCATTTGAAAGTTGTATTTTCCTTTTTTTCCTATCCATGCGAAGTGGGGCAGAAGGGGGTGGGGTGTGGTACCCTGGCTATATCGTATATACTTGATGTGACACTGGAGATGAACCTCGATTTTAGTCTAAATATTGACTGTCGGGTTCCAATCTCGTATTGAGACCAGCGTTAAAAACCTATTCTCTCACACTCAACGCCCTATTGGCAAACTTTAAATACTTTTATTTACATTTCTGTGCGATCACAAGAGCTCTGCAAACACTATACTTTTACTTTTGATCGGATGAATATTCACCATAATATAATAAGAATTCAGAATGACCATTCACTCTCAGAAAAGAAACCGAATGTTATGGATTTACGTAGCGAATTGGATTTTGTAAGAAACTTTCGGTCTTGACAGGCGAAAGTGGTTCATATATTTTGCAAAATGTTTGGAATGTATCGAATAGAGCGATCATATACCGATGGTTTTTGGAACAGTGAGGTAAGCGATATCAATTGTTAGAATATAGGCCTTTTCATAATAATATAGCTTTTCTTAATGTATTAAATTTCCCTCTACAAGAAGATACGATTCATCTCCCACCATTCCCAATGTGAATTATAGTATTGAGCTCATTTATTAATTGAGTACCGTTTTCAAAGTATTATAATTATCAGTAGTAGAAGTACATGTAGTCGTAGCAGCATCAGCATTAGTAGTAGTAGTAGTAGCAGCAGCAGCAGTAGTAGAAGTAGTAGTAGTAGTACAGTGTTAGTAGTAGTAGTAGTAGTAGTAGTAGTAGTAGTAGTGGTGTCAAGGTCTCATATACATGATATCTACATTTTGAGAGTATACCGTTGATCATTTTAGTGATATATATATGTTCTGAGTCGAGAAATGATTAAAGTCCATAAAACCATTTGATAAACATTTGAATTACATATACATACGAGGATATATTTTAACAAATATATCAAAGGAGTGTCTGAACCATTCCTCTTCTGATACATCCCCCCCCCCCATGTCTTGGTGTAAATGTTATACAGTGATTTTTTAAAAGTTTACCCAACTTGGGTAGCTCCTAATTAAGCAGTTGTAACCTACAGTATGTGACCTTGAATCATATTTTCTCGTAAAGAAGAACTTTATGCTACGTAATGGCGCAGTGGACAAGTGAGCAGAGAGAACTTAGATATCATGTGACAAGAAGTTAGTAGCTAGGCTGTTTAAGATAGTTAAAAAAGTTATCCTGTGGATTGAAACAGGGTTCTGTGAAAGCATAGATACATTGTATATCATTTTGAATAATGGCGAATTAAAGTACGGGGCGTAACTCTTCAAATTATTTAAGACCAAAGAAGCACATAATATGGCCTGACCCATTGGTTCCTTAAGCTCAAACTTGGAACAAGTTATTACTATTGTCATCATTATCATTATCATTATTATCCTTAGTATTATTATAATCATTGTTATTATTGTTATTATTATTGTTATCATTATTATTATTTTAGTTTTATTTTCATTATTATTATCATTATCATATCATTATTATTATTATCATTAGCATTCTTCTTATGATTATTATCAATAACAAGTCACACCTACATCGGTGCCCACAAAAATAATTAGCTCCTGAAATCATCAAATTCTGGCTAAATTGTTATTCATAGCAAGTTACTTGATGAAACAAGACACAAGTTTACTATGTCAACTCCGTTTGTCTTGCCTACCGAATATCTCTAGTTACAAGGTTCTCCATGCATGTAAAGATTATTCGTGCAACAGTGCCTCTGTGGAGGAAAATGTTGCATGTATGTCATCCATGCCTTTTTGTGACAATGGGGCGCACCTATCTTTGTAATTTGCACGCACTATAACATGCGAGGTCAAGGTGCATTGTGGAATACAAGCCGTTTGTTGGTACAGTTGATATTCATGTGCATAATGAATTATTATTGGGTGAATCTACGCGAGAGTCCAAACAGGAATGAAAAGAGGCGAGGGCGGAACGGATTTTGATTTTTAATGGGTTTTTGTTGCTGATTGGGGGTGGGTATTTTCGCAGTCGCCTAGTTCTTGTGCCAACGCGTTAACAAAACATGACAAATGACATTTACACTGTACAGTGTAATAACAAATGATATACAGAACCTCTTCTTTCCTTCTTTATGTTTTTGTTGGTGGGGGAGGGTCTTTTTAATGTTATAAGGCAGTTTCAAGCAAAATTAAGTGTCATATGTTTCAGTAAGGCTCGGAAACACGCTCGACCATCACGGATAAGAATGAGAGCAAATTTCACAATATTCCACCAAATATTGAAAGAGAATTTTGGCTTTACGCTTTTTTGTCCGGATAACGAAATATAATTATGACACATTTTGACAAGGTTTATTTTCTACTCGGTGTATAGTGTGAACAGTATGAAAAGTCTGTGGTTTGTGGGTATTAACAAAAGCACCCTTAACATATAAGTCGCAAAACAATTTGAAAATACATTTCCTTGTCAAAGCTAAATTTGGGACCATGACAGATGAAAACTATACCAAAACTATAATGGACTCGATACTTTTCTTTAAACCTCTAGAACTTTTTTTTTAACATGTTCAATAGGTTATGAAAAGTATAGTATGTTCGTTTCATCTTTAATTTGACTACCAACTAATCAAATCTGAAATGCTGGTTGTATCGGAAATAGAGAAAACTGAAGATTAGATATGTTTACCCCCGCCTCTACCAAGTTTACTATATTTTGTAATCATGCCTACACACCATGCAGTCTTTTTGATCCGATATACCACTCAGAGTAAAGAGAGCTTGTTGAGCTCTTTTGTTTCATATCGAATTCGCCACAGTAGCGCTTTCATTATTTTATTGAGTTATTGCAAATGATATGATCTGTGGCTTGTGAACATGATCCGTGGAATTGCCACAAGCCTCGGGTAATTATTGTGTGGCAAAAACATTTATACCAATCATACCAATTATGTCGTAAATATCTTTCTTTTAGTATTGCTTGCTGCGAGGAGAAGTAAAGGTGACTGTGTGAAATTAGCTATATTTTAGATTTGTTTTCCCCTTTTTTTCTAATTTAAAATAAAAAAAGGTTTTAAATGCTTACCTACCCATGATTGTCATCTAAACAAGTAATTCCCAATATGTGTACATGGTACACGGGCCTACATGTACGTGCAAATTCAATGAGTGAAAAGAGAAAGTTTAATTTCCAATTTATCCGGTAATCCATCCCATAACAGCTACGATCTAAAATCGCTTCGAAAAGGGACGAACAATGGCAAGATATGTGTATACCACCGATGCCTATACAGTGCGTCCCAAGAAAAAACGAAACCGAGAATTATCGATGTTTTATCATAACTTAATCGCAATCAAATTAATAAATGACACATATTAATTATTTTGTAAAGTTTAGATCCTCCTCTTTTATTTGATGCAACTCATATGATGCATATTTCACGCATGAGTGATTAAAAAACAGTTTGAAGAGAGGAAACCGAAGAGTCATTTGGGGGTGGTATCTGAATTTCAAAGAGGAAATCACATTTCTAAAAAGTTCAGTTTCTGCCCATTCATATGACACCTCAATCAGGAAAAATGAGCCAGGAATAACAAAGTTCTGTTTGTTTAAAGTAATGCTTGCATTTCCATAATTTATTGATGCATTACTTTAAACAAACAGAACTTTGTTAGTCCTATAGCTCATTAATCCTGATTGATGTGTCATATGAAAGGGCAGAAATTGAACTTTCTAGAAATGTCATTTTCTTTTTGAAATTCGGATACCGCCCGCCAAATGAGTTTTTGGTTTCCTCTCTCCAAACTGTTTTAATCACTCATGCGTGACATATGCATCATTATGAGTTGCATCAAATGAAAGAGGAGGATCTAAGCCTTACAAATATGTGTCATTTATTAATTATAGTTGTGATTAAAGGTAAAGACCAGTTATGGTCATGCGATTGCATTGTGAAAGAAACGTTGTGGAATCGATCAGAAAAGGTTGATCATCTAGCATATAAGTATTGGTGTGTACTGCAATCATCAAAATGATAAGAAATTTGGCCCATTCTTCGTAAAGTTACAAGCACTATACACAGAAAGATGTTTATGGGACTACCCTATATCTCTCACAGTCAAATAGATATACTAATTTACCAAATATATCAATTAGTAGGCGGTTTCCCGGCAAATTTGTTATCATCATAATTAGTCAAAACATATTCTTTCACATGATTGGTAATGAGAGCTTCCATTTCATTTTTTGAAATTGGGGCGTTTCCAATACTGGTCTTTACCTTTAAGTTATGATAAAACATCGATAATAATATTCTCGGTTTCGTTTTTTCTGGGACGCACTGTATATACTTTTATTAGTTTTCCATTCTAATTTGCATCAAGTTGATCCGCTATCGGCAATAAAGCAGAGAATGGGTGAATCTAGTAATGAACTTAGGAATTGTTTACATGTAGACAGTTATTTTTTGTTCATGAATTGGGGCGTGACATCAATCTACACAGTGTGTAAAGTATATAAACGTGATTTCAACTTAAATCTTCAAGTATTAAAATGCAGTATTTTACGTTATCACGACTTTGATAGAATATCCTAAGTGTCTTTCTTAGGTTTATTTGATCTAAAAATATTTCCCGGCAACACCCCCCCCCCCCCTCCCATCTCCTCCCGTCGTACCAAGGCACATTCCAAACAACTTCACCCTGATGACTAGTACCCCAGACATCTACCCCACTCCCAGACAACAACCCCCCTTAAAGAATACCAACGAACATCCACTAAAGTGCCCTCCTTGCGTTGAAGCAATGCCCCTCCCAAGTAAACAAAATAATGAATGCCACGAGTAACGTAAATTTCCAACTTTCTATTTGCTGTGTGCTCATTATTTCGCCCTTAGTCCTTACATACACACAAATTAAAGGCCCCCTTTTGTCAGAAATGGGCTTACATCTGTTTTTTGTATAAGTTACGTTCCTTGGCAGTTTTAACTAAAGGTCGTAGAGGGTTTTTTTTTCTTCCGACTATATAGCTATTAACTATAAAGGCAAATGAAGGAGGCTCAGTTCAAATACATGTATGCAGAAAAGAATACAAACGTGACTATAAGTTCAGAACTT
This sequence comes from Strongylocentrotus droebachiensis, assembly GCA_035222895.1. Lineage (NCBI taxonomy): Eukaryota > Metazoa > Echinodermata > Echinoidea > Camarodonta > Strongylocentrotidae > Strongylocentrotus > Strongylocentrotus droebachiensis. Next base: position 157,880 of record JAVYIG010002611.1, on the reverse strand, counting down.
GTTTATCATACATAATCAGAATTTGATTCACTATTCATGGATGATACAAGAATTAAATTGAATGAATTAAATGTGAAGCAAAATGTAGCTATATTGTACATGTGGGTAAGGTCGTAGCCTCGTTCAGATTGTCAGTGCATGGACGTGACGTGACTTTGCTCTATAGATGTCTTGATAACTCGTCATCTACCATAGATTGTACATCTGTGCAGGAAACTTTAACAAAAAGTGATGTAATATTGTGTGATATGTTTAAAAGTAAGATCGTCAGTTGTTTTTCTCTTACGCTTATAATTATGTTAACGAATTCTTTCTTCTTTTGCCTGCTCTCTTTCATGCAGCAGGAGGATGAGCACTCGCCTGGATACGCGACCATCATCACCCCTTCTCCAAGAAACAGCAGGAATTTCGATCTCGGAGCCCCTCTCGGTCCTTCCAAGACACGCGGCGGCCATCAAAGCGTCATCGTCAACAACGCAGCCAGATCAGCACACGCTGGATTCCGCCATAACTCTTGGAATGCCAACCCAAGGAGTGGTGTCATCATTCAGCATCTCAACTCTATCCCACCGGATGCAGAGCGACCGCGGATAGTAGAAGTAACCGGGATGGAGGGTATGGATGAAGAGGACGGCGATGGTCGAGGCATCACCAATCCAGATTACCCGAGATCCGAGCCCGACAGGAGCGGTCGGAATGACGAGTATCCTACGCTGCCGATGGATGCGGGACCACCTTTGCCGGATAGGGACTACCATGGCAACAATGACAGCAGACCGGATATCCAGCGCTTAAGTCTGAATGCGGGAGATGACGGAGACCCACCTGGGGTGACGATTATCCCTCCTTCTTTTCCACCTCCTCCACCTCTCCCGCAGGTACAACAATCCGAGGGAAGCTCTACACAACCTTCACAAGGGAACACCACAACACAACTATCCCAAGGGAAGATAGAAGTAGAGGTTCCTGAAAATCAAGAAATCCACATAGTTCTGAGGCGAGCACTTGCAAGAAATTTCGATACAACTCAACCAAACCAGGATGAAGCAGACCAATCGCAAGGTGTAGAGACGGAGAGGGTATCTAGCTGCACACAAACTCGTCATAGTCCGCTGCAATCAACCCAAGTACAAACGACACTTGACAGGCCTTCACGTCGTGATGACCCAAGTGAACGCCAGTCGGACAATCGAGAGAATACCGGCCAGTCCGGCGAGGGTACTGATCAAAGATCGAATCATCGACAGTCTTCCCAAAATAGAGAATCATCCGATCACACTGAATATGGACCAAGATTTCGACCAGATGCTTTCCACCCTTTTTCTCATCGCGAAGACCATCCATCGCAGAGGCCACGCTCGGGTGTGGAAACTGATGCCCGCCCTCGACGATCATCACGAATAATAGAACAAATTATTATTACGAGAGAAATCGATCCGTCTACTGGGCAGCCATTTGAATCAGCACCGATACAACGGCCCTCGAGACCTCGATCAGGACATAATATTGCCTACAACAACTCGGTACGAGAGAGTGGCCGCAGGTCTCGCGGATGGGCACCATTCAGTGAATCGCAGCGACATTGGTCCCCGGGAGACGGAAACGAAAATGTGGAACTTACTGGAATTGTAGCAGGAATGGAAACGGAAACAGACCGTGGAGAAGAGTACAGTTATAGTTACATGCCTCGCGAGAGTGCAGAACGAAGAGGAAGGACAAATCAAGGGTATGACGTCAGTCCTCCTGAAGACCGACGACGTCCTGATGTCGTAAGAGTATCTTCCAGACATCCGGCTTGGGATGAAGGCACTGGCGTTCCTCCACCCCCTCCATACACCGAGAGAGATATTTCGCCTCCACAACTTCGGTCATCGGCAGGTCACGGTTGGGGTAGATCTAACAGACGGGAAAGTTGGGCAGCAGGGGATAGTGACAGATCTTCGACCATTGCTGCAGGGTGGACGCAACGGACACGGGTAGTGTTCGCAGTGATGCTCCTACTATGCATTATCCTCCTTCTGGCATTAGTAGTAGTTGTCGCCCTGTATTTCACTGGTAAGTTAACGATTTGTAACTTGCATGTTATATGCATTAATAAACCTGACCAGCCTGATCATTAAATCAAGTTCACAACGAGTCGGAGGGGGGGGGGGGCGGGGTTAGGATCAAAGTTGTTTTTCCAGCAAACCTATAGTCTATCATCAAATTTGTATAGTTTTTAGTCTTTTTTTTTACTCGGCAAACATTTTCGTTTAAACTCACCCAGCCGTCCTCCTCTTTTTTCAGAATATTCTGATCACAACACCTTCAAAGTGTTACAACATTGATGATTTTATACCCGTTTGAAAATAAAGGAAGTTAAGATATTATAACATTAGTTCCGGTTCCATTCCTCAAGTTGACTCTAAAAATCTATAAATTCGTTGAGCGGGGCGGTATGTGGGTCAGAAGAAAAAAAGTATAACTGTTTCCATTAGTCTTTAGCAAGCACTGAGGGTTGTCCGGGTGCGTTCAATCTTTCTCCTCATTAGGGAAGCTTCGGCCCCCTTACCCGCCAATGTTTGTCAATAACGCCTCTGCTCTTTCTAGTCAAGCTATCACCATGAAGGTCTGGTGCTTGCCCCTCCCCCCCCCCCCCCCCACCCAATCAGATCAGTTCTTATCTTATAAATTTTAGCCACCCGCTGCTACCAACAAAAAAAACATTTTCGTTTTAAAGATCTATTAATTCGGTTTATATCAAAGGCATCCTGGCGTGGAATGTGTATGCTGCATACGTCTCTGTGTATGGCTTTTAACAGTTATCATAATTTAATAATTAACAATAATATAACAAGATACAGAATCAGGGAGGAGACAAATACTGTTATTATACACCGTCTGTAATGAATGTTACAAGTCATAATATCATGTCCCTGCTTCATTGCAGACAGCTTATCATCGATAGGCTGACAAGTTACAATAAGCTTATGAAATGACTGCATTTGATTGGTGAGCGAATTAGACTTCAATGTTTGCCCTTTGTTATTGATAACAAGCATTATAAACTAGGGCCCATGTTTTAATATTATTAATAATAAGGAAAAATGCACAGAAATCTGAATATTTAAAGAAAAACGGTCATCTGGGGGAACAGAATTTTGATGGAAAGATGAAAATGGTTTCGTTTTTTTTTGGTGATAACTAATCTTGAGAAGAATCACTCTTTTTTATGGTCTAACAAAAACTTCATTATAGCCTATATGAAATAGATGATTGATTCGAGTTTTAAAACGGCAACGTTATTGTTCTCTCTAATAAAATTATATCCATTATACTCTGTTTTTTATCCGTACAGCTGGACCGGGTAAAGACTGTCTGAATAAAGCAATGTGCGATTCACCATCGATCGGCTATATCGCCGGTAAGTTTTTTTTTTTGTCTCTTCTTTTCTTTTTCTTTTTCTTTTGTTTGTTTGTTCGTTCTATGTTGGTGTGTGTTTTGTGTACTGTTGTACATGTTATGTGCTTAAATGTTGTGTGGGACGGGGGTAGTAGGTGTTTTCTAGCTCTTTCTCTTTTTATATATATATATATATATATATAATTTTTTTGTCTCTAAAGGAAATTTAAGAGGAAAACAGAATATCGTGGAAAAGAAATAATTTGAGATTTATAATCAAACTGGTCGAGAAAATAGTACAAACTTTATTTTCGATTTTTTTTTTTTTTTTTTTTTTGGGGGGGGGGGTGAAAATATAATTTTGTTTATGTGAATATTTTTCATCTGTATTAAATTTATTAAGACCTATGTTAAAAAAAATTTGTTAGTTTGTATACAATTTTATAAATTATGTACAATTTTTCTTTATGAGAGAAATGAATAAAAACCTAGGAAAAAAAATGAGGAAAAACAAAATGAACACTATATCGGCTATAGCCACCTTACGACCTTGACTACGACTGTCGCAGTCGGGTCGTTAGTCAGATCGTAAATCCATTCCTATCGTTTAAAGCATTATATTCGCTTTGAGTCGATGAAAGTTTTCCACGGGAGAATCACGGAGACGAATGGAATTCGGGGGAAGATGATGAACGATAAAATGAATCGGTAAAAAAAAAAGTGTTAAAAGTGGAAGAGAAGGAATGGACTTATCACAAGTGACAAATATCATCAAGAAGAAATATTTAATTTGATACACAAATTTATTGAAATGTACATGCGGTGCATTAGCGAATTTCGTTTTACAAAGCTTATATATTATATTATGCACCTCCAAAATATGAATTTTACATGCTATCCATGTAGGCAAAATCCAAAATGTCAACTATCATGCTATACTGGTGTAGGTATGGAATTAATTCATGGCAACACTTTAATCCCAATATTGTTAACACATTTTGAAAATGTGATATTTTTCTTGTTAAACCTTGTTCATCTGTTTGATACAAAAATTCAAATGTCTGTAAACTCTAAATTCAAGATAAAACAAAATCGCAACCCCAAATTTACGTTTATGCACACAAAAAACGGTCACCCGTCGACAGTTGCATAATAATGCTACTCGTTAAAAAAATATCTGGAGCAAAAAGACAGGACACCAACGTTTTTTGTTTACAACAAATTGGTTTGAATTTTCCTAAACTGGTTATAATAATAATAATAACGTTTTATTTGCCCAGGGTAGCCACTTCAGTTTATGAAACTGCTCTTCCAGCGGGCCCTGCATAACATAATATGTTATTACTACTCTTCTCCAGTCTAATATGCTGAGCGCCTAGCTAGAGGGCAGAAGGTTCCAGTCTTTGGTATGACTCGGTCGGCGTTCGAACCCACGACCTCCCGTTCATGAGGCGGGCGCTCTAACCACTGAGCCACCGAATGAAAGTTATCGAGTGAAAGCCGGCCACATTATCGTCATACTGGACAATATTTTTTTATTTGTACAGATAACATTGCATGAATTTAAATTCAATCTTAATTCTATCTGTTTTCTTTCGCTTTGCAGCATTTTGTGTAATCGGATTTCTGGCGTTCATCTTCATGCTAATCGGTATCATCCTCTGCTGTTTCGCGTGCCGGATATCCAGAGACAAACGGATGCAGGACTATCCGGTGTCAGCTCGTCGATAACAAACCGCTTTCAACTCTAGCCTTGGGACATCTCGGGGACATCTCAGTACATCTACGCAGACCGGCGCGCCGCGGCGGCCCACGAGACCAACAATGCGTCGGCCTTGTGAACCCTCAAGAAAGGTTAATAGTCAGGAAGCACGCGCCGAGCGATGCCGGCCGTCTCGTGGACTGCCGATCGTGTGGGCCTTCAACTCGATAAAATTATCTCGATGTCTAACACGGAGCTGCGATTTGTCCAAGTCCTTCAATCAATCGCAAAGTTACAATTAAGAGCAAAATTGTGAATGATATTTATCAAATCAAACTTCTTAAAACCCAGCCCCTATGCTTCATAAGGCACACATAGGCGGCCTAGGCCAAATCGATTTACAGCTGGTAATGTGTAGGACCTTTACGATAATAGAAATAAATCAGTGACCAAGTCTCAACTTAAAAATTGGGCTTCAAACACCTTTCATTGACATTGAAATCCGGAGATACAGAAGATACTGCTGTATGAAATCACGAATTGTATTTTTTCTCAAAGAAGTTGTTACAATGTACACTTTGCGTAATTGGCTAATTTGTTTGTACCTTCAGCCGGAATCAGTTACATGTACCTCTTAAAATGTCGCCTTAGTTTCAACCCAACCCGTAGCCTATGATGTTACAAACTGCATGTAGGCTATTTTTCGATAGCTTTGCTCATTCCTTTTTTGATAATGATAATGATAATATCCAAAACTAAGCCTACATTATTTGTGTTAAAGTGATTAAAATTTGGATAATAAATGTATATTTTTTTCACTTGTTTTATAGGTTTAGAGTTATATATTATACACGTCAGTACTATACATTGTCTTTCATATATCATTGTAAATATATTATGCTTCAAAAATCAAATACTGCTTTGTATATATAGCATCTGCATGTGCACATCAAATGTAATGTATATTATAGACCTCGGTCCCCAATGCGTGAAAAAGCTTTTATATACTGTATATACAGAGAATATTTTTGATTATATCGTCTATTATTTTGATGAAGGGGGGGGGGGAGATAGGGTGATGACGATAAATCAGACGATTTAAATTCTCAAACTTACATAGATAGTGCATCTATAATTTCACGCCTGGAAATAGGCCATTTTCGTAATGTTACCGAATTTAATACATGCGTCTTTATTGCCGCGATACAAATTATTTCATTCATCAGCTTCTGTTGCGATTTGCGAATACTTGTATTTTAATAGTCAAACTCCAAATTGCACATACATTTTGTTAGGTAGGACAAGCCAAGAAGTTTGCCTTACATAGCAACAACTAATGTATGCAATTCACAGTCTGACTATTGAGATTCAATAATTTGTGTTACGAAAATGGCCATTTGAAGTGTTTTGACTGAAATGTGTTTCTAGACTTTTTAATAGTCACATTAGAGATGTGACAGTGTTAAAAAAACAATTGTGATAAAAACCATCTCAGTGCCTTTTGTAAAGTAATTATACGTTCTATGTTTACTAAAAGTACAAACAAGTTTGAGCAAAATATTACCTCGTTGAGGTGTGATACCGAGGTTGGTCGGGGGTGGGGGGGGGGCGGTATATATATTTAATCAATTCTTGAACTAAACTGACTCTACCAATCAAGACAAAATAGTCCTTTTTATTTTGTCGATTCTTCTTTTTTTTCCCGAAACGAAATATACCCCCAAAAAAGATAAAGCATTGTTTTTAAAATATGGATTGACGAGAAAAAATGCCTATTAGACAGGTCAATCATTATTTTATGGTAAATTACCTTGACATTTACATTTAATTAGCCTGTGCTGTATCTCCCAAATGTACTAAGATCTAGTTGTGTGAACCTAAATAACGTTCTTATGTTTGGTTTCATCTAGTATTTGGGCAAACCGTGTCAAGAAAGATTTTAGGGATGTTTATTTCTACTTTGAAACTATATTGGACGCATATTCCAAATATATTATGTAGCTTTTATACATGTTCCTATGTTAGATAATATAATAGATTGCATGTTGTAAAACGAGTTTAAAACTTAACGGCAGTAGAAACTCGGAGAATAGTATACTGCACTATACAAAAAGAGAAGTATTCTTATTTGTTACTTAATTTGCTAAAGTTTTGTATTCATCAATGCCGTTCAGCCGTATTCTCCACATGCATCCTGTATGTTTTAAGAAAATGAATGTTTGAAAAAGGTTTTTAAGAAAAAAATGGAACATCTCTTCACGATTCATGCGTTCTTTTTAATGCTGCAGTTAAAACGTAAATATGGTTATATGGTTTGTCATCATTTTATGTGTATACAAAAACGTAATTGTAAGAAGTTACAGCAAAGACATCAATTATTTGACTTTGTTTTTGTCCTTCAAAGTCGACTGTCGGGTATTTTAAGTTACTTTAAGTTATCCTAATAAAGGATCTACCCTGTTTCATTGCGATAATGAATAAACTTAATTTGTATAAACGGATACTTTGAACTATTTGTGGGAAGTGTCGATGAATACGTTGGTCAGGTTTGTCGAAAAATTCCGACAATCTTAATAATATCTTGGTTTTCTTTATGAAATAAATCGGTATATAGACAATCTGATATGAAATGCTCAACTCCATGGTAGTAGAAAAGATATCCGTGACAAAATGCTATTGATTCTTAACTGGATACGATAAAGTATGTCTGGAATGTGTAGAATGTATGATGTAGATTGCATTCTTCTAATGTTTGATGTTATTTTTTCAGATGAAATGATCTTAAATGAGGCGGTAATGTTGTTACTATGTGGAGAAAAAGAGATATTTGTGGAATATAATTTTATATTGTAATAAATATTTTGATATGTTATATTAGTTCTATAGGCGCACGATGCCAAAGTCGGATGGTATAGATGATCAAGGAAATTTAAGTACTATAGTAATATAATAGAATTGAATATAGAGGCATATTCTCAAATATACATGTGAGGTGGTGTTTATGTGTTATATTTTTACTTGCATGCTGTGTATGTGATATCCAAACAGGCATTAGGGGAAAACTGCCTCGTGCTCGAAAACAAATTCCTTTTGAATTAATCTTTTTTATTTAAATCTGAATAATGTTGTATAGAGGACATAACAAACGAAACTTCCAATACACGTGAATGGTTCTTTTTTTCCATGTGCCAAAAACCCCTTGGTAAATTCAGTTATTAATCGATTCGATTTTAAGTCAGTCCTGAATGGTAAACAAAAGTTTACATATAGCAAGGCAGCGTCATCATTCATGGATATTACACAAATTTGAAATGAAAATATGATTCACTTTCGTCGTATCAAATTGCTGCTGCCTACATTTTGCAAACAATCGACTGTAACTGGTTTTTAATCACCGTTTCTGTTCATCAGTAACTTGATGCTCTTGATATACACATGTATTTATAGTTGCGGAGATATGGGAGTGGGGGTGTACCGCGTCCTTCAATAGAATGGCAAAAAAAGATAAATGGAGAAAACGGAAAGGTTTAAAGGGAGGGGGCTGACGAAAAGAGAAGATGACCGTTCCCCATAACCACAGTCGATGGCCTCGTCAATTCGAATTTCATTCACGGAGCTAGACCTGTGCCCAACGATGATAGAGCCCACCCCCCCCCCCCCCCAAATGGCTAGACATTTTCCTCGCCACTCAGGAGCCAGTTTAAATAGTTGCATGTTTAGATCATTTTCCAGTTTTAATGTATCCTTCCCGTTTGGTATAACCGTATGCGATTGTTTTACCGTTGACGTTTTTCGTGAAATGTTATATCTAAATTTGAAGAAAATTAATAAAGTATTTCATAGACAATTTTTACATTTTAACTGATGTAATAAATGTGTTTCATTTAGTAAGAGTATGAGATGTGAAAGAAAAATTGATATGAACATGGTCGAATGGTGAATAAATAAAGATTATAAAATATAATCAAAGAATGTATAGTTGATGGAAGAAAATTTTAGGTAACTAAAATATAACCAAAATATCCCACTGAATTTATTTTTAGAGAAAATAACAAAACCGAATACCAGCATAAAAAATCAGTTCCATTCCACACAAAAACAAAACAAAACAAACAAAAATTACAAAGGAAACTCATTTCATTTTCATCTTAAACTGGTATCTCGTTTGGAGATTCTACTCAAATGAGCGATAGAAGAAAGAATTATCTTACAATAATCTCTCTTTATGTTCATGGATAATAAAACACAAACATCCACATACACTCCTCTCGGCATCTCCAGCATTAGCTGTAGCAAGTTACCATCCAATATCAAAAAGACAAGAAAAAACTAAAATGTGTTCAAATGTTCTGATATTTTTATGATATTCTTTATTTCAGATAAACAAAACGCATTGCATGACACATGTTTGCATACAATAGTAATCATATTTTTCGAGTAACTATAATATACATATTTTGGTTGGTAGTAACTACATGGCATGATAATTGGGTAAGAATATGCAGCTTAAAATAGTACAAAAATCAAGATATGGCACCTCATTATAACCATATGAGTTAGCTTTCAAAATGTATTTGATATAAATTGTAGTCCACAACTGTTCAATACCTTATAAAAATATATCAATATCAGTATAAATCATTACAATAATTCATTTTTTTAAATCGCTCCCCAAACTCCATCATTAATACAAATGTCAAACTTACAACAACAACAAAACTTTAAAAGATCAAATAGAACAATACAATCAAAATGGCATTTGTCAAGATTTGCTTTTATATTGAAAGTAAATTTATAGTACATATAATACAATTGGTGATTAATATTGCATGTAGTAGATACAGAATTTTTTTTTTTTAACTTTCCTTTTCCAAACTTCTAACTTACCCAGCTCAGAAATCAAATTATTTGCTCATCCGTTATTAAGGGGGCACAAAATTGATCAGATATATCTCTTAAACGAAATACAGTTTATGAGCACATTTAACATTCAATACCGGGCAAATACATCATGTAAAGAATGAGAATCCAAACATTGCCAAAACGAAGGAAGATAGAAATAAACATGATTGCAACTACTTTCAAAGCAATTTCAATAGCCTTGTGTGCTATACCTTTCTAAGCGAACCGCTTTATTTGTAGCTTCCATTTTTCTTTGTCTCTATGGACAAATTGACCCTTTGAAGTAGTTTTTATATGACGATGAATAAATAAGCAATTGAAATTGAAATATGCTAACATGGCAATGACATACGTTTTACGTTATCTGAACATTACTTCTATGGGATACACAATGGGGTATTAAAATTGCCCTTGAGCTGATTTTTCCAAAATAGTTTCGATCTTGTTTATAGTGCTTTGACATTATTTCAAGAGAAGTTTAGAAAATGATTGCACCTGTAACATAAAGACTAAACACAAGCAGCAGTGGAAATGTTGTGTAATTGCACATAAAAGCTTGCTACATAACTATTGCTGTATGAAAATTGTGTACATATAGATGGTTTCACAAAACAAAATACAATAAAAGAATAATATAATTATATACCTGTAATACAACATACCTCTGTCAAACAGTGTCTATGCATTTCGACTCAAGCAGAATGCATAAGGTGTATTTCAAGACACTATCTACATGTACATGTTTTGTTTTGTTTTAATCCCAGAAAAGGACAAAAACTATAGAGATTGTTCTTTAACATTCATTATGATGGCAAATAACTACAAATATGATTGAATCACTTTCATGGTTAGCCAATTCTTTCAAACACTGATGGTCTTCACTGGTACCATATGGCACTATTTGACTTCATGGTATTTCTAAAAAATTGAATAAATTCACAAATTTTCCCAATAATGAGGAGAACAATATCACAAAAATGTAATGCAGCTGTTAGAGAAAAGGTCTCCACATATAGATGTAAATGTAGCTAATGACAAAATAAATTACAATCACAGCCACATACCAGAGACTACCAACTGTAACAAGGGGCAAATGAGCATCAACTTCACATCGATACACCCCTAGTAAACTCAAGTAAAGTAAATAAGAAAATCTGCATCACTGGCAAAACTCCTATTTTATAACAATAAAGGATAATATGTAAAAGTTAAAAAAGGAAAACAAAAAACAAAAACAAAAGTATACAAATATAGACCATGGTACAGGTTATAATTCTTGAAAGACTCTGAAGGCCTTCATGCATTTGTTAAAAAGAAAATATGATTCATGAAACTTTGGTAAGGTATGGAATGTTATCATACGATGAATTTGTATGCATTTGAGGTGGGGAAAGAATTATTTAGCTTTGTTACAAATTGGAATGTCATAACTGAGTTACAAACATGAAAAGATAAACCTCCTTTTGGCTATAACCTAGGGTTGTTCAGGGTTCACTAAATTACGGTAACTTACCACAATGAAATAAAGATACATGTATGTTAACTAGAACTTACACTGATAGAAAAATGTTATAGGTAAGTTGAGGGTAGTTTTAAAAACTAGCATAAATCAGGTTAAATGTTTATCTTCCTATTTTGAATCACATCAAAGCAATGTTCATCTAAAATGGTACCATTAACCTATTGAATAATATAAAACCCAAAAGTAGATTAACCTAGGAGCCGTAGAAAATGCCCATACAAGATAAATCAATAAGGCCTAAAAAAAAGATGTTACAGTATTGCCCTTTGCAACCGACCCAAAAATCTTGAAATCATGGTCGGCTTTTTCAAAAAAAAATTTTTTTTTAACCGTTTTTAAGAGAAAAACAATATTAAAGCATTCAAAACTGAGAAATATCAGCCCAAAGAGGGAGAAAAGAGGTTATTAAAAATATTTAAAAATTCTGACCGACCGACCCATGTTTTGGCACCTAAAGGGCAATACAACATCTTTTTTTGTTTAGGCCTAAGTAAAAGGTAAGATCTATCACCAGTTGCAGGAGTAAAAAAGAGGTACTATACACCTGTGGAGTAAGATCATGCTCTGTAGCTTTAATGCAGTTTTAACAAATATAGCTTTAACCTTTTACTTTGATATGGAAAACATTATATATTCTTTACAAAATAGAAAGGAGAACAATTATCTTCAAGTTCTTTCAGTTTCAAGAGTATGCTGAAACATTTTTGTGAAGGTGAGCGGGATCTTTGTATTGAAAGCCAAAAAGTTTGTTTTATCAGCAGATTATTTGACACATGTAACCATGTTTGCTTTAACCATTTTGTCATATTTGTTTAAAATAATTGAGTTGCTTTTTTCCTTCATGTGTGATTAAATAAATAGTTTTTCATTGAAAGAGAGAAGAAGAAAAATATTATGCTGCACCTTACCTTTCCAACTCTAAAAGTAGACGGGGGGTGTTTCACAAAGATCCTAAGTTGGACTAAACAATTATGGAAAGCCGTTAGCATCTTTGAAAATATTTTAAAAGGCATAAAATATTGATTCAAATCAGTCATATTTTCTATTATCAAGGAGTTTTATGTTATTGATGTGGGATTTATGGAAATTTCTAAAATACTTGAATTTTTGCTTTTGAATATATTTTATTTTAAGGCTACAAATAGGATTGTTCCGATCTTTGATTTTGAAGTTTCTTTCCTAATGCATAAAAACCATGTCCACAAGATGTTTGGAATGGATATTGAAGTGTGGACATTGGCAAAGAGAGATTCCTTTCATTTGCAATTCGGTGCTAATTTACACCATTGATCTTTCTATTGGTTTCGAAATCATGAGATGATATGGCGCAAATCGGTAAAGTTCGTGAAGGAGGTGATAAATAAATCATCACTGTAAAGCCTCATGAGCATATGCCCTGAAGTCTGACTGGTTAGGGTTGGGTGTAGTATTTGGTCTTGGATTGAAGGTAGGAATTTGGTTAGTGTAAGAAATTCATCATGGAGCAACTGTCGCTAGAGCATGTGTCATAGAAATCCCTTGCCTATAAGGTAAAAGCACAACTTTTCCTGGTAGGATATATTATACAGTTATTGACTGGCAGGGGGTGTAATATAACATTATTTGGACCGCTGAAGGGAGTTATATTTCCCAAGTGGTTATATTTTCCCGAAGCGCGCAGCGCTGAGGGAAAATATGGTCAAAAAAAAAATCTTACCCAAAAAAGCATTTTTCGGGAAAAAAAAAAATTACCCAAAAAAGCATTTTTGGGGAAAAAAAGAAAATGTGGAAAAAATAATTTCAAGGGAAAAAAAAAAAATATTGACAAAATTTAATGACCCTCGGTAATGGTGTAATGTGTGTAATTGGTGACATACAGTCCTCAAGAGGGCGACATGCATTGGTTAAAAATATATTCATTTCACCAGCTGGTTAATATAACACCGAAAAGTGACCGGCCAGGAAAATATAACAATTTGGATCCTCACAATTGATATCACGTGACGAGCTCTGGACCAATCACATCTCGGTATCTGTCTAAGCTATCTAATATAAACACTTACAAACTTAATTGAATCTTTGCATCCTCTTTTGAAGGTTACACAAGCCAGACAACAATAATAGTGTATGCAAACACATGCAGACAGACTTCTCAATTATATTCTGGACAATGAAGCACGTTTCTTTGACGAATGTTTTCAATACAAACAGTTTAAAAATACATCACTATGTCTCACAATCTGTATGTATTCTAACATTTATATTTTTTGGTGGCAGAATCTTTGGAATGTTTTAAAGGCCAGCTGTACTAGTTCAGCCAGAAAGGATTAGACCACACGGCGAGGTCACTGACAGGTGGCTATCTCATTAACTCAGCTCTTGATTAACATAAGAAAATGATAATCATGGGGGACCAACAGGCACTGATTGGGGAAGTTTTCTATATAGAGGGAGCAAGTAGCTACAAGTAGTACAGTGGGCCTTTAAAGGTTTACTAATCATTTTACAAAAGGAATGTAATGTAAATCATACTGAACCCTGCTCAAGATGCAAATCAGATATCACCAAGTCGTCAAATCTCAGGCACAAAGAGTTACTTTGGTATATATGTTCATATATGAGCAGTGAATGTGAGGTAAAACGGATGAAGCCTCCAATCTGCAGATTATTTAATAGCAGATTATTGGGGGGGGGGAGTGGGACCTGCAAAGTGGAACATGTGGCATACTGAAGGTACACACAAAAATGTGTAGCCCCCCCCCCCCCCCCCCCCCCTACCCTCAGAAAAAAAAGATAGTTACGCAGATGATGATCAAGGCATAGCAGCTAGGAGGTCTTGGAACTTTGCATCATGTATCTCTGTTACTAGCTGATCCATGGCATGGTCTAAGAAGGTAAATAACAGATGCCTGGAGGAAGCGAGAGAGAGAGAAGAGAGAGAGAGAATAAAATAAAGTGAAAGCAAAAACATGCTATTACCACGATTTAAAGAGAAGGTTGACTTCTGGGAAGAGGTGCAAAATACTTTGAGCGTTATCATTGTATTATGCAAGTGGGAAGAACATCAGATAAAAAATGTTCCCTGAAAAGCATGGCTCTTCAAATTCCCTAATATTCTAAATATGGCATGTAATATCATAAAAATCTGACCCAAAATCGGGTCAGATTTTTATGCCACATATGTTTGTGTAGTCCCATATACATCTTTCTGTGTACAGTGTTTGTACTTTACCAAGAGTGGGCCAAATTCTTATAATTTTGATGATTCCAGAACCTTGCAGTACACACCAATACTTATATGCTAGATGACCTTTTCTGATTGATTCCAAGTTTCGTTCACAATGCAATAGCATGACCAGAACTCAATTTTATCTTTAATTAAAAAATCCAACATAAACCAGTTCATGGTCTTTACACAAAAACTCTCTATTCAAAATACATTTTAATGTCTATGCAATTAAGTGAAAATGATTTTTTTAGCCTCAACTGCAAATTAATCAATAAATATGTCATGTGTTTTTTTTCTTTAAAACCGAAGAGAGATTTCGTTTTAGAGAAGAAATATAGTTAATTAACAAATACATTAATGACAAATTTCATGTGCAGTAAGAAAAATGAAGACCAAAAACTTACTTGTTGAGCGCTTGGTCCTGCAAAGAGTCTAGGACTAGTGAGATCCCTTCACGCAGATGATCTTCTCCCAAAATAAGACTCAGAACATCTAAAAAATGACAACAAAACATACTTTGTACATGATAACTACTATATGGATAAACCCACAAATTGAATAAGGTTGGCTTCTTATGAGGCTCTCATATCCACTCTCCCCTCTCTCTCTTTCTCTCTCTTTCTCTTAGTAAATTTGCATTATTTGGTATTTTGAATATCATTGATAGATAACATTTTGTTGTTGTTGTGCTTGAACGTCTCAACAAAGCATCAATAGCTTACAACAATCCATTCATGTATGTATGCGACATGTGTTATGTAATTGATTCTGCAATTGTTGATATACATCTATAATAATAATAATAATAATTTAACATTTTTATAGCGCATAACACATATGCAAAATTGCATGTCTCTATGTATGACAATGATGTATGTCTATATCTGTATACAAATAAAATCATATGCTCACCACCATTTTTGTTCCCTCCCCCCACCCCCCCTCACTAAACATCAAACTTCCCTTTAAAAGGGTAACAGTTACCTGCAGCAGCATTGTGGGTGAGCTCATGCAGCGCATCCTCCTTGGTCTTGGCCATCTCATCTGGGGTCTTGGTTTCTCGTTCCTTGGGGCACCAAACACCCCCGGGCCATAGGAGCTCACGCAGGAGAGATAGGTAGTAGCCCCACTGAGCCTCGTCGAAAAGCAGCCCAACCTCACGGAAAAGCCACCTGAATTGAAATGGGGGTGGGGAGAGGGCGTGGGGGGACAGAGAAAGAAGGATAAGTAAGTAACCTGTAATTTTTAAAGAATACTATCTTTGTTCTCAATCACAAATTGGTAGATAGAGTACACAGGCACTATTATGGGGACATTGATCCTTCAAAAAACGCAGATTGAGTTGGACATACAAGCAGGGTACATTGATAGATGTTGAAATACAGACAACAAAACAAATCAAATGAAATCTCTTTTCCTCTCTTTACATTTATGAATTATTAAAATACTGAGGACTAGGAATAAAAAGTTAAAGGATCCTCTATCATAGAAAATTTTACAAGTTAGAGAGACCACTCTCTAATTGGACTTTGGAAATCAATCACATAGATCTACATCAGAGAAAGGTGATTGAAAATTGCGATTGATTTAAAGACTTGAAATCGATTCGAATAAAATGCAACGCTTTTCGGAAGAGGGCCCACAGAACTTTATCAGTTAAATCAATTCTAAAGTCTTCCCCTGTCCATGTACCTGGATGTGAAGGTGAGATTACTTACTTATCTAAGAGGTCTCCGATAAGAATAGTCAGTGTGCCCTGCAGGCTCTCATCCAGCATGAAACTCTGCTGATTGAGCAGAGCCTCGCTCATCACTCCGAATAGGGCTTCATAGACGTCTACATTGTCCTTTGACCCCACTTGACCCGGCTTGACCTCTACCAACCCCTCTCTGTGAGGTTCGTTGGGGGCGTCTGACCCATCGCCCTCGGACCGGGGTCCAAGAAACACCTTGTCATATTCCACTGGCGGAGGGGACGAGGGGATGCGTAGGGTGAACTGCTCGTGCTTTTGACTGACTAGGAGCTTCATGACCCGCTGCATGTGGGACTGGTGCAAAATTGAAAGATTTATACATTTTAAAGATAAACTTGAATTCTGGTAAAAAAAGAAAATGAATTCTTACAGAATCAAACGAAACTTACACTGAACGTTCAAGATTACAAATAAATGTCATTTGCCAAACAAATCTGAGAGAAAATGTATACTGGCTGAATAATGAGCATAGAAAGATAAGGAAATCAAGGTAATTAGGCCCCGACACCATTAGTGTAGTCCCATATACATCTTTCTGTGTACGGCGCTTGTTACTTTACAAAGACTGGGCCAAATTTATTATGATTTTGATGACTCCAGAACCTTGCAGTACACACCAATACTTACATGCTACATGATCAACTTTTTCTGATCCATTCCACACCTTTTCTTTCACAATGCAATCGCATGACCTGAACTTAACTTTATCTTTAATTATTAATTGTTTAATTGTTTTCTCACAATGGTTTACATCTGCTGTTCAGAGTAGATAGATTGGCAAAGATTGCAGAAATTTGACCTTGTCTTGAGCATCTGTAGCTTCAAAACACCTGAACATTTCCACAAGGCAAAGATCTATACATGAATAGTGATACTGCAAGTACTGCATGTGTAGAAAGCCTTTTACTAAGGTAATATAAAACACTTGCATACCGACAACGGACAAAAGTTTGTTTTTTTCATACACAGCCTATTCAAAATATCTGAATAATATTTTTGCAAACAAGAAAAATTCCAAAAATATTTTCTCAGAGCTTAATAAATTACAAGTCAAAACATGTACCTAAAATATCTACAATTCCAATTTGTATGAAATTAAAGTTAAAGAATATACTACTGTAGTTTTCTTGACTGCCTTATATGCTGCAACCATCATTTTTTATAAACATTACCTCCATGACACTTTCACAAATTTTGCTTATTATGTTGAACATCTAGTTTGCACATGCTTCCTAAGAAAAAGATTATACCTCTTTCATTTCATCCAAGCCAAACAGTCTAATCCTTGACTTATCACCCAGGTCCCAATGGTCTTCTCCTACAGGCTGCTGTCTGGGTACAACCTGACCAATCCCCTCTGCCATTGGTCGGTTCTGGTCATGTGACTGCATCGTTTGACTAGGCTGGTCCGATGGGGCAGAGGACGTAGCGGCGTAGGGCGGGGTTTGCCTTGAGGAGGAGGAGGAGGGCCGCATCATGGCAGGTCGCTCAGGGAGGATGGTCTTGATGGAACCGACGATGCCTGATACCTGATGGATCAGTAGCTGAAAGAAACAAAAGGAACAAAGTCAACTCTTCAATCCCCTTGGCAGTAATTAATAATAATAATAATACTCAGCTTTCTTATAGTGCTTATTACAATTACTAAGCGCTTCCAAACTTGGAGATTATTACCCGGCTTTAGCTGTGCTGCCATTACGGCCCTCTAGCATTTCAAAGAATTAATTCCTGCCAGGTACCCATTTACATCACCTGGGTTGAGTGTGGCAAATGTAGATCAATGTCTTGCCAAAGGACATTAGTGCTGCGGCGGGTCTTGAGGTACAATGTGTTCACTACATGAAATTGTATTCTTCTGTTTTCCTCCTGTTTATTACCATCTACGATATGTCGTTAACTTTGTCAATTAATTGAAGTTTAAAGATTAATCCATTCTCATTATGTCAGTATATGCAGCTAAACTACATGTTATACTTCCTGTAAGTCTTGGCTCACTGTCTCTGTCATGCTTACTTTATCAATCCTTAGAGGTCCAATGGTAGCTTTCTTGACAAACTCTATGTGGCCATCACCATCGATTGCTAGAAACTCGGCCATCTCTCTGCTGTTATGAATTACTGGGCGACTCAACAGTTGCTGTGTTAAAGAAAATTACAAGTTTCAGTTATAATTTACACATTTAAGAGTACCATAATGACTTTTAAGCTCACCGCACACGGTGCAATCTGACTACAATCCAATTTTGTAAGAATTTACAATAGTATTAATTATGAATAATCAACATGTTCAATCATGAATGATTGGGATTCTAATACTCTGCTCAGAATCACAGTGACATCAGGGACCCGTTTCTCAAAGCCTTTTTTCAATGACAAATGCCAAAAATCAGTCACAAATCTGCTGATAACTAATCAGAAGCAAGGATTTCAGTAGCTTATAACAAAAAACGGTCATTTGTCACTGATGACAAGTTTTGTGAAACACCCCCCAGATGGGTAGTGTAGATTGTCTATGATTTGAAGCCGATTCAGCTTCATTTCTGACTAGAAATCTGAAATGATCTAAAATTCCAGTTGTTAGTATTTATATCATTATCCAGAACCTAAATCAGGAAGGTGCATTTTGTTTGGATTTCCAAATGTTGTTACAGTTTCTTCCAAAATTGCAGATCGCAGCAGAATCTTACAGTGTGCGGTAGGCTTCACATACATTGCATGTATGTACATGTTTTGAGAGTATAGGCTCATAGCGATTATTTTTAAAATGCTCATCTTATACGACTATCTCCAGCTTTGTTATTCAAAAACAAATCTCACAAACTGAGAAACACGCCTAAGAACATAATATAAAATCATTCAAAAGATGGATTGGGTAATATAAAGAACACTGATGTAATTACAATTTCATGCCTACATATACTAGGTACAAACTTACTTCAATTTAATTAAATTCATTTATTCTCCTTTTCAAAACAATGTGATCAACAGGGCAAAATACAGCAATAAATTCAAAATATAAAAAGGTGGGATACCCTTACAAAAAAGCAAAGTGCTTGTGGGCAGGGTCCTTGTCACATGTTTGGTATGTCCAAGTACTTTCCAGTATTTCCCATTTTTCCCAGAAAATTGCTGACCAAGGTAGCCACTGAGGTATTTATTCTGAATCAATCTAATACAACCATCCTTGGTAGGACAATTCATGTTTACATTATTCTTACCTGTCCAAAATATAATCCTACCAATGTCAACAATACATAATACCGAACGTGGAAACCAACATGTACTTGAAATGATATTTGATTACGATCTGTAGATAATATTTTTCCTTCAATAATGAACTCTCACAAAATGTAAATTCTGTAGATTTGTGACCATGATTTGTACGTCCCTTGAGAGACTAATGCCAGTAAATGGTGCGAGAAAACAGTGGCATGAACGGCTTTCCATAGTTAAGTCCAACTTAATGTCAATCCGAGTCTTTGAGAAACATTCCCCAGGTTCTTAGGCGCCACGGATTTATTCAACTGGCATTCGGAATGCATGTAGAATGCATGTAGAATGTCCTATTCAGAATCTATTGTTCGTTAATCCACATTCCAGAATGTACCTAGAATGTAGCTAGAATGCGGTAATTAACGTCTTAATTGGCGCATTCTGGGTACATTCTGGAATGTGCCATGAATAGGCCATCCGAACAAAGGCGATGCTCCGTGAATAGGCCATCCGAACAAAGGCGATATCGATCGGCAGCGACTACCTTCTTGATATTGCGTGCCGGAATAGTTTCGATATAGAATGAACCATAAGAATTGTTTGAAATCAACAGATATTTAATTGGTTTCGCTTCTGTCTCTCCCGCGATCGGTTGCATTTATGGACTTACTTTTATTTCTTTCCGACGGCTAACCGGTAACATCAGTGATATTTAATTGTTTTCGCTTGTAGCTCTCTCTCTCTCACCATTTATTTCTCAAGCGTCGGTGATATTGTATTTGATTTTCTTTCTTTTCTTCAGCTTATTAAAGAAGGTGAAAAGAGTAGAAAAAGATTGAGAAAGAATGAAGACAGATTTATTATGACATTCCCGCCAGACCGCCACAAATATGTTCTGAGTCGGCGCTCTCAGAACAAAGGCGCGTTACATTGTCAAATATACGCGGTGTTTTGAAACGTTGGTGTTGATTGAGATGATGCCTCATTAAAGATGGTAAAAAGAGTAGAAGAAAGATTGAGAAAGAATGAAGAAAATATTTTGCATGAAAATGCGGATGAATCTGAATGATCAAAATGAGAGGAAGAAAGAGGATGCAAGAGATGGTGGGTGTTGAAAGATCTGAGGACTAATGAAATGATACATTTAGATAAAAAGCGAGAGTGGATATTTATGGTTATCTTATTTTTAAACTTTTTTTATTGGCAGGGATGGGGGTCCGTTTTTGTTTTGTTTTTTTGGCCAGGGAGGAAGCAGCCTTGCCCCGTTGCCCCCCCCCCCCCCCCTCCATGCGTCTGCGCCTGAAGAAAAGCACATGCGAATAATCTTATTTCCAAACCGAGACGCACATTATTTTGTTTGTGGTCTGTGCTTTTATGTTGCGTATAATTTGTTTGTTTAGCGCACATTATCCTACTTTACCCCCCACCCCCCCCCCCTTTTTTTTTTTTTTTACATCACCTACTTTATCAAACCACTCTAATTTTTTAATTCCATCTCTTAGAAATAATGTTTTTTTTTTTTTTAATCTTTAATTATAAATAAAACTTACTTCATATTTCTTTACGAAATTTCATAAAAATTGTAGAGGGTGTGATTATTTATTCCAAAACAAATAAAGAGAAGGTCATATATAGATCAGTAGAGAGTGGCGGGGGGGGGGGGGAGATGAAAATTAAGTGAGAGGGGAATTGCAGAGAACGAGGGAAAGAAAGAGAATGCAAGAGATGGTGAAATCTAATTGTAGTCTTTATTATATATATTAGAAGTAAAAAGATTTCTTATTTCTTATTTCCAATCTAACTGTATTCTCTAAAAATTGAACGATGTTATCTCACGCCACATGGCATGTGGACAACAACATGACATGTGCGCAACAACGACATACATATAATGACATATTTATTATGGCATTCCCGCCACAAATATGTCGGCGCTCTCAAAACAAAGGCGCGTAACAATGTCAAATATACGCGTGTTTTAAAGTTTGGTGTTGATTGACATGACGCCTCATTTTAGATAACAAGGAGACAGTGTTGATTCGAGATAGAGATGGATTTATTATTATCGAGAGAGAGAGAGAGATTACAGGTGTAAATTGGCCGTATGCCTATCACAATCCTAAAATGTTGGATTATTTTGTAATACACAAATGTTTTTGTCATCGGAAATAATTGCTCCTCACCATGGCATTTTACCAGTCGCAACAAGGACATTCAAATAATGACAGATTTATTATGACATTCCCGCCACATGTCGGCGACCTCAGAACGGAGGCGACGTAACAATCATAAATATCGCGGTCTGTTGGAACTTGGGTGTTGATTACAACATTTCCAAGATACAGTCATCAATCCAACTTTCTACTTCATTCGTGCCTTTTCATCGTATCCACCAAAAGATCAATAGACATATCAGAATCTCGATATTTAATTGCTTTCGCTTCTCTCTCTCTCTCTCATCACTGCCCCTATATCGTTATCCTTGTTATAACTCTCGGTCTCATTGATTGTGACATTACTAAAACAAAAAAGATTGAAACGCCAATGACAATATTTTTTAATGGCATGCAAATATACACAAATAGGATACATAGAGCATTTAAAAAATGAATTTCTTGAATTGTCATATTGTTCCTCCAAAACGCTTGTCGTTCTTATTTTCGTCGATGTTGAATACTAGTGTTGTGAAGTGAATGTTTGTCGCGCGTGAGTAGTGAAAGAGGGTCTAATTTAATCTTGGTTTTATATTGGCATTTGATTATTGTGAAAATAAATTAGTTAGAATGTGTCTGCTTGTCGTTCGAATTTTCGTCGATGTTGAATACTAGTGTTGTGAAGTGAATGTTTGTCGCGCGTGAGTTTGAAAGAGGGTCTAATTTAATCTTGGTTTTATAATGGCATTTGATTATTGTCATAATAAATTAGTTAGAATGTGTCTGCTTATCTTAGTGAGTTTGAAAGAGGATCTAACGAGAGTAGGTAATGTTATATTTTTATTTATTAAATTCATTGATTTTCATGTTATATGAATTGATAGTTTGTCGCGCGTGAGCTTGAAAGAGAATTTTCATATTCCAACACTAATGTCGGCAGAAAATTATTTCGCCGGTTAAGAAATAAAGCGACCGCACCATTTTATTGGAAATGGAAACGTAATACCAAGATATTTTGTTTCTTCAATTGGGAGACAACGTGTTTTCGCTGTTATCAACTTCAGAAAATCAGAAGTTGGGAGAACGAATGTTATACCTTGTTTAAAAGATGAATACAAATAGCTCTTACTCCTTCTAAAAGTGGCTCCGCGCTGTTTATATAAAATTATACTTATTCATATTCCAACACTATGTCGGCAGAAAATTGGAAAGACAAACAATTTATTTTATATAAATGTAATCTTTTTCGAGCAGGAAAATACTTGTATTAGAACTCGTTCGTAGCGTCAAAATTCATTTTACCGGTTAAGAAATAAAGCGGCCGCAACTTTTTTGGGAGAACGAATGTTATACCTTGTTTAAAAGATGAATACAAATAGCTCTTACTCCTTCTAAAAGTGGCTCCGCGCTGTTTATATAAAATTATACTTATTCATATTCCAACACTATGTCGGCAGAAAATTTGAAAGACAAACAATTTATTTTATATAAATGTAATTTTTTTCGAGCAGGAAAATACTTGTATTAGAACTCGTTCGTAGCGTCAAAATTCATTTTACCGGTTAAGAAATAAAGCGGCCGCAACTTTTTTATGGGAAAATAGAAACGTAATACCAAGATATTTTGTTTCTTCAATTAGGAGACAACGTGTTTACGCTGTTATCAACTTCAGAATATCAGAAGTTGGTAGAACGAAAGTTATACCTTGTTTAAAAGATGAAAAAAAATAGCTCTTACTCCTTCTAAAAGTGGCTCCGCGCTGTTTATATAAAATTATACTTATTCATATTACAACACTATGTCGGCAGAAATTTGACAAGGAAAACAATTTATTTTATATAAATGCCATCTTTTTCGAGCAGGAAAATACTTGTATTAGAACTCGTTCGTAGCGTCAAAATTCATTTTACCGGTTAAGAAATAAAGCGGCCGCAACTTTTTTATGGGAAAATAGAAACGTAATACCAAGATATTTTGTTTCAGAAGTTGGGAGAACGAATGTTATACCTTGTTTAAAAGATGAATAAAAATAGCTCTTACTCCTTCTAAAAGTGGCTCCGCGCTGTTTATATAAAATTATACTTATTCATATTACAACACTGTCGGCAGAAATTTGACAAGGCAAACAATTTATTTTATATAAATGCAATCTTTTTTCGAGCAGGAAAATACTTGTATTAAAACCAGCTCGTAGCGTCAAAATTCATTTTAACGGTTAAGAAATAAAGCGATCGTAACTTTTTTTTTATTGGGAAATGGAAACGTAATTCCAAGATATTTTTCCCTTCAATTAGGAGACAACGTGTTTTCGCTGTTATCAACTTTAGAAAATCAGAAGATGAGAGAACGAATGTTAT
Source organism: Strongylocentrotus droebachiensis (assembly GCA_035222895.1). NCBI lineage: Eukaryota > Metazoa > Echinodermata > Echinoidea > Camarodonta > Strongylocentrotidae > Strongylocentrotus > Strongylocentrotus droebachiensis. The sequence goes on along the minus strand of JAVYIG010002611.1, from coordinate 133,690 downwards.
ACCCTGTTTAAAAAGATAATTAGAAATAGTTCTTACTCCTTCTAAAAGTGAGCCGCGCTGTCGAACCTTATGAGGTATAGTCGCATTTGAAATCACGCATCTCTGATTAATCGCCAGCATCTCGGGCATGCTTTTTCATCGCCCAATTCTCAAAAGTCGATCGATTTGCGCCTTTGTCTAGAGAACAAAGGGGCATTCCAGAATGCATTCCAGAATTCGTACAGAATGTGCGCATTCTGGAATGCCCCTTTGTTCTCTAGACAATAGGCACAGGTCGCATCGATTTTTTGGGAATGTGGCTAGAATGTGCGCATTCTGGATACATTCCAGAAAGATTACAAGGGCATTCTGAATGCATTCCGAATGCCAGTTGAATAAATCCGTGGCGCCTTAACAAGCACAATAAATCTCACACAAACAAGGAATGGGGATTCCCAAAGGAAAATGATAAATGTAAAGGGGAAACAGATTAGTGCGGCTGAACAGGAAAGCTGAGTGTTTGTTGTCGACAGCAGGGAATCTGGCTTCAGATGAATACTACACTCACCTTAAGGTATGTTTCTAAAGAGACCCTCTTCTGTTCCTCCATCGCCGGGCTAAGTCTGCTGATTGGCAGCATGGACTGCTTCGGAATGTTCGCAATACCTGCAACAAAGAAATAATAGATACCTTCAACAGTAGCCTGAAATTTTCATTTTCAGTATCCAGGACAAGTGATAGTTTTCAATCATACTGACAGCTTTCTATCTTTCGATATCAAATGTTAAGTTTTTCAATACTGTTTTAATGTGTGTACATGTATATAGGACATGTTGACTGTATTGTATTCATTTCTTTTATTACTGTTGATAATGAAACAAACCAACACTAATCATATCACATCAAATCACAGGAAAAGGGAATGTAGAAGGGATTGCTTTGGGAAGTATACATTTTTTTCAAGGGTTCAATATGTTGTACATGCACCTGTAAATCTGTAAATGTTATCTACCTTCCGAACCATCACAGACTTGACTTTCTTTAAATCACAACTAGTGAAATCTTACTTGTTCAAAAAGGCTTTTTGATGCCATTTAAACTTAATTCATGTATTTCATAAAAATTCATGTACATTACTGATAACTGTACTATGTCATAATTTGCTTTCATTTCTCTGTAATTGATGTTGATAATGATTGATTATGATTAATCTTGTCCTTATTTTTGATATTTCTTTAGTTCATGAATTAGTAGTTATGTATAATTTTATTTAAGCACATTGATATTTTCTCTGAAGATGACATGCGCTATACAAGCCTAGGTTACTATTCATTTTATTATCTAATGACCCTCCCCCCCCCCCCCCCCGAAAAAAAAAGAACAGCAAAATAATAATAGATGAGATATGATAAGTGCCAAACCCACTTGAAATTAAATGCCCAAGGCACACAAATGCAAAAGATGAAACAACATACATACTCAAAAGTACCATTTGAGTAGGATACAAGATAGATGTATGAAGAAAAAAAAAAGTTGCAATTCATGTATAAGCTAAATAAAACAATTACAGACTGTACCATAAACTTACCTGTCATATTCCTCCTCAGATGTGAGTTTTTGGTGATTCTAGCATGGAGGTTGGCAAACTCTCTGTAGCGCCGTTTAACTTCCATCTCATTCTTGCTACTATAGGCTGCTTCTGAGTCATCAGATAATGTAGGTTTCTTCAACAGATCATACTACAAAAGAATAAAGAGAATTAATTTAACAATATATCATGCTAACTGTCTACACAACTTTAGATAAACAAGTGAGGTAAAATTGTCCACAATTAGCCAGGTAGACGTTCCAAGGAATTTCTTCCAATTATGTATCCAAGCAAATATCCTCCTTGATCCAAGTACCTTCCCTGGGTAGAGTGTGGCAAATGTAGATCAATGTCATGCCAATTTGAACCCTGTAACACTTGAGTCTAAGTCCAGTAACCTTTCCCCTAGAAACAGAAGATTACTCAAGCATTATTCATCAACTTAACGTGTGATGGCTCAGTGGTAGAGCAGTGGTCTCGGAATCTGGAGGTCCTGGGTTCAAAATCAATTTGATGCACTAGTGCCCCTTGGTAAGGCATTAGTCCTCATTATCAAATCTTTTTCGTGCAGCTATGTTTAGCTAAGCTACCTAACTATTAGTTTAATTACATACAGTACATGTATTTTATTACTCATCAATAGTGATCTGTCAGTTTATGACAGGTTCAGTGACCCAATCAGAATTCTACATCATGTGTCTCTCCAAGTTCCTTGGTCTTGAGCCATCCGTTTCAGCATTTCATACCCGGTTGCTCCACATTCTTTGATTAAATCATCTAGAGAGTCTTTATGAGGTCTTCCCCTCTTCTTCTTTCCATGTAGACGGCCTTCTATGACTCTGATCATCAAGCCATCATCATGTCGCATTATGTGTCCAAGCCATTCTGTCTCTCTCTGATTGTTTGAAGCAACACCCACTTTTCTTGAGCTCAATGCAAGAAAGGCGGGCGCTGCTTCAAACAATCACAGAGAGACAGAATTTTATTACTACACATCAAATATTAAGCAGAAATTGATTTATGGCCCACAACAACAACAAGTTTCTCACCTGAATGATGAAGTAGACGACTGGTTTCTTGCCTTTGGGGTCACCAAGCCAGCTGGTAGTGGGGATGTTAAGGTTAGTAACTCTCCACGTGGCCCACTCCAGGGGTATTTCACTACCGTTGCCAGGGTGGAGGTCTTGGGTGTTGGGTGGGGTCTGGAGAAGCTCTGGAGCTGTTTCACTTCTTATGAGAGGATGTCTGAAATTAGTTAGATGTACATGTTCATTAGATCATATTATCATGATTATGATTTTGGTAGTTTAGCTTGTTTTCGTTTTTCTTCAAAAGAAGTACCGGTAATGCCAGACAAGAAATTAAGTTTTTTAGTAACATGCACTCTGAAAAATAATGATTCAATAAAGTTTCAATATCTACACATACAGTGAGTTCTCCGCATTATGCTGTAAGGTTCTGCCCTGCATTTATTTAATCAAACAAACTTTGTACAGAGCATTGTTGAACAAATTGACTAGTCTCAATTTGTCTCAAATTTTATCTGCTGTTGTACATCCAATGTTATCGTGTAGTAGTGCATATATTCAATTAATGCTAACATTGAATACGTTTACAGAGTCTACAAGGAAGAAAAAAAGACTGCCTTTGAGGTTTTGACTTTACCTATGACTGGGAAAAGTTCCTTGGGAACTAAGTTGGAGTTTGTCATCCTTCCCTGCATTCATTAGGTGCCCATCTGTGTCCCGCTCCTCTTGCTCACTTATCTTGGAGCTGGAAGACATCTCATTAGAACTGCTCAGCGAAGATGTAGATTGGCATGATGTCCCGGAGTCCAAGGTGGATACCGTCTCTTGAGAAGTTGGAACACAATCTCCCAAGTCTGTAAGGCAATTGGCACTGAAGCACGATCTCATACCGGCTTCAAACCGAGATGACTGGATGGCATCATCAGTTGCCGTGCTGTCTTTGACACTGTCCATGACACTCCCTACTGATTGCGACACGGGATTCTGGATGGCTATGATGTTGGAACCTGTAGAGGCTGACCTTCGATGAGTCTTGACCTTCCTAGTTGTTCCAAGAGATGGAAGATCCATTTCTTCACTTTTCTCATCCAGGCCATCTTCTTTGGATACTGCGTCAGAGTCCTGTCGTGGAATTGCTGTGCTTGGTTCTAGCATTGTCATTGGCATGAGGAATGTGAACTGTTGAGGGGGCTCAATGACTTCACATGGAGATGGCAATGCCTTCTTATCCCCTTCTAATCCATCCAAGTGAGGCCTTTGCTCTGCTTCATTATCAGATGGATTTTGTATTTTGACCACTTTCTCTTGAGTGTCTGAGCTGTTCGTCTTCTCTACTTGAGAGGTAGTGTTGGAGTTTTCTGATGTTTCCATGGATTCTACATGTACGACTACATTGACTGATGAAATAACCACATCATGATTCACTATGTCCGAATCTCTGAGTAATTTGTCGTCATGGTTTCTCGCAGCTTCTTCACAATTGCTTTCAGGCTCCATTTCATTCGTGTCTGTATGTGCGAGTTCCAGTTTGGCATTTGCACTTGGCTTCCCATCAGCATCAATATCACGGTGGTATTGCCCTAGTGGCTCATCCATTAGAATCAGAATGAAGGCCTCATTCAAGAAGTCTGGGTCCGAGATGAGATGTACCAAGGGCTGCAGGACGTTGTTGATGATGATGTCCTGCAAGAGGAAGACTAGCGAATCACAGTGGATCACGTCAGATGGCAAGAGGGCCAGGATCAAGGTGTTGGAGAGCTGCGAGAGGTGCTCTTTCTCGGCTTCCTCATTCTGCAATGCTGGGTGGAGGATGGCAAAGGTCTCATAGATGGACACGACAGAATGTTTCTTCGCAAAACTCCCAAGCTTGCTTGATTTACTCGCTAAGCGAGACCGACTCATCTGCAGCCTGCGAAAGATGTCAACGTGAGCTCGGAGCTCATTCAGGAGAATGCACAGGAAAGCTCTTTGATCGATTTTGATGAATCTGTTTTTTATATTTTTGACCATGTCTTTGAAATGATGAAAAACATTGTGTGAAAATTGATCATCATCACTCAAGATCCTGTACCATCCCACAACAAAGTCACGCATCATCAGTCGAACATAATCTTTCAATTCCGTCTGCAAAATGGTCGGCTGGGTTTCTGAATGATCTCCATTAAACCTTGGCATTGGTATGGTCTTTTCTCCCTCATCATTACATTTTTCATTGTCAATATGAAAAAGAGGCTTCTGTTTTGCAACATGAGGTAGGAACGGAATGATATTCTTCCACTGCAACAAAGCAGATCTTTTCCCGAGTTTCAAGGCGCACCACACCCCCAATACAGTCCCACATGTAAAAATCAGCGTTGGTCCAAAACTCAACACGCACAAATAGACAATAAAAAGACAAAATATAATGGTAAATATTATTTGCCTTGTACTAAGACTGATTATATAATTCCTCAAATTGTTCAGTCTTACAATGGTTCGGTTTGCAAACTCCATACTTCATTATTATGGCAGATCAAACATGAAATAGTTAGAAAACCTCCAGTTTACGAGTGCGTCCAAAAATCAACAGATGTCAATAACTTTAATTAGTTTGTATTAAGGCATTTAAGTCGTTCGACGATGCTTGTTTTATTGTTTACTCATTATAATTTCATACAGTCGGGCAAAATTATGTATCAATTAGATTATAGTAACATCAGTAATTAATTATAATGCCAGAAGATATGTATGTAATTGCTATGTGAACTTTCCTTATTTAAAACAAACTTTGAGCGCTTTCTTTATAGACTATCATCATTATCACGGCCATGGGTATTGTCATACCGTCAAAAGCGAGGTCGTAAAAAATGACAATGGGATCGAGCGTGAATTTCCCGACCAAGGTTAAGGTTTCATGATATCACGATCACATGTCAATTGTAATCAGTTCTGACCTCCCCATGTTTTTCTTCTGAGTGCAAGTCTTCAACATATCCGCCGTTTATAGGCCTACTTATCCCTCACCCCCCCCCCCCCCCCTCCTCCTCCGCCTAGCTCGAACCTTCATCCCCTCCTCTTCTTCCATCTCCTCATCCTTCTTTCTTTCGTTTTCCCTTTTCAAATTACCTAAATAGTAATGGTGCGTCCATGATAATTACCACTGGCACTGCATGTTAAATTTGAAAATTTATATAGGTCTATTAATTAGAAAGAGATTAGAAACTATCATCTCGTCTTTAAATTCTTCGATAATGGCAAATTCCTTCAAACCCCAATCTATATAAATGGGAAACATCTAGATCTATGGGGATTTGGTATAAAGATGTGTTCGTATGCCCCCCCCCCCCCCTCCCACCTGCTCTAGCGGAAATATGGGAGCACCTGGAAAATATGAGAACTATAAGCTGATCATATACAATACTTTCCCCGAAAGTTTCTAAAATTCTTTTAATAATTGACAAATAGCCTATATGAATGTTTTTTTTTAATAATTTCATGATATCAACGCCGCGAAGCGATTGTCATATCTGCTTTTGGCCGGGGAACCACGCCCCTTCCTCACCAGGCGCGTAGCCAGAGTATGATGTTTATGGGGGCACATACATGTAATCGATCGAGGTCACGGTAAAAAAAAGGGGTCTACAAAATTTCAACCGATCCTGGAAATTTTAGGGGGGCACGTGCCCCCCCCCCCCCCGTGCCCCCCCCCCCCCCCCCGTGGCTACGCGCCTGTTCCTCACCCACCGCCCCCTTCGAAATAATGAAGATATCCGAAGCGCACTTACATGTATACTAGGCTTACTTTTCTTGGGATTTCAATTAAAGGCGGATGGAATTCAATTTTCCGGATTGATATCGGATCTTCGTTACAAGCCTTTTGAAGGTATGTATACTTTTCGGCTAATGCTAATTAGTCTAATTGCTTTAAAAGGATCGACTTGAGGGTAAATAGTTTTGGCTAGTGTATTTCATCTCGTTCATTATGCATGCCTTCTTCTGGTTCATTCATTACTAATTACTTTTGTGATGAGAAGACCTTGTATCACCAAATTGTCTTGGGTTTATTGTTCATCCATGATATACTAAAAGCAAGGTATGTAATTAATTCGTTTCATTATGTTCATCGAAAGCTGAATATTAAATCTTTGGTATATAGTGCAGTATAGCTGTATGTAGTAGATCTGATCAAATAATTAATTATAGGCTTTTCTAACAGGCTGATGCAGTGGCATATAGTTCGGCCATTAAGGTGATTTTTTTTTGGGGGGGGGGCATTGAAGGAATTTTGGGACCGATATGTATAAAATAGATAAAATGCGAGAGAACAAGCATTATTTTATGCTGAAAGGGGAAGTCCATCCTAATATTCAATTGATTTAAATAGAAGCAGAAAAATTTGAAATTGTGATGTCATCCCCCTACAATTCACCACTGGTCTGAACGACAGAATGACCCAAAATCTCAAGTCTCTGAATGTTATTGGAATATTAGACCTATCTTATATGGGGTGCATGAAAGAACATAATATTATCTGTGATATATGATCGAGATGGGCATGAAGAAAATGTATCTTTTGATCAAAATGGAAATTAAAGACATTTCTTGCATCCAACAAAGAATAAAATGTGAGGGGGTGACATCAAATTTAGAGACCGCGTTGTCAATAATGACTCGCAGATTTGAAGTATTTCATGAAAAGTTATGGATTTAACAAATCGAAAAACTTTCTTATTAATTTATTTAATAGTCCGATTGTTCTTAAACCTTTACTGATCTGTTATTCTCATTTTTCCTTGTATCAAAACAAACTGATCTGAGGGTAGACTTCAATGGAGATGTGAGAGGAATTCGTATCATTTTGTGATTGTTTAAAATTTAAATTTTGCTTTTTTTTTTCTTCTGTATTTATGATTATTTGTTTTATTTCTCTTTCTCCATCAGTGTATGGCATACGTGTTTTCATCCGAGATGAAGCCATATAGAACCAACTTCAATGCACCACAAGAGCTTTGTATTGTCAATAGCAGAAACGGCCTTCTATAATAATAATAATAACCATAATAATAATAATAATAGAAAATATATAAATACAAATGAAAAAAAAAAAGATTTGAGTTTAAGCTAGGCAAGAGTAGAAAAAGAATGTAAGAAACCCACCAGTCCACCCCCCCCCCCCCCGCCCCAGCATCCTCCCCAAATAAATAGTCTTCTATAAGACTATAACCGAACCTGTTTGCATTCTTTCTTTTTTTCTTTCTCTTTTGCGATGCTAGACAACCCCACATTTGTGATTTCCATATCATTTCCCACTTATCTGAATACAAAGCCTTGTAATGTTATACACGGATATGCATCTAAGATGCAATTAATTAAACCGACACTAATGGTATTTACTCAAGCAGTATAACGCGTCGAGGTTTATTTCCCTTTTGTGATATCCCCGCAACCACTCGGGTAGATTGTGTTTGCATTTATCTGGAACAAGGCGCCATGTTTTCAGATCCCGAGTAGAACTTGTAGGTATATCATAATAAAGATAAAGTAATTGCTGGACAATACTAAGACAAGTCGTCTGTTGCCCGCAAGATGGTCGTAAGAACTTTGTATTGTCAATAGCAGAAACAGCCTCCTACCGTGCAACAGACGAAGTGTCAGAATCCGTGTGTGTTTAAAATAACATACAGCCTTTATCATAACGACATGAATGAGAAACTACTAAAATGATGTTATATACATATTTGCCAGCATGTCTCCATCAATTCTCGTTTGACTACTAAAATCCAAACTCCTGCTTTCGATGCACCTTTTCTATACATAAAATATTGTTTTATTCAATAATGTTTTCACTTCGGATGAATTATGACCAATTGCGAGAGTAGACAAGACAGAATAGAGGAGAATGAAATATTAAACAAATTCGAAATAGAAACTCTATATTAAACGGAATAAATTGAATAAACGGAAAGATAACGCTTCTTGAAACTCCGTGATATTATGTGACATAATATGACAGGGGTTACCGAGTTACAAGGATTACTTCATTTAGAACGTGAAATATAACAATTTTCACCTCTTGTTTACGTAATTTGTCTATTTCATATGGGTTTTTTTCTCTGTGTAATATAACATGTATATATATACTCATTTTTTAAATATAAATATACGATAGTGACAAAAGAATGACTTGATTCAGACTGTTCAATGATGGACCTACCTCGTAGTAGGTCCATGGTTCAATACAGTAAAAATCCAGAGGAAAGATATATGTTATAAATGGAAATGGTCTAGAATCTTTATTCGGGTCGTTTCGATGACTGACTTTTATGTAAACTTTACGATGTGGGAGCCAGTAAATTTCGCGGTAAAGTGCGCTCGGTTGGATCTGGACACGCAGGAAGTTTACAGTAACAGATCGTGCTGGAATTAAACCTTGTCACTGATACTACAGTTCGTTTATTTTTTCACTGCTTGTATTGCCAAAGTGGCCGATCCAGGAGGCACGGGGAGAAGACCCCCCCCCCCCCTTCAGCAAACCCCTCCATCATTAATTCCCTCTTGCAATGCATTAATCCCCCTCCATGCAGCAAAACCCCAAATCAGAAATATTACAAGCAAAAAATTAAATATATACCCGTGTCAAAGGGCACCTAAAGTTTTGTAAATCTTTTCTCCTTGCTTTTTAGAGAAATTTAACTTTCCAGTAACAAGAAAGCATGCATCCTTTTCTATTTTTTTGTTTCGTTTTGTTCGAGTGCTTGTTTATCTATTTGTTCATTGTTTGTTTAGTTTTGTTTTAGTTGTTTGCTTGTTGATATTTCAGACATGACCCTCCCTCCCCCGCCACCCCCCCCCCCCCCCCCCCCTCTCTCTCCCCCGTCGGAGAAGTCTGGATCCGCCTCTTATAGTAATATGGGCTGGACGTTAGTTGGGCCCGGTAGTTGGGGGACTTGGCAGGAATGCACAGATCTTAAAATATCTAAGTTTATCCTTTTAAAGCTCTCCTCCTTCCTGCTGGAAACATTCAAAGTGGATATAAGTTCTGAGCCTGCATGTCTTTCTGGAAACTATATTCAGCAAAAGGAGTGAATGCCCAGGCCTGTGAATGCCCGAGGTGTAATAATATTTTTCTCTCTATTTGGTTCACTTACAAAAATCTTACATAACCCAAGCACGTAAACTGAAGAGGAATAACGGAAGAATGTGTTTATCACAACGACTGGTCTATAAAAAGACGTGTTGACTCAATCTAGATAACCGAGAACTACGACAGCTTCTTTCATCATTGAAGAAGATATCTATAAACAACCTGAGGAAAACTTCTTCTGTTTTTGAGGAATGGATGATATTGCGAATTTGTCGTCACTGTTGCTCTGGCTGGATGAATGTTAATCAAGTGGGGAATCAAGCTTCCCAAGGGGTAGTTCGAACTGTAAGAGTTCGTCCTTTTTCTGTTAGAAGTTTATAACGTCGAGAGCGCGTCATCTACTTCCTGACATCAAAGATATTAGTTTTGTCGTCGAAGTCTGAAGTCTGGCCATCATTTTGTCTTTTACAGGAATAAAGTAACTACACCCGCTTGAAAGAAAGAGGAACAGACTTACAAAGGTTGTGGAGTCAAAGACATGCTGCTGCCGGTGGAGAGGGATACATAATAGCTGATAGGTAAATTGTATATGACATTGAATTAAGAAGAGAAATGTTATATTTGTAATCCATATATACACTCTAAGAAAAAAGGGTGCAAAAAAGGGTGCAAAATAAGAGTTTGCACCCTTTACATAAAAATGAACCCTATTGAAGGAAAAGGGGTTCAAAAAAGGGTGCAATATAAGATTTTGCACCCTTCCCACAAAAATGAACCCTAACAACCCAAAAAGGTGCAAAATAAAAGTTTGCATATTGCATGCATATTCATGATACTTTCCACGTGCTCACATAAACACACATTTATCATATGATTTGTTAAGCAAATTATGACAATGCACATCAATTTTGTGATTTTTATTTTCCTTCGGCAATCATTAACCAATAGATTATTTTAGTCTGATCATGTTTCAATTACATTCACGTTTTAGCAATATATATATTGATTATATGATTACTAACCAAGAAACATCATGCATGTTCAATATGTATATGTGTACGAGCAAATGTCACGAATATTCCTCGATGATGGGTGCAGGATTGCACCTTTTAAAGGGTGCAGGATTGAACCCTTTAAGGTGCTGCTATTGTATCGGTTTACACCCCTAAAGGAGCAGGATTGAACCATTAAGGGTACTAACATGTCTCCTTAAAGGTGCATTCTGGCACCCTCCTAAAGGGTGCAGGATTTAACCCCTAAAGGTGCTGCCATTGTTGCATCGGTTTGCACCCCTAAAGGTGCAGGATTGAACCATAAAGGGTACTAACATTTCCCCCAAAAGGTTCAATCTGGCACCCTTTTGAAGGGTGCAGGATTGCACCTTTAAAAAGGGTGCAGGATTTAACCCCTAAAGGTGCTGCTATTGTTGCATCGGTTTGAACCCCTAAAGGTGCATAGTTGCACCATTTTTTCTTAGTGTGTATATATGCCTATAGTTCCTAGTGAAGCTTAAAGTAGTAATATTACTCTAACTGTATCGCTTTCCTCTTGCCTCATTCAAGATTCGTTTGTTTTACTGGTAGAATGTCTCACTCTGATGGGGATGAAAAGTTGAACATTTAGTGTGGTGATTATGATTCATTTTGAACCAATGATTTGAAGGTAGTTATTCTGTTTTCTATCAATCATTCATCGATGCGTTACTCCAGATAAGTTTCAGATCCACATGGCTATAGATAGGAACAACATGAGAGACAGATAGAGAGATAAAGAGAGAGGAGAGAGAGAGAGAGAGAGAGAGAGAGAGAAGAACAAAATGTATACGCGGAATTGTTAATATTATATGAGTACTCATCGAAACGAACCTAATTTTCATGTTTTTATCCTTCGCAACATTTCAATAAAAATGATGTGGAATTCGTACTTTTATTCGACTGCATTGGTAAAAAAATAGCTAAGTCGGAAATAAAGTTTAAAATGGCAATATAGTTTGAAATGGCAATCGAAAAACAAATTGACTACATTTGGTTTCTTTAGTTTTATAATTAATGTCTCTTTGATGTAATCAAATTATGGAATGAAATGGCGCACTCAAAATGTTCTTTTAATGTAACATTTTATCAAAATTTTCCTCCTTGTAGTCGATTTTCAGTAGACATTTATGTGATTGGATTTATGTTAGCATGATAATAATTTCTCATTACATTTCATTGACGAACAATCAACAACACCATCCAAGCACTATACTTTCTTGAAAACTCATTAACTTTAAAACTAATTTTGTCTTAACTGATAGAAAATCGTGGGAAACTCTTTCCGACCCCTTAAAAGTGTTTATCCAACTTTGTAAATTATATTTGAATGTGACTCCTCGCGTTATTTGTGTAGCCTTTTCTACAGAATAATCTAGATTGTTGTAGAAATCAAGCTATCTAATGATGGAATATGACAAGTAACGGGCCTATATTACTTTTGCATTGAGATTTAGACGATACGGTTATTTATTTTTCAACACACTTTACTACATGTATATTCTCTTTTAGACTTGAAAGCTGTTTTATTCAAGCAATTGCATATACAAAAAATGCGCTCAATGTGCCCTCTTTTATTTTCACTTGGAGTGAGACCCTATAATATATTTGAAATTATTATCAAGAAAAGGTGCAAAGACGCAATTATTTGGTACGCTATGAAGGGGGGGCACTGGCCGGTGTCTGGGAAGGGGACATCGGTGAGTTTTTTTTAGATGGCTTACATGCGAGATTACAAGGCCACCGAGTGAGGGAAGGGTCATGATTGTGGGAGGCGTCTTTTGATAACTTGTTTGCACATTGTATTCCCCTCTCATCTTGTTTTCTATATCTATTCTGTTCCTTCTTGTTCTTCTCCTTTGTCTTCTTCTTATTATTATTATTCTTCCTCCCCTCCTCCTCCTCTTCTTCTTCTTCTTCTTCTTCTTTTTCTTCTTCTTCTTCTTCTTCTTATTCTTCGTCTTCGTCTTCTTCTTTTTCTTCCTCTTCTTCTTCTTCTTCTCCTTCTTTTTCTTCTTCTCTTTCATGTCACACGAGGCTCATGTAGCTATACCACTTTTTCCTGTGAATTACGTCTTTCCCAAAAACATCATGGAAAACAAATATGCGTATGGTTTACCTGCAAAACAGATCTACCTTCGGAATTGCAGTTTTAAAAGTGAGGTGGCATTTTTAACGTCCAGCAATTAAGAAACTTACACCTCTGTTTAAACTAGCCCGTTGCTCCCGCAAAGACGACAGTTTGTAAACAGTATAACGACCTGGGAAAAATACAATTAGCTTGCTGTGTTCTCCGAATTCATGACCATGAATAAAAAGGTTATAGCAACGGCGACCAGTCGATCAAAGGTGTTTGTTACATTTAAAATGGGGTACTTAAGACTTTTATGAGTTCTGATATTACCTGGCAACTTGTTTTGTCTTTACTTTTCATACGACGCCGTTTACTTTTGTTAATTGCTAACAAAACTGTAATGGTTAACTGTGTCGATGAGATAGGGAAACATGATAATTATAGAGATGAGATAAAGAGAGAGAGAGAGCATAAGAGACAGAGAAAGAGAAAGAAAGAGAGAGAGAGAGGGAGTGGGGATGCGATTAGGATGATGCGTCTTTACCCCTCTAAAACATTTTGTTTAAAGAACAAAAAGGATGTTTAAGGAAAGTACTGTAAAAGAAGTGAGCACTATTCACAGCTACCTCTCACAATCCATTCAATGCTAAATAGATACAGAATAATTATCGTCATGTTCTGCATCTTCAGACTGTTTTTAATTTCTCGTAAAACACGACATGAAACATCTTTCAACTGTTATACATTTCAAATAAGATTTGTACTGGAGAATGTCCTTGTGATATTTGCAAATTAAACCGAGGATACTCAAGAAAAGAACCAGAACAATAGATTTCCCTTATGAATACTTGAAGTTGCTAGCACAGTTGATTGATTGAGAGAGAGAGACTAGAGAGAGAGAGAGAGAGAGAGAGGGAGAGAGAGAGAGAGAGAGACTCCCTCGATCTGGGAACGTTTTGTGCAAATGATTGTCATCTCTTATTTGACGAGAAGAGGAGAATCCTTGCCAAGAAGTAAACGTGTCCTAGGATTACGTCATAATGAGCCATTAGTCTTAATTTGCTTCGGCATTGTGCAAACTTCCATGTTAATGACAGTACTGTCGTGTTTAATTTCATTATCCATTCGTTTTGTTTTACGTTATGATGTCCATCATAAAGGATTGCCTCTAAGAGAATAATTGGTATAACGGTCATTTTTTATTCCATGTACTTACTGTAGATTTTTGGATCATGGTTCTGTGTTCGTGGTGTTTGTGATGATCTTTCTCCATCTCTCTCTTTCTCTCTCTCACTCAGTTATTCCATCGTAACAGCTCAATTATATCTTTAGTTTTCCTTCCCCTTTTTTCAGAACTGGCCAGGAACGATGGCATATCCATTCAATGCAAGTATCAGTGCTTCATCTGTTGTTGGAGCCCAAGCTTCCAGCCTCCACCAATCCAGCATGAAGGAGCAGCGCAAACTGGATGAGAATCTTCAATCGTTGTCCAAAGAAATGCGATCCCGTATGAGCCAGCTGGACTCGGAGACCAATGAGATGCGTCGCCATTCCGTCCGGATGTTCGACTCCGTACGACGAAAGGAACACCGGAGAATGTCGCAGTCGCGTCAAGAAATTGCGAGTTTACGCGCATCGGAGAGTTCGGATGATATAAACAACGTTGACGCGGGTCCGCCTTCGCGAGCGATTTCCGCTGGACGCTTGAAAATGACGCAGACGCCGCGCTCCCCGAACAAAAGAGATGGAACTCAATCGCAGATGGAACTCAGCCGATGTTATTCATCACCGGCGTCCATCGACAAACTCGGTCCGATGAGTGCTTTTGACGAGGACCTGGCAGCAGAACCGAAGGGTGACTTCAGTGACGAGAGCATTGCAGCCGACGCAGCCTCGATTCCTATCACGGACCTGCCGAACTTCTGTAACGGTCGAGAACTGGGAATGATCGGGGAAACGACGGGTAAAGAAGATAAGGAGGGTAACGACGCAGAATCTGTGTTAGGGGATCAACACACTCACCAGGTCGTTAGCGGATTCGTCTCATCCCCACTGTTGAATAGAAGACATACACAGACTAACATTAACGTGAAATCGACATCGCATATCGGTGACGAACGTATTAAATTATTGACGAGGCGGCGGCGTACGTCCGAGATCGTTAAACCGGTTAGTCTTTCAAACGCGCCTGGGGTCAAACCATCGAGACGCCACAGTTCGCATGAACCTGCGTTCTTGTCGAACTTCAGTACACGTAGCAGCCAAGAGCTTTTGTTGCACCGCACATCATCTGTTAACTTACCACCTCTACCTCATCCAGCTGTTACTGGACAGCGCACTTCTTCCGACAGTCAAATGATGTCCCCGCCTCTGTCTCCTCACGAGTCAACGCGCAGCGTCTTCGGTGCTCGTCACCACGCGCCACTTCGGCGCGCATCTCGCTCCGAATCTTCGGCTTGCATCATGAAGCAAACCTTCGCCTCGACCCCTCGACGGAGCGTGTCGCAAGTCGTTGGTGAGTTGGTGCACATCGAGGAAATCCGTCGTCAATCCAGAGGGACGTCCCTGCATGATGATGTCCGCAAAGCTCGAGGAGCGTTGCAAGGCAACCGGTCTTTCCCATTCAGCAGCTCACAACGGGGTGATGTTGCTTGCGCCTCCCTGTCCAAGACGCAATCCCTCGGGGACATTTTTGACGAATTGAAAGACTGCCGTTATTTACGGATCTCAAACCAAGATTCGACGACTTAACAACAACGGTGACATTTCGGTAAAGACTGGATTGATCTTTTTCACATTTTTGGGCTGCCATTATTCGTCATAATGGGCCTATGAGTCCGCAAAATTTCTCATGCACTTACGGAAACTAATAATGATTTATAAAGTTGTAGATCGCAAAAGCATACATTGTATTATTTTAGCATAGTTTTTTGTTTTGTTTTACGTAGGCCTTTTTCTGTTTCATGATTAGGTACAAATTTGATTATTTGTATATGAACATAGGCCTATTATCGGAATTGTGATACATGTATTTCGTGATTGACCTGACTGCCCCTCTTTAAAATGTTGGGAGCCCTAAAAAGTTGATGGCAAAATTTAACTTAAATTGTATCATATGTCATTTAAAACACATTTTTGCAAGGATTTTCAAAACAAATGTGTTTCAAGTCGAATATTGATGAAACTAATGCAAAATTTAGGTTTTCTGCATACAACAAACACAAACCCAAATTATTTCATTCTTTTATCAATATTTGTCCTCAAACACATTTTTTTTGGGGGGAAAGGGGGGATTTTGCAAAAGTGCGTCTTAAATGACATCCTCTTTCGCATTATAATACAATTTAAGTTTTTGGCAAATTTGTATGGTAAAGCTCGTTCAGATATGACGCGACAAAACCGCGGTTTTTTTTTGTTAAAGCTTGTTTTAATGATTAGCGTAATACCCTTCACATTTCTGTAGCTACTCAGAGTTCAGTGAATATGCGCAAGCCTTCTATTGCTCTCAGTTGTTATTCATATTACTTGTGAGAAAAATAAAATAAAAATAAACCCGCGGCGGCTTTATGCAGTGCGGGATTACCGCACCATATCTGAAAAGCCTTTAATATGGGCAAACGAAAAGATGTTGTGTCCATCCTCCCAAACCATATTTTTTGACGATTTGATAAAAACCCATCTTTTCGATGGCCTTGAGGGCTTTACTTAATATATGTAATTACTCCGGTGTGTTAATTTAGTCTTGCCACATTATTTTGTTGATGACCTTTTCCGTTATTCTTCTTTTCCGTTTTTGTGTTGATATTTGTTTCATTTTCGTGTCGTATAGAGCATAGGTAGAACAAAGAGATTGAATTGACTAGACAAGTCAAAAAGGGAAATGTGGCCAAAAGGTAACATATAAAGTTCTGTATCCAAAATTTATCGAGATTTTGATGCAATAGGTACATGTACAAACATAACAGTACAGATTTGAGTAGGGAACTTTTAGGGGGCTGACCCCCTCCCCCCCCCCCCGCCCTGAGAGGGATAAAACATTAATACCTCTCGCCGACAATCTTAGACCATTGACCTATACAACGCATGTTCCTGGAATAAATCATTCTTGGTAAGAACATGGATTTACTTCTTTCCGTTAAGCTTAAATGTAACACCACCGAGGTTTCACATGATTGCTTAACTGAAAGAAAAATGCTTTCCGAAAGGATCATAATATTCTGAATAGCCGATAGGAAGAAATACATGTACTTTTATCAAAGGGAGACACACCTTTATTTTACTTATTTATATCGTATTTAAGGTTGCCCCATCAGTAATTAAATACGATTGTCCTTGGGGGCAATACATAATACCCACATAATTGTGTAATACGATATGGAGAAATTCAGGATAGCATTTTTTTAACAAATTGAAAAGAATAAGAAATGAAATGAAACAATTATCTACAAAATGGAGGAAGGAACTATATTAGTCTAATACTGATAAAATTTATATTAAAGGGTCAAAACTAACATTTTTAAATACGCAGCGGGATAAAATGTCGAAAGAATTTCTTCACGCGGCTACATGCATGAGACCGTCGATGTCGTTCTCTTGGGCATGCATTCTGACAACTGTTGGAGCCTGGGTTCACTACACCAGTAGCCACGAGACAAACGTTTTTTTTTTAATCTTCTCTTATACTGATATAAACGTATTTCTTTGCTTTGTCGGTCTCATAAGCCTTCGGTCTCGTATAAACCCTCCTTTTTTTCTCTCTCTAAATTTCGGTCTCTTTTTTACCGGCGGTCTATTATGATAACGAAGTTTTAGGATGATCCTTTTAATATGCCATTTTCAGAGCAAAACAAGGTGTTATTCAGGTTTACATTGAAATAAAAATTTTACAACAATCATACAAGGTTGATGATCTTGATTTAATCATGTTAATTACAAAGGTAACAGGAAGCACTTAGTGACCTCGATGGGATTAAAAATCCTTCCTGTCAGAACTCATTAACGATGCATAATGTCATAGTAACGAGGGTTATCACTCTTGTATATTGTGTTCTTCTCCACCCCACCCCACCCTGATATCTAGAATGTAAAAAAATAAAATCACCAATGCTAGCGAAAATTTGTTGAATTTGAGCCTCTGACATATTGAAGTCGCAAAATATCTTTGGTCTGACCCAAAACTATTCCTGGTACTTCCTGCCACGGTGGCGCCCTTTAGATCTTGACAATGAACATTGAGTTAGTCGATATAGGTATTGAGATTTCAATTGAGTAGATTTCTCGAAATTCTTTGCGAACTTGTTTACAATTAAATTATAATAGAAATTGCTATAAATAAACTATTTTAAATGACTGTCAAGTTCGTCCAACTGAACCATAGAGTTTGGAAATAGTTTCAATTACACAATCCGAATAAAGATAAGAGTCAAGTGCGATCTCTATTTGCTCCCCATTTTGTAGGGTAGTAAAGTGAAACATGTGTAACATTTTTTAATTCAACATTAGGAGAGGGAGAAGGGACAGAGAGAAAAAAGAGGAAAACTATGCAATCAAATCAAATCAAGTCAATTCGTAAACATTAAAGCCTATTTCCACATTTTTGGATTAGAATCAGATTAAAGAAAAAACAAAACAAGTACAAAGTGAGCACAGTAAGTTCAATATTACCAAGTAGGAATGTGGGAGAGGTAGAAAGGAGAGAGACAGGGAGAGAGAGAGAAGTAGGACGGGGAGACCTACTAACAGTCTAAGGGCCCAGAATGTTCGTGATTATGAAAGGAAGAAGTGTGATATATTGAAACAAAGAAAACAGAGATGGAGAGCGATATAAGGAATGGTAAAAAAAGAAATACTAAGAGTTCGGAGAGAGTGACTGAGAGAGCGGGAGAGAGAGAAATAGATAGCGAAAAACAAAACAAGTACAAAGTGAGTTCAGTAAGTTCAACATTACTAATTAGAAATATGGGAGAGGTAGAACTGAGGAAAGAGACAGGGATGGAGGGAGAGAGAAGTAGGGTGGGGAGACAGTCTAAGGGCCAAAATGTTCAGGAGATAAAAGGAAGAAGTGTGATATATTGAAACAAAGAAAACAGAGAGAGAGAGAGCGATAAAAGAAATTAAAAGAAGGAAGGATACTAAGAGAGAGATAGAGAGAGAGAGAGAGAGAGAGAGAGAGAGTAAGAGAGAGGGAGAGAAAGAGAGAGAGAGAGGGAGATCGGGGGGGGGGGGGGGAACCTACCTCTAAAATTGAAGCGTTGTGCTGAACCAGAACTTTCAAGAGATGAAATGAAGATTCGTGATATATTGGAACAAAGAAAACAGAGATGGAGACCGATATAAGGAATTAAGGATATAACTTTATTTGTTCTCCATTTTATATTACTATTTTTTCCCATTCTCATCTTGTTCTTCTCTAAATTGTTGGTAATTTTGTTCATGGATATAATTGGATTATTTAACAATTTTCTTGGAAGTATTTAACATATTGTTAAACTCAAAATTTGACAAAGATTTATCTAGCTATTTATCAAATTCATATCTATTTATCTAGCATCCCTGTCGAGACTATAATCTATATTTATAATTATAATCTACACCATCTCCACTCTTCCGACTTATTTTTCCTTTCAAACACAAATTAGTAATGTGAAATTATCTGTAGATACAATTTCCTGGCATCTTTCACCACGGCCTATATCTACATGTGATGTATCCCGCGTCCAATGAGTTTACCTGTTCCGCGAGGCGCGAGTATAAGTTCCCCCTCTGCCCTCTATATTTATCTATCTACCTACCTACCTACCAATTTATCTATCTATATGTCTATCTTTCTTTCACCTTCTCTCTTTGACAATCTGCTTTCTCGTTCAAACTTCAATCCTTCCCGGATTTAAATGGTCCCTAGATAAAAGAACAAAGTTAAAACGATTTCCTTTATTGTCCTTTCTCCCGGATACCATACGTAAATAAAAATGACCTTTTGCCTGAATCCCAAACACACGCCGATTGCCATAACGACGGCATGTATGTGGCTGCGTGGCTATGCATGCACTGTGTACCGTCTTGTGTGTGTACGATGTGTGTGTATAATAATTGATTGGTTGTCTAATGCTGTATACAGGTGCAATGGCGCGGCAGGTGCGTTGCATAACGTAGAATGGTTTTTATGTTATGACTGTTTTGTGCTAATATTGCTGGAAAATGTTCCTCATGCTGTAAGATTACCTGCGATACTGTTTCGGATCGGACGTCAGAAAAACAAATTTCAAGGAGAAGACAACGATAGAAATAAATTTCACTCTAGATCTAGATCTACCGCAAGGATCAATTTCTCAAGGACTCCATCGCTGTGGTGAGACGCGGGCCACACTCCGCATAGACTGACACAGAGCGCCGCGCCGCTCTTCTACTGAGGATTTACACTACAGAAACTGCCGGGGATAAAAACAAGAAGAGGATGTCTCACGTAGATTCTGGGTAAGTTCAGAAAACGGTGGTTAAATGAATACATCAGAAATAATAATAGCATCCAGGTGACTCTTTTACAAATGTTATCTTGTTTTGTATTCAAGAATCAATGAGTTTCTTTGTTTTTGCCGAATAAATATATTCACCTGTATTCACCTGTATTCACCTGTCTTTTTGGGCTCCTTAGTAAGACAATTTCTTGTAATGCCCTCCCATAGTTCATCAGTACACCACTGAAAAGAGTTCAATAGAGTCTAGATCTAGGCCTAGATCTATATCTAGATCTAGAATCTAGGTCTAATTTAATAGTAAATAAATAATACTATTTTTTATGGGGGATTCTGTAGTGTAGTCCTAGTAAGTATTCCATTTTGTTATCCCCATTAATCATTATCTGTATGCATTTCATCTGTAAAGTTGTATGTAGATCTAGAGTGGTTTAGATCTAGGCCCTAAATAAGTTATGGTGATTTAAAATGAGAATTTGCCTTTCCTGACAATTATATTCCTGTCTCATTCATTTTTGATTTGCAGTATTCCTCTGCCTTTCGTAGTTCATGTTAACCTTGTTATTAATTATGTTTGAACATAGATTAGCATCTTTGTTGTAGACTCTGTTGTTTCTGACTTTCTTTGTTTAAGTATTCTTTGTTTGTTTTTAATATTCTTATGGATTCTTCTGATTGCAGGCTTAAGCCTAAAATCCTTCCTGTTACATGTAAGTTTGCCTGACCATGACCTGTGGGTCGGCATTGAATTTGAACATTGCAGGTTCACTTCTCCAGTACTTGCTGTCCACACCATTTTTAAAACTGTAGACAATGGGTGCATATAAACTTTGTAGATCTTCATTTAAACTTTCCCAAGGTTCCTCATTCTTATATATGTAAAAGAAAAGAAGGGGAAAAAAGAGTTTTTATGTTTCTCAGTGATGGACTTTGGAATGTACATGCACAACCTTTACCATGACCTCAGGCTCTGGTTGGCCCATGCACCAGACCTAAATAAGTCTTGCACTACTGTATTTCTCCTGGAAGAAGATGGTCATGGAAAAACACCATCTGCAACATACACCAAATCGTCCCTCAACATGTTTGCCAGCCTACACCCTACAGAGACTCCACACCTACATGTACATGTACTTCCCAGGAGAACCCTGTTTCAACACCTAAGACAAGCCATCCCAAATAATTGCAAATTGAAACAACCAAAGGTTGGCTACCTTGTCAAAGGACTCACAGAGTCCAGCATATCCCTGCCTGACAGCGGATGAAACAGTCAACCATCTGATAGGGCATGTCCCCTACATGTTAAGATGAAAGGGAAGACTTCATCATATATGAAGATATGGGTTGGTCTATAGCGGCACGTTCACTTGGTCAGCTCTCTGTCTTTGCCTACAAACTGGCTCAGACGACCCTGGTTCAAACTGAGTCACATCTTTCAGATGCTGATCCAGTGATCCTCGAACGAAAATAATCATATCTGATTGATGTACATATATACGCTGTACATGTACATGTACATTTACACGTCTGTAAAATCCCAAAATACAGACACACACACTTTATCAAGAGAGCTATCAAGAACCCTCTCGTGGCCGACATCACCACAAATCTTATCCTCCTTGGAAGTTGGAGTCAATGATGACCCACCCATTACTGCCCAGTGCCCAGGCCCTGGATTAATATGCCAAAACCCTAAAATTCATTGTGGAAATGCACTTTGAACGTTCTTCTGCGAATAAAGCAGCTCCTGCATAAGCTGTCATTAGCACATTTTGTGATCTTTTACATAATGTACGTATTGTCTGCCTATTCTCTATTGACTCATTCTGCGAAGGATACATGTACATCACCGCAGTTCCCCAAAACTTGAGGAAATCAAGAAGAAGAAGAACTTACTCTTGGTCATACCAATTAAATAATTTGTTTGTTTCTATCATACATGTATGTATCTCCTCATTTACAATGATAATGTCACGATACATTATGTAAGTGTCTGGAGTATGAGATGAGATAACCTTTGCTCATATTTTTATATGAGGCACCAGGATGCTTCAAAAAAGTTGTCCTGTGGTAGTTAGATTTTATGAAGCTGGTGCACCAAGTGCATGTACATGTAGGCAAGCCAAGTACCATTACATACATGTACATGTATTTGTCATTTTGTATACATTGTTAAACTCACTCTACATTACAAATAACTATACAGATTTAATATTTGTTTGAGGCAAGCCTCCAACAGGAGCCATTACCCTATTGAAAGGGAATTGAACAACCACATGCTTGTCAACAAGGGAGGATGCAAAACTTACAGGCAGTACCAACATTTGTTGTATAATGTGTGAGGCATCAGGATGCTTCACAACAGTAGCCAAGTTGTGGTTTAATATAGTTAGATTTTATGAAGTTTGTGCACCAAGTAAGCAAGTACAACTACAACTACCGGTACATACATGTATTTGCCATTTATACATTTTTAAACATACTCTACATTACATGTAGAACCATGCAGACTTTACTTTACATTAATACATGATGTTGTAGGTCTAAGCCTGTTCATCGATCCAGGACTTGATATTCTTTTGAGCCAATTAAGCCCCCAACACTACAAGAGCTTGTAACACGTACCCTATTGAATGGGGAATTGAACAAGAGCATGCTTGTGAACAAGCTTGGCAGCTGGAGACAGCTTTCTTCCAGAAGCTTTGGTATTCGAGGTATTCAAGGGAGGATGCTAAACCCCAGACAATGCCCATTATTGTACATGTACATTAGATTCAGCAAGTGAGTAACATTTATAAAGTGTAACTTGTTGAGGGGGTTTTGTGTATTGTATGTACATCTACATTGCAAAAGCTTAAGGTAAAACAGTGCATGTATTACGTTCTGCCATTTAAGGTAAAGTACAGTTGTACAATGCACAACTGTACTCTACAACCCTCATGAATGTGCACATTTAATAAAAAGCAAGAACAAATTATTCTAAATCACTTTAATCAAAGAGATTTGCATATAGCTGTAGTGATCTCGTATTTCAAACATTACCTTTCTACTTATTGGTCCAATTTATTTGAAACTGTTTCTTGGATATTTCTGCTTTCATTCAAATGAAATATTATGTTAATTTGCCCTTTAAGGGCACAAGTATTTTTTTTAATTGTAAAGGAAAAAGAGTTTCTTCTTTTAGCTTGCAATGAAAACCGTGGAGTTAGGTTTTTTTCTTCATTTTTAGGTAAATATATTTAAAAGTATTAGTAATGGGCACTGACAACCTCCCGAGAACACACTGTCTGAGAAAACAATTAACCCTTTAATTAAAAGCAGAATATACTGGTAAGAGTTCAGTTAAATTTAAACAGATACAGGTGTAGATGCAGATTTTAATGTTTTAAAACAAATATATTTTTGAGAAAAAAAATTGTCTGTATATAGTGTAGATACTGTACATGTAACTCTGTTACGAGGCTGAGATTCCACATTTCTTTTAACTTCTGTTTTCCCAAAGAAACCATAGTTCCTCATACAAAATGTATGACCATGATGGTGTTACTGTCCAACAAAAAAGAAAAACTATTAGTCAGCAAATTATCAAGAACATGGTCACATCAAAATGTACACCAAGGTACAAACTTTAAAAGAAACCCAAAGAAAAAACACCACCCCCTCTAAAAATAAAAAGAGTGTAGATACATCTGTACTGACTGTACATGTACTGTACAATGTGCAAAGTACAATATATGCTTGTGGACCTGCATAATTATATACACGTACATGTACATGTATTTCCAATGAAGCCAAAACAAACATAAATGTCAATCATATAGAGAGCTACTGTACATATATGGTCATTTTCACGGTAAAGGGTGTAACTTTGAAATTTGGACATTTTTTTCTCCAGTGATCTTATAAAGCTACAGAATTCAAAGATATTTTGGCATATGAGTAACCTACTTGGGTGCTACCTTGGGTAGCATAAACTTCTTCAGGGATTACTTCGTTAAATTTTGGCAGGCACATAAGTACCCTAAATGTGACCCTTTTGATGTACACAAAATACATAGACATTTTTGTAAAGCCCTGCATTTTTTTCAGGAACAGCGAGGATTGTTTTTGTTATGCAGAATGTGAAGTTAGATGTTCAATAAAAAGTGCCAAAGAAGTTGTAACTGTAATTGCTCCTCTATTTTTGAGAACAGAGAGTTGTTATTTGTCGTTTCGGAGACTTCATTTTCCGTTAACAATAGTTAACAAACTTCATAGCAAGAGCTCTGGTTTGAAAAGTGCTTTCTACCATTTCATTTGTTCTTGATATAACACTTGATATCTATACTTCCAACTAATGACAAAATTTGTCTGATCATGTTGCTTGTAAGAATTTTTTAAACGCTTGACTGAGTCGCGCCATTTTTCCGTTAGCTGAATTGAAGCCTCCGAAACAAACTATTCAGACAGCTTGTACAAATATGAATATAGGAAATTATCCAATCATTATATCAAAATGTAGCATTAGGACCCCTAAATCACTTGTCAAAAAATAGCTGAGATATTCCCCACTGTTAAAGAATAACAGACAATACAAACTTTCCGTTAGCACTTGAAGCCTCCGAAACACTTGAAGCCTCCGAAACAGCCAAAAGATTATTTTTCATTTTTTAAATACCTAGACCGATGTGTTTCATGTTAAATCTGCATTGCAATCATAGGTTAGGATGTGCAGGCTCCCTTGAAGTTGAAAGTAAATAGATATCCAGTTAATTTTTTTCAAGACTTACTAATAACCAAAAAAACTTGTTTCGGAGGCTTCAAACTGTAGTTAACACCATATTTTTGGCTATTGTGGTTTTATAGATAGGGGATTGTTTACAGTTTTCCTATTGAATGTTTGGTTTTGGTCTATTAAAGGACAGGAATGTGTTAGATGTTATTGGCTCTTTATTTTTTTAATGATTTACAAATAGTCAGTATTTCAGAAAGAAATTTTACACCAGTACTAGGAGTATTCACCTGTTTCAAACCTTGATAATGTAAGAATCATTCACCAAATAATAAAAAAAGTTTATACATATAAATCTTCCAAGCTTTATGAATATTTTAATATATAAAGTATTAAAATGAATCACTGTATTTTCCCAAATTATAAGACATCCATAATATTTATCCAATTTGTTTCGGAGGCTTCATTTAGTGTTAACAACATGTATCATGGTCTTTGCCAACCCCTTATGATCAAATGGCATAGGCCATGCCATCCAAAGACCATTTGTAACAGTAGGAGAGAAATTTGGTGGGCAAAGAACCCTCTAGAAATGTTTGGGTAGCAGTGTGTACAACCCCTTTTAAGACAATGGAATAATAATAATAATATTTAGTTCTTGTGTAGCACATATTGAACGTCTCTATGCGCTTCCAAATTTGGAAATTATTACTCCGGCTTTAGCATGGCTTCCATTACGGCGCTTAAGCATTTCAAGGAATTAATTCCTGCCAGGTACCCAATTTACCTCACCTGGGTCGAGTGTGGCAAATGTAGATTAGTGTCTTGCCAAAGGACATTAGTGCCGCGGCAGGACTCGATCTGCGGACCTTGTCCACAACAATAGACCATGAAGATCATGAAGATATTGACAAGGTTACAGCAACATGTGCTAGCAACATGTGCTAGCAACATCTGATACTAGATAGCATCTCTTCCAGACAGGCATGAACACTACAGGCAGTTCTCTCATTTCCTTACTGTTATCCACAGGAATATAGAGGTAAGAACTGTATATTTTGTCCTTAAATTACTTAACTTGTACTTTTTGTTTAATGGGTCATTGTAATGGAACTGATGTGTGAAAGTTTTTGAAGTTTAGATTTGTCACTAAAAATATAGTGAGGCCTAGTAACGATCTGTATTGTACATTGTACATGTACCTTTATCATACTCAATGTTTGTGGTTTTAAAGGTCGGTGACATCCAAATATAGTTTGATTCCTGTTGATGTGCAGCCTAGAAAAATGCTCCAAATCTCATTCATCTTGTGACATCATCTGTAAATCATTAGTGAGCTAACAAGAGACAGTGGTATGTATAATAGCTTAACCAGAGCTGATCACCTGTTTACAATAGACCATACAATACCAACTTACGAGTTGCTATGTCAGAAGTGGTGTAGTATCACCAGTAAAAGAAAGGTAACGTGGAGGTATTTGTGAGCATGTGCTGAGCTGGAGAAAATTACATAACAATTTCTCTTGTTAGCTCACTAATGATTAACAGATAGATAAATGAAATCTGGAGCATTTATTTAGGGTGGAGCTTAGCAGGTCTGAGAAAATTATTGTAAAATATTTAAAAATCTATGAAATATATTTATAACAAATTATGAGTTGTATGCAGCCCTGCACATAAACATGAATCAACTTATATTTGGATGTCACCTGACCTTTAAAGTTTGCCTCAGTACCAAATGTTTAAATTAGACTCCTGATATACATGTGTGTACATAAACAGGTCTATGGCTATGCACAATGGTAAACCAGTAATAAGGAATGAAATCCTTGTACAAATTACAATTTTGAACAGGTTATTCCTGCAAATCCATGGTCAAAACAGATAAAAACAAGTCTGTCATTAATTAGTACTTAAACGTTTGTGTAATGTACACATTAAGCATACTTAGTGATGGTGCCCGTATAGACTACTAAACTAATTCTTAAACAACACATGGATAAATAATAAATTATTATGTAATGCACAAACAAAATTATTGTTTTTTAGTGTCCAAGCTCAGATATATGTATTAACATTGTTCTGTGCAGTACAAACTGCTAATTTCCTATTTTCTTCTCCAATTGCAGGATCAATGTGAGCGATTATGTGGCCATATATTTTGATGCACGTTCATCTACATGTAGCAGCAGGACTACAAATGGGGTGGTTTTCATGGCTCTCGTAAGTATTACCCATGTTAGATCTCGGATTATTAAAAAAACATTTAACAGGATCAACTTTCTTTATTTGAGAAATACATAGACAATAAGATCTTTCTAAAATATATATGAGCAGATGCTGTGGTACTGAACAAAGTTAACAGGGTGAATGAAATAAAATAAGGGACTGTGAGATATTTCAAGGAAGTGAAATGCATTCTGAAAGCTGTTTTTCTGTGTTTTAATGAAATTTTGTATTTGCTATATATTCTTATTTTGCTACTAGGTAAAAGCTGTGATTGATGACAATGTCAAAGTCAAATTCATGCGCCGGAACAGCAATGGTCTGTATTAATTTACAGAGGACTGTGAAGCCCATCAGCCTAAAAAAAGATGTAATACAGAAGCTGACTCTACCAACCAGGACTCCTACCCCAGCCGGCAGAGCTTACCTTTATAATTTTTAAGAAGGAGAACTGGACATGTTGGCAGATAAATTTCTTTGAAATAAGAAGTAGAACACAATTGTGTTCCAGGACAAAAACCTGTAAATACTTACTATGCTATTGGTTTCACAAATATGAATGTCAGTGTAAATGTTATAACACATAACAAACAAGTTTGTGGAAGCCACTGTGCGGAAATTTAATTCTTTGCACTAAGAATAAATGATGACAAAGACGCAAGTGAAGGGTAATGATACATTGCTATGAATTAACATAAATGGTTTCTATGTGAACAATTATTTTAAGTACTTTACTTTCAGTTCAACATTTTATCGAATCTTCAAAAGTAAGGTTAAATTTCGCTTTGTATATTGCCTTTGTAGTTGACAATATAGTGTGTTAACATGTTTGAAGCCTCCGAAACACTACTTTGAACTGATCCTATACATGTATATGTTTCCTGAATGTTTCAACTTTGATATGAGAAAAGTGATTTCCTTGGAAATTACATACTTGACAATATATTTCCCTGAGTATCAGCACAGATTTGAAATCCTCATGGATGCTATTAAGTGACTTTGCAATGTTTGCGTACTGAACAAAAAACTCATTGTATTAAGTAAAGATAATTTGTAACATACATGTACCGTACTTTATATTAACAAGTATTTTTACACTGTAAACAAATGTTTTAGGTGTTATATTAGTAATTTAACATATCATTAACAGTTTAAGTTGAATTTTTCTTAATATGTTACCTAAGTAATGGACAACATTTTATGTTAACATGATTGAAGCCTCCGAAACAGGCATTTTGTTAACCTGAAGCCTCCGAAACACACACATGAGAAATTTTCAACTTCCTCATTTGAAATGCGATTTCTTTGGAATTTGCATGGTAATTGGCCTTCACTGAATGGTATTTGTATAATAATTTGTATTTTGCTCCCCCTCTTGGAAGATAGGTAAATTTGAAAAATTAAATGTCAAAGTCATATTTTATCTTGAATTTGACAAACGCATTGAATTTTTTTAAAGACCAAATAAGTTTGACCAAAAAAGCTTTATAAGCCTTTAAGTACATTAGAATAGCAAATGAAAAATAGCAATTGAATTATGTTTGGAGAACAAATGTTGTCATTTAAGTTGATAGAATTAAAATGTTGTTTTTGTTCAAATTTATCATATTTGTCACAGTTGTTCATTATTTTTCCAGGTTTCTCATGTAGTTTAAGCTCCAGAACCAAAAAAAATCCATAATTTAGACACTTATAGTACTAATTTTAGTAGAAATTATTATGAAAACATATTTTGAAATTTTGACCCTGTTTGAGAAAAGTTACACCCTTTACTGTGAAAATGACCATATGTTCATGTGTTAAACTGTAAATAATCTTTATTGATTCAAGCAGTCCATATCCAACAGCCCACTGATGCACAGGTGTATAGTCGCCATGGAAACATATCTGTGCGTCAGTGCATGGGCCAATTAAATGCTCAGTGGTTGGGTACAAAATAAAGGAAAGCCCTACAGTGTTGATACCGATGCATAATGTACAACTCGACTATACAATTCTGGTGAAGTGAATTAAGTAAATATCTCTAAGAAATGTATTGCACTGTATTTATATTTTGTAACAAAAAAATACAGTGCATATGTGCAATAGATTTATGATATCATAGAAAAGACAAGGTTACAGTAGCATGAATGGAAAATGGATGCACTTAAATATGTAGAGTAAAAAATAGACCCAATCTGTTCAAAATTATAGGTTATTACAATTTAAAATGCTAGTTTAAATAGTTTTGTATTTACATGTATCTTCATAGATGCACCAAAATGTACATCGTTCTTGCAGGTAAAAAAAGCACATCAGTGATACTGATATGATGTTTAACATATCCAGGAAAGAATAATAATAATAATATGGATATTTATATAGCGCCGGTATCCGCCAGGCTCTGGCGCTCATGGAGCTTTACACAATTATCTGTTGCATACATGTACGTGATCAATCAAGGTTATTCAAAGCACTGTTCATACTTTATTAGATGGAGAAATAATTCCAGTTTGCAATGTAAATTTGTATAAAAGAAATGATTGCATAAAATGCAGACGCAGCTCAGAATGATGACTGATGAAAGTTTTTTGTTATTAGGCCATGTAAAATTGATTACATGTTGATCGTCCGGATTTTTTGAAAAAGAGGAGGAAGGTGTACCATGTTATTTGATATTTGATATTTTTCCCAAGATGGCTGCCGCATGTACAAATAGTACAGGGGCGGATCTAGCTTTTTGCTAAGGGGGGGGTTTGACCAAAATAATTACGATGCGGAGCATCGTCCACGAGCCGCAAAGCGGCGAGCCGATTTTTTTTGGGGTGTTTATTTGAACCCTGTAAGTGATGTTTTCCTGGCATCTATTAACACAATGGAGACCATAAAAAGCAGTGCATGATAACGTCTTTTTAAATCGAGTAACAGTTTAATACACAGTTATATCCAGAGTTATCATGTGTTTGGTTAAGTTACCAGATGAGTTGAATATCTTCTCACAATATTTGCACTTGAAAGGGTTTCTCTCCAGCGTGCGTTCTTTTTTCTTTCTTTTTTTCTTTTTTTTCCCTTTTTTTTTTCCCTTTTTTTTTTGGGGGGGGGGGGGGGCCACCCAAGGGGGGGGGGTTTAAACCCCCTAAACCCCCCCGTAGATCCGCGCCTGTAGTATATAATTGAATATGTACATCAACCAACGTTGCTGTAGTGAGTTTGATTTGCCCTAAAATATCAATTTTGGCTTTCTTCAACAGGTTTCTTTTTGTCTATTTTTAAATATTAAATGTTGCCTTTATTTTAAATATGTAATTTGTAAATATATTGTCATTTTTGTTTTGATTTTGTAACTGTTGTTTTAACATTTATGTAGATCTACATGAATGACATGATATTTAACATTTTCATTGGAAGCCTTGAAGGCGTATCTGCGATGCGATGATCAGTCGACTCATCTCTAGCTACATGTAGCTCCTCGACTCAAGCATATGCATGCGCAGCGCATGCATCATCGCATCATTTTTTAGCGCAGCTTCACTTCAGCATATCGCCGATCATATAGCATATCAACCACTCTACATTTCAATACAATTTTTTCTAGAGTCTTAGTATGTTTGTACAAGAATATTTGAACAGCGTATTTGAAGAAAAGGTGGAAAAGATGCATATGGTAAGTATTCTGTGTTGTTTTCTGAATAAAAAGAAAATATATCAAATATCAAATATAAGGAGGCGGGCGGAAAAAAGGAAGCGGGCGGGGACGATCAACATGAAATCAATTTTACATGGCCTTATCACTCTTAATACCCCACTTCATCTTCTTCTCCTTTTTCTTTTCTTCCTTCTTCTTCTTCTCATTTCTTCTTTTGTCTTTTGTCTTTTTTCTCATTTCTCTTCTTCTTTTCTTTTTGAGTATTCTTCTTCCTTCTTCCCATTTAAGAAAATACAAAATAAATTTCTTGTTGAGTTTACATACAGTACATGTACATGACATGTATGTGTATTTTACTTACTCATCTTTCATACATGTATATTGTACATGTACCTACACAATTTAAATAAATTAAATTTAAATAAATTAAATTGTTTGAAGTGATACACCCTTCATGCTTGACTCTTTGTGCATGCCCATGTTCAAAAGAAAGCTTATATGTTGAGTTCCAAAGAAGACACGTACTAGCCAAGAAGTTCATGTACCATACCCTACATTAATCAGCTGGCACTGCCTGGCAGTATGCAGTTTATACTACAAGTTATACATCTGCCCGACATACTCAGAAAAGATGTTGAGGCAATCGTACATGTACATGTACACTGTAGGATACAGATGATGGGCTTCCAGCGCAGTAAACCTACATGTACAAAGCTTCGCTCATCGTGGCACGCTAATTAGCTACAGTAGCTGGTTTGCCGGCTGGCCAGGCAGAACATGGCACTTGAGGGATATCTCTGAGTGTCCCAGCTTGCGTCGTAATTGCAAATTCATTCAGTGAATATGTCTTGTACTTGAAGTACTCCAAACAGTGACTGGAGGAGTGAAGTACACAGTAAATGCACATGCATCGGACATACACGGACATGTAGATACACCTTTTTTCTGAGCTCTCTCTTCTGTGATGCGATATTGTATTGCCTTTAAGGGTTTCATTGCATCTTTAATCAGTGAATTTTTCTGTCTAGTTGTCATCTTCATCTTTTCCTTGCTTTCATTGGAAGATCACTTGTTCATGGTGATTTATTTGAAGCCGCAAGTTACTAGGCATCGTGCAGTTGTAGAGCTGCATTTTGCATGATTGGAAAACTAGTCATCTTTAAATCAATGACTGTTTGGAGTGTACTGTCAGTCAGCTAGACAAGAGCTTCTTTTCTTTGATCTTCTCGTTCTGCTAAAATCCAAAGCATTCAGCTATTTTACTCTGATCTTTTACTTGCTGAGAGCTGCATTTTGCATGATTGGAAATCTTTCCTAGTCATCTTTATATCAATGACTGTATGGAGTGTATCTTTACTGTATATAAGCCACACCAGAGCTTGTTTGCCTTGATCTTCATTTTCTCCTAAAATCCAAAGCATTCTGCTATTTTACTCTGATCTTTTATTCGCTGGAGAGGTCTCACATTACTATTTGCATATTATCATATTTGCTCTTTTGGATTTTGTTTCTTTCTCATCATCACGGATAATCATTCTCTGCTGTGAAATTCTGATATTCTGTTATTTTACTTGGATCTTTCATCTACATGTAGTTTAACTCTTATTACTATTTGCATAATGTCTTATTTTACTCTGTTGAATATTTGTGTTGTGGTGTTATTTCCCTTATCTCACAATCATGGATCTTTTAATAGTCTCTGCTATGAAGCTCTGACGCTTTGTTAGTAATATTTGGATTTTCTTTCAAATGCATTTCTCATTGTTTGCACGATGTCTTCTTTACTTTTCAATTAATATATTTTGTGGCTTTATTTCCATTATCTCATAATCTTTGATCTTCAGTCTCTGCAATGAAGCTACATGTACATGATGCCTTGTTAGATCACTAGGATTTTCTTTCAAGTGCATTTCTAATTGTTGTTTGCATAATGTTCTATTTACTCTCTTGAATATATCTTTTGTGGCATTATTTCTCTTATCTCATAATATTTGATCTTCAGTCTCTGCAATGAAGCACTGATGTTCTGTTAGTTTACTTGAATCTTCAATTCAGAAACAGATTTCATTGTTGTTTGCATACACATTTAATTTGTTATTTACTCTTTTGAATATATATTCTGTGCTGTTATTTCCCTTTCTCATAATGTTGGATCATCATTCGTTGTTGTAAAATCTGATGCTCTGTTATTTATATCAATTGTTAAAAGCATGTGTACATGTACAACTGTATTCTCTTGCTGTTAGACTTTTCTGATAATGAAGACCAAAAATATAAAATCTACTCACAGTCACACAACATGAATTTTTTTCAATTAATCAAAATCTACCAAAAGGACAGCCATCTTTATGTGCATCTCCAATTTACATGTACATGACAAATATAGACCAAGTGCTGCATTCTACAAGCTGTAGGAACAGTACTTGTAATGTATTTTCATCCCTTCCAATGTACTTTGTTTCCAATACACATACATGTACATGTAGAATGTAGATCTGAATTATTTTAACACTTTGAAAATCTTACTTTAAATAGAGCTGACTGTTGATATTGCCATGTAAAACAAAATGGTTAATTTTAATGTTTCTTATCTTTGAGCAACAAATAAATGTTCAGACATTCAGTACGTTCATATCTTAGTCTGATGATACATGTACATGTAAATGCACAATATACGCAGATATTTAATTAATAATGATGAGAACGGTGCAGTCTTGTATAGCGCTCTTGTCTGGTGCATTAATTGCCACTCCTGGAGCTTTTTTATTATAAATCTGGCTTTAGCATGGCTGCCATTTTAAGGAATACATGTACAGGTGTATAATCTTTTTTTAAGGAAAATAATTCTGCAGGATACCCATACACTCCTGGCTGGAGTGTGGCAAATATAGATTAATGTCATGCTAAAGGACATTAGTGCTGCACCAGGGATTGAAATCCAGTACCCTGTGGTTCACCAAGACTTATCCACACAAAACTATCCTGGAAGATATGCTACTGTTCCTTTAACAGATTTTGCTTGAGATTATTCATGACTACGCCTTAACAAAATAGGGAGGAACGAATCACTTCTTCCATCTCAGCACTTCCTCCAGTGATTTGCATTTGAAAATCTCGTCTCCATCTACGCACAGGAATTTGTCAAGGTCAAGGACATGTATATGTAGCCGACAATCTTCTGCTTAAAACCTTGAAGATCCCTTTGTGTACATGAACATCTTCTAGTATAGCTTAGTGCAACTGAGGAGTATTCTATGTCACAATATATCGCTTTTGGTTGAGCGACAGTCGACTTGTTTTACATCTCATCAAGATAGCTTGTGCATACATGTACATGTACAGTAGAAACTGACTGCCCTTTTTTATCAAAGGGTTTTGCGAGTGGGGAGGCTCATTTGGTCTGACCGTCTCTTACTTTCTCTTACATGTACCTCTCAAGTTCATGTTAAATACAATACTGTAGAACGTGCAAGTTCAGTTGAACAGTGGATGTACGTTAGACTTATTTTACATCTTATTGAGATTACAATCATTACATTGTATAACGGGCTGCCTTTTGTGCAAATAATTCTCTGTGTGAGGCCTACTTTTCCATCTGTTTACGGTCTCTTGATTTCTTTTGAATTACAGAGTACAGAAACATTGCAACGTTGTGCAATTTAGAATCACATCTTCTAATGAGCTACATGTAGAAAATTGGATGACGTCGCATCTCAGTGAGATTATCTGACTTGTAACTTTTGTGCAAATGAGTCTCAATGAGGCTGATTTTTTCCATCTGCTGACTGTCTCTCGATTTCTTTATTAAAACTTTTGTGCAAATCAGTCTGTGTGAGGCTGATTTTTCCATCTGCTAACTGTCTCTTGATTTCTTTTGAATTACAATGTACAGAAACATTGTGACATTGTGCAATTTAGAATCATATCTTCTAATTGTACATGTAGAAAACTGAATGATGTTGCATCTCAGTGAGATTATCTGACATGTAACATGTACAGCTTCACTGTTGCATAATAATGCAGAATTCTAGCTTCAGTCGAATGGCTGTTGTCTTATTCCGCATCTTAATGAGGTCACTGGATTACTAAAGCTGACCATCTTCTGTTAGATTTTGTTTGTTCCAGAGGGACTGTTTTGTCATCTACAATGTAGCAGGCGCTTTGTTTTTATCAAAATACACATGGACACGTCCAATATTATTTTCCGCAGAAATTGGGCTCTCTTAGTCTTGACAGTTTCTTTTGAAATCAAGAGTGTATTCACATCTTGTGTAGATAAAGCAGATACAGATTTTTTACTCACTGCATGATTTCCCATTCGCACTATATAGTGCCGCTGGAGATTACATTCAAATGTAAAGTTCATTTTTCTCCCTCCAAAGGAATATTTTGGTGTGAAGAAATAGATGTTATTGATGATAATGCTGATGTACATCTGGAGTGACATTGAACCTAGTAGTGATACATATTGAGCAGGGGCTAAAACAAGCAGACATCTTGGAAAGAGAGTCATTCAGATAGACCTCTACTGTGCTTCTTTCTGGTACTGTTTGGAACTGTATCATTGAACATGTACTTCAGTGCTTATTTGCCTTCATGAACTGACTTCCGGAGAAGTAGAAAATGGACACAACTGACAAGTAAAATCTTCATAATCTGTTCAGCTTTAACTCGATCCCTTTTTCTGAACCAACCTTATTATAAGCCACTGCAAACATCATGATGGGTTTTCCAGCCATGCCAGCGGTGCTTCCATTGCATGCAGATTACCTCCAGCGAAATCCATACCACCCCCCTGCATGTGACACGCGATGCCCCACCTGCGTGACTCGCTGTCGGTCAGAAATTTGCAGTTCCTCGGGTAGGGTAGCCAAGTTTCTGTCAAGGGAGAGGGGTATCGCAAGGCTACAGACCCCACAAATCAGAACAAATTTGAAGCGAGAAGTGGCATGGAACAATCGCTTTCATTTACAGCAAAAGG
The DNA here is from genome assembly GCA_035222895.1 of Strongylocentrotus droebachiensis. Lineage (NCBI taxonomy): Eukaryota > Metazoa > Echinodermata > Echinoidea > Camarodonta > Strongylocentrotidae > Strongylocentrotus > Strongylocentrotus droebachiensis. The sequence continues at coordinate 97,912 of JAVYIG010002611.1, read as the reverse complement.
TCTCATCCACAAGGTTATTAGAATATGAGTTGCACATTTGTCAGTAATAAATTAATTAAGCGCACTTGCTTGTTATTTGTAATTGTCAGGCATTGCGCTAGGTTTTGAAAATTATGTGACACGTTACATTTGAAGCATGAACATTTCTAAGAATGTCTCCACCTGCACCGATTTTGCTATTTTTTTTTACTTCTTATATTTTTGTCTTCATTTTTCCCTTTCTGGGCAGGTCCAAGCTATTTGGATTGTGACGTACGGGACATTCAGAGACTTTAAACAAGAAATAACAACAGATGAAATTATATATATGGCTATCTTTTGGTTTGAGTCTGTGGCTATTATGGGCTAGTTCATTTGTGGAAAGTTTTAGTTCTGACTAATTTTTTAATTAATTGTTAATGTAATTAATGTGCCGCGTGACGTACGGGACGCTGTGAACCATATAAATAATTTCATCTGTTGTTATTTCTTGTTTAAACTCTCTGAATGTCCCGTACGTCACAATCCAAATAGCTTGGACCTGCCCTTCTCTATGACATATTTTTCATATTTATTTTTCAAGATGAATAGTTATAACCTTAATTTATTATCTTACCTTACACGTATACATGTACATGTAATGTTCAACTTTGAAGACCTTCGTCATGATTTCATCTATTTTGCTGTAGTCTTATTTGGATATTTTGTCTAAGTTGTGTACCCCATTGAGAAAAAAATGTTCTGAGGTACAAAATACACTGTATTGTCTATTTCTATTGAATAAGTGTGTTTTTCTAATTGAGATATATTCTCCTAGAGGCTAAAGTACATGTTTGTCTTTTTTCCCTGCAGCCCCTTGGCCGCCTACAGCAGCCTCCAGGACAAGCACTTGGTCGGTTACTTCAACAACACTCGCATGAAGAAACACCTGAGGAGGGCTGGACTGGTCACCCGGCGTGGTGATCTCGTCACCGAGTCCACCTTCCGGCTCAACATGGCACGCAAGGAGCACCAGCGCCACGTGCGTGACCTCATGGCGCAGGCCATCGTCCACAAGACGCTGGATCTGGAGCGACAGAGGCAGTCGGACATCAAGCAGAAGCTGGAGGAGATCTCCAAAGTGGAGCTGGTTAGGAGAGTCAGGGTATGAAACAAACTTCTATTTATTTGTGCAAGATAATGGTAACAATATTGATAATGTGTTCTTACATACATGTAGCACTCATGTCTGTCAGACGTGACAATATTGGTGCTTCAGAGTCATTATCCCGGCTTCAATATATGGCTGCCATAGATGGAACATGTACATGAATAGCGACATATCTCAAATAAGTTAGAAAGATGGGATTCAATTAGACTCCAACTCATGCTCAAGCGACAACTGCTGCATGGTCATATCACAAACCCTAAACAAATTGACCAAGTGTAAAGCCTCGTTCAAATGAGATACTGTAAACCGCTTCATTATTTGTATGATCACGTAAGCTTATAACACAGAGCTATGTGAATACGTAGAGGACATTTTTTTAAATGTGCAGTTGCCTTTTATTGACACATTAAAAAACACTTCATGTCTGAAGGAGCCTAAAGTGGTTATATCAAGGGTTTTAAGATATAGCTTGACCACATCAACGATACGGTCCAAGAAATTCTAGTTCCTAAATGTTGCTCCTGTAAATAACAGACCTCTTTTGCAAATATGAAATGCTGTTTGAAGCATTGCTATTGTCTTTGATATTTTTCTCCCTCTTCTTTATCGTTATTGGTACCACCTAATCATTTGACCTTATATTTACTTTAAGTTTTAATTGTATAATTTGTATTATTTGGGGTAGTTCTTGACAAATCATTTTTTTGATTTTTGACTACCGGTACCCCTTCCACATTTGCAGATTTTTTCTTTTTAAAACATACATTGCTCCATATGGAGTCGTTTTATACATGATGTACATGTTCTATTATTGTATTGTATGTACATGTATGTATTTTATTTGAGATATTTTCCTATGTTTTGCATTTGTGGAGAAATAAATTGAATTGAATTGAAATTGAATTGATCACTTCTCATCATCTTATCCTCCATTTTTTTTGGTAATAGTTGGATAGAGCGAGAAAGGGAGATGAAGACATCACCCAATACCTGAGCCCCAGAGGGAGACCTAAATCCGCCCATACCAACCAAATGAGACAACCTCAGCCCCCTCGTGGCGGAGGAAGACCTTCAACTGCACCGGCGAGGCAGAGGCCATCGTCCAAGAGAGCTGTGAGTAAAAAATCCCATCTTATCACATTAAAGGGATTGGGTGTCTTTGCCTCAGATTCTAAACAAAATCCTGGATTTAGCTTATGTTGCAATCATATTTATAAACCTTTAGGTCAGTCAGGAATCCCCTGAAGTTTACAAGCCGATCGCCTGTCTGATTATCAAGATATTTATGATTGGAATCACAGTAGACACTGATAACACATAGGGCCATGTATCTCAGATGTTTACAAATGGAAACATTGTTAAACAATGCTTTTAATGATTCAATTTATGAATAGAGCATGCATGTTTTAACAAAATGGTACCAATACTTTGAAAACTACTTTATTATAATGTACCAACAAAGAAATATGATGATGGATTGCCTGAAAGAAATATACATTTCTCTGTACGGGCTCTCCTCAGTCAATATTGTTGTTGTTTTTAAAACAAGTTACACAATTATCCATTTTTTAAATACAAATGTAACAAAAGTAGTATAAGGCAGCGAGAGAATAATTGAAATGGGGGGAAAAAGTGATTGAAAACATAATCTAATTGTAAATAATGACACTAAAGAAGGCATGCAAAAGGTATGTCTTACTAATTTCCTATGTTTTTCAGAATGGACCGAAATAGAATATGTACAGGTCAATTGCTGAAAGTGGGAAAGAGAGTAAGCAATGAGGAAACATAGTATGAACAAAAATTGTACAAAGTACATGTTTTGGTGCCATATGCTGTCAATAATATGCTCAAAGACGGTCGGCTCTCCTTTGGGCAATGTACGTGACAGACTAACTACTCATGATTTCAAATCACTGTGTCTGTTCTTAGAACCAATTGTCATAGCCTTATACCCTCTTGATGTTTTCATTGTAGGGTGTGGTCTACGTAGACCAGGATGGGTTCCCTGTTCATCGGGATTCCGCAAGGTCAGACCGGTCCGATACGAGCAGCAACGGTGAAGTGGATTCACCTGCACTCAGAGAGGTAACAAGATTTCATTGAATAGTTCATAGGATATAGTGTATACCTTTGTATCAAGACCGCTCAAAAGAGATGTATTAAGTGCTTTCAATTTAAAAGAATAAAATAAATTAGCCATATCTCTTAAAATCTGTTCCATGTTGGACCCAAATGCATCTGCACATACAGTATACAGTTTGAAACAACTAAATTATTCATACTGTTACCTAGTTTTGTAATTGTTTAAGTGTGTAAATAAATTGATCTATGTTTCTTGAGAATGTGACATATTAGAGCTTACATCTAAAGATATTCAGCCAAGGCCCTAATTCAACCAGTCCACCTTTCTTTCTTGAGTTATGGAGAAAAAAAGAAAAACATCAAATTTACAAGGGGTATGAATAATATAGCTGGTAATGTACATGTAGAAGTTCAGAATCCATGTCTTTATATACGAATGTTCTCTGAAATCATCTTCAAGTTGGTTAACACGTCATTTCTTTTCTCATTGTGCAGTTGGACCCCAAGATTCTACACAGGATCTCCCTCAACCTGAAGCCCGATGAGAAAGAGGGCCTCTCTCCGTACACCCCAGATGTGACCCCACGACCTCCTCCGGCCAGGTCAAAGGGTCAAAAGTCACCAAGGACTTCTACTAAGCCTGGTGGTGTGGTGTCCAAGAACGGCAGGGGCTATCGTCCCAGGTCAAATAAGGTAATTTTATTGATAGACTTTGGTGTCATGATATTGTAGTTTAAAGCTTTAGAGTATTTTTTTTTTTCCTGAGTAGGTCAGTAAATAGTTTATTCTTGAGCTGTCATGCTGGGACTTGTACCATTTTGTTCTGATTATAAATTTAAGATTGATCCTTCCTTGGCAAAGTCAGCATAATTCAGGTATTTAATTTTGTTGTTGAACACATCAAAGACTTTATGGTTTTCCATTTCTTTGAATCAAAATTCTTTTTCATTCATTTCTTTTTGTCAACAGTACACTGCAATACAAAATCGATTTAAAAAAAATAAAACGAGGCAAAAATCTTAGAGAAAAAGTGACATTTAGATAATTTATAATTTAGTAATCTCAAGGAGAAATAAATTTTGCCCTTATGTACTTTGTGATATGGTAAGACTATTCATTTATATTCATTTGATTGTCTGTTTGGAGCCAGAATAGTCATTAACTCGTATACTTTTACATAGAGTTGATGCCCTTCTGGCTCTCGACAGAACAGAAGATATATTTTCCTCCTTTGAATACATCGCTAAAGAGTGAAGATGCAAACCATCTTTATTTCTGATCTTGTGTACCTGTATAAATATGTATAAATAATTTTTTTTTTTTTTCTTTTTTCTTCTTGAAGGGTTCACTGGCCCTCCATCGGAAGGAACCCTCCTACCCCCACGCCACCCAGCTCCAGAGTATGTGTGACGTGACGGTGAGGTACCGGGGGACCGGTCTCAAGCTCCAGTACGAGAGGGAGGACAAGAGAGACGAGATTCAGATCTACCAGCAGCATTGTGGAGGGGAGAACCTTGTCGTGTTCCAGGGCTTTGCAGATAAAGGAAGTAAGTACAGGAAAAACTCACAGAACCAATGGTTATTTGTTTATATTTATCTGTTTCATTTCCTTTGGCAAGACATTAATCAACATGTATATTTGCCACTCTCCACCCAGGTGTAGTAAATGAGTACTTATTATGTATTTCATTTCAATTTCCCGAAATTTTACAACAGAAAATAAGAACAATTCTTTGACAGTGTTGGGTAATACATAGCAACAACTGCAGCCTGGATATTGTAAAAGAAAAAACAATTTACATGCATATATTTTGTTCATATTTTACATATTGGCTGTTTTTATTCATTTTTGTGTACTTGTGTAATTGTACTTGACACTTGTATATTACCCTGAATAGAATTATATACATACAAGTAGCATCTAATTGACCATTTGTAACCCTACATGAATCAGAATGTAAGCTATCTTTAGACAAAATTGTTGTGCTTTAGATTTTAATTCCATTTATGTTGAAAATTCCTTCCATCAGATGACCTTATCTTTGTGTCCCGTCGTCACCGTGGTTACCCGTTCAGCGTGACCTTCTTCGTGAATCGTGTCCAGGTGCTTCGACTGAGCGCATGCTGTGAGTACAAGTACACCCCCGGAGCCCTGCTGGGAGGCTCAAAAGGACATTTCAAATTCAAAGGTGTCCAAGGATCATCACCTTGTTACAAGTGAGGATTTATTTTTACCACATCTGTTTGTTTGTTTTTGTTTTTGTTTGATTGATTTTATTTCTGCGTTCAAATAACAAATACAAGGTTATCATAAAATAGGTGAGCTTACCCTAAATATTCAGAGTGTCTTGAATTTGAATGTTTTGTATTTTGAATATATTGTAATTTAGTTGCTATTGTCTTAGCTCTTTATTGGGTAGAAGTATTATGCTTTACTTAATGGCTGCTGTGACAACAGGACTATGGCGCAAAGAACATAGTATTAGGCATGTTAAAACTTTGCTTTGTTGTTTTTGTGGTTATTGATATTCTTTGATTTTCTGCATTAATCCAGATGTCTTGTAGAAGCAGAGCTTGCGAGGAGAGAAAGGCAGCGTTACAAGGACGTCCAGACAGATACCATTGTACCAGAACCAGAGCCGGAACCAGAGCATGCGGGGATGTCCACTCAGACGGAAGCCCAGGAAGAGGAGGAGGAGGATGAAGGAAAGAAAGAAGAATCGACTCAGATGGAGGAGGAAGGTGAGGAGAGTGACAAGGGTAGAAGAAATGGTGATGGGGAAACTAACAGCAGTGGGAGTGAGTCCAGCTGTAAGAACAGCAGTAAGGGACGTGGTAGGCCAGGCGCAGGGGGAGTAAAGTCCAAAAATGGGAATATCAGTGATTCTGGTTCAGGTCATTCTGACAGGGGAGAAGAAAAGGATAGTTGTGGTAGCAGGTACTCTATCGATTCCAGTGGGAGTGATGTTACTTATGGGAACAGCTTTGAAAGCTCCTCCAGTACAGGTAACAGTGAAGAAACAAAACGACTTTCCAATGGATCAGGCAAAAAGAGGAAAGTTTTAACAAAGAAAAGAACAGATAAGGAACAATCATCCAGGGGGAGTGAGAAAAGTACTGGTAATGAGCCAGTGGAAAGCGTTGATACTCAGGCAGGAGTTGGAAAGATGGCTGCTGAGATGAAGGGGGGGAAACAAACTAGAGGGAGGAGAAACAATACACGTAATCAGCTTATAGAGAAAAGCTACACGAAAGCATTACCTGGTCCCCAAACAACCAAAGTAAGGCGCTATAAAGGAATAATCACTCAAAACACAAAAACAACAAAAACAAGGAGTAAAGAAAAGCATAACAATAATATTCCAGTGATAGGTGGGGATTTAAAGAATGGCTCGAATCATAGGAAGCAAAAAACAAAAAAGGCTTACAACCATGATGATTATAAAAGACAGGTTTCAAATGGGTCTATGAAAACGGAAGAGAAGAACGAGGAAGCTGTTGAATTGACCAACAGTACAGGTCAGAGGGCAAAGGTCAAGTCCAAAGGGGAGAAAGGTCAGAAGGCAAAGTCGCTGAGGGTAGAAGAAAAGGGCCAGGGGGAGGGGGGAAGGATATATCGGGTAAATTCAGAGGAGATTTTCACAGGGGATTATTCCTTGGAGGGATTGAAGATCAGTGAGAATTGATTTTCATTTTATAGGAAGGTGCACTGGTACACGTTCAATGAACAAATAGCACAAACGGCCATGAAGTTGCACTCAAACATTTGTATATATTGATATGTTACATGTGCTATTGCCAAAATTCCATTATAAATGGCCAAGTGGCAAAACGGTTTGGTGCAAGGGAAGGTTTAAGAAACCTTGTAATAACATCTAGAAAGAGAATTTATCTTTTACTGAAGTTGTGTTTTCATCAGTTTGCATATGTGCAATAGCATTCATTTGCATAAATTTACATGTTTGTTTATTCATCCACCTATACAGAGTCCCTTTGTCCTTTCATGCCTACGCACTTTTCACGGCCACACTGACCACTTTACACAAACATTCATTTTAACTCCATTTTATAATCATGATAATTCATAACAATTGCATACCATAACTCAAGTTTGCTGCACTTTGTCAATTTACCTTGTTCTGTCTGTAGTATTATTGTTGTCCAGCATGTGCTACTTACATACCGTAATTAACGGTGTATAAACCTCACCTTTTTGCCGCCGAAAAAATTCAAAGTCCGGGGTGCGGTTTATACATGGTACACCAAAAAAACCAAAAAAAGCAACAAATACCGTAATTAACGTTGTATAAACCGTCCTGGAGTATTAACCGCACCCCTCTTTTTCGCCCTAAATTTTTTTTAAGTTTCGATTTATGCCCCTCCACCTGGCGCTATGCCTGGCAATGTCTCCCAGCTCAGTAATCGGTGTGTTGACTCACCACTCGGAAACTAGAACAACACTCATATTTGTCTGTAATCTTGGTTTGAAAGTGATATTTCTGATGGATTTCAATATGTAGTTGATAATAATAATTCCTCCAATTTTTCTTCTATTACACGTCGTACCACAAGGTTCTTTTCTTGGTCCTCTACTATTTTTTAAGTCAGCAAAAAAAAGGTCGGCAAACAAAAAAAACATTTTTTTTTTTTTTTTTTTTTTTTTTAGGGCGAAAAAGAGGGGTGCGGTTAATACACGAGGGTGGTTTATACAACGTTAATTACGGTATCTGTTTTTGCTCATGCCAGCTTTTCTCTCTCTTTTACAAGCTTGCCTCAATTAGTGTTCTTCGTTTCAACACAATTTGCTTCCTGTTTAGCTGAATATATTTTAGATTTTCCTTTTATATTCGTAGGCAAACCCAATTACTACTGGATTTTCTCATTTCTATCGGCTTAATGCATGAACTAGACAATCAAAGGACAATCCATGTTGATCGATTGAATGGTGCTACATGTTCATGTATTTAATTATTATTATTTATTTACTTTTTATATTTTTCTTTGGGGGGGGGGGTTTTGTGTCAGCAGATATACATATATCTCTGACAGATTGAATGGTGCTACAGTTCATGTATTTAATTATTATATATTTTTGTTAAAATATTTTTCTTGGGGGGGGGGGTAGGGAGTTGTGTCAGCAAATATACATATATCTCTGACAGATTTAATGGTGCTACATGCACATGTATTTAGCATTTATTATGTGGCAAGAGTGGGGGGGGGGGGCTGGCAGGGCAGGCATATACATGTATATACTGTATATACATTTTGTCAACCTTTGCAAAAAATTGAGGGAAGACAGTATTGGGGAACTTTGATTTTAAGCTACGCAACCATTATTATCTCATTTCCTTTTGCATAGTATTAAACATACAATGTACATACATTAATTACAAAATAGGTCTTCCAGTGGCTTCATCTACATAATAACAATTTTGTATTTTGGTCAGGAATGCTACTTGTACTTCTTCCTAGTACAAACATATCACAAACCTTAACTTATACCTTTTGCTGGGCTGCATCACATACAGTTGTATATGGCAAGCAGAGTCTAGTAGTCTACGCTTAGTAACAAATTGCTGCCAAGGTAATCTATATCAAGTTTTAGAGCATGAATATAGCATTCTAAGAAACATGATGATAACACACACATATTTACGAAATTGCAGATTTTCAACTTTTTTTGAAAATGTTACTTAGTGCAGTTGTTTGTGAACAAATAAGGAATGTTAATATGTGAAAGAAGAAACACAAACTTATATTAATTTACAATAGTTGCTACACATACAAATGATTTATCTCATACAAGGAGCATGAAATTACCTATAAAAGCTTTTAAACACATTAGTTATCCAAGGCAAGGAACAAGCAATTGAGAGTTAAGCATGTTTTGGTAAAATATATAAACAAACACATTCCCTGGCACACTACGAGGTCAATTATTTGAAGACTTTCCATCCAAAAGACTTGAAATCTTAGAATTAAAAGTCTATGAAGCCATGCAATTCCTGAGGCTGGGAAAACATATATAAATGAGGAAAAATATGACGTGATTAAGACTTGATGGTATGCCTCATTAGTCCATAACGAGGACCACATGCAGAGTCATATATGTGGAATTTCAAAGGAAAAATATGGCCTTGCGTATGGCGGAGGAAAATTAATAAGAGTCAGAGACAACTGAGATAAAAACAAGGGGAGAAACGCAATTAACGCTACAAATTAGATGTAGATGTATTGCTGGCTGCCCGCATAAAAGTCGTAAGAGCTTTGTATTGCCAATAGTAGGAGCCAGCAAATTGTTGGACAACAAGTTTTAAAATTTTCATATCATTTATGTTTAAGAGTGATTTAAATCAGGATGTAAAGCAATGACTTACATTACCATCATTGGTTTATCTTTATTAGTTTCTTTTTTTCAGTCCTGGGATAAAAAACATTAAAAAAACATTAAATTAAGTAATAGATACATACATGTATAGAGGCTTATAAATTGGTTGTCAGATGTACATATACTGTATGCTTTATGGAAACATACATGAATTTCAGGTACATATCAAATATGCCCATCAATGCTCAACAACAAAGAAATGATTAATGTAGAAAATGCTATAGATTTAGAACCCACAATAACCTTGAGGCCTATATCTGCATGTATCAACTCTTTGGCTTTACTAAGATAATATACTGTGATCCAAGCCTTTACGCATGCATTCATTTTCCATGATTAATCCCAAATTAGAAGAACTGCATTGGTAGATATTTAGAGCATGCATTTACCTAGTGAATGTTTAAAAGATGCATGTATTTTAGAGCATGAGTTTCAAATTAAAACATTCATGTACATGAAAACTGTACCCCCCCCCCCCCTCCCCCGTCCTCAAATTTTAATACATGTGCTTCATCCAAACAGTCATCGATCCGACTAGCCAAAGATGTCTCTAGAAATGATGCAAATTTTTTTGAGCCTATTAGTATATAGCCAGATAATGTTGCCAATGGTTCACCATAATGATCTATTAGTGTTTTATGTGTATTTTGTGCACACAACTTTTTTGAACAATTTATTGGCTGAAATATTAAGTTTTACCTCCTTAAATTTGTTACACAAGGCTGAAAAAGAAGTGGTTATTCTGCAAAATAAGTGCCAAATTTAGCTTCTTACTTTTTGGTCTGTTTCTCTGTAAGTGATTGCATCTATTAGCTATGTGATTTTTCTTGTGACTTGCCAACACCTTAGTGTGAAATTGTTCGTTTGTTGCTTACCTTCTGCACACATATCGTCGCTGTTTTCACGAAGTGACGGTAGTGAAAAAAAATTGCATTCACTTTTCGTTACGATTTTGCTCACTACCGTCACTTCGTGAAAACAAGGACGATATATACATCTCTTTCAAGTGTTGACAAAATATATATAAAGAAGGAAAATGAATTACATGTTTGCCAAATGAATGTATCAAACTTGACATGTATGTACATGTATATACACATCTTGCCATGATTATGTCAGTCTTATTTATCTCAGCAGTATTGCTTTCAATATTGTTGATCTTCATTTTGATTGTTACAATGTAGCTTTGTTATGAGTAGTTTGAAAAATTGTTCAGTACCGGTATGTGTTTATGAAAAATTGAATATTACAAATTTTTCAATTGGAATATATACTAGGAATGCTAAAGGGTGCAGGGAACATCTATTTTTTTTAAAGCTAAACAGTTAATAGCTCAAATGTAACACCTAACCAGCCAGAAATGTCATCATTTATCTAGTACATGTACAACAAAAGGATGTAGATTTTATCTGTAATTTTCTGAATTTTCATAAACACTATTTCCTTCCATGTGCATATATAGATATTTGGAACACTGGATCATTAATATTAATGTGAATCCTTTAACTATTTCTATAATATATTATTCTCTTTGTCTAAGTGGTTTCATTTTTGTTCATTGTTTCTGCAATCTAATTTTCATGCACCTTTTTTCACTTTAACTGAGCTCTTTGTGTATTACAATCAATACCTGAATGGAAACATATCAATTTTACTAGCTTTTTTTTTAATTCATAAAATATAAATATATGTCTTAATATGTTAATCTGTAATGTTATATTATTAATACATGTACCTCAGAAACAAACAGATTTGGGAGTTGAAAAAATCAAAAGAATAAATTTTCCAGCAATTTCAAGACAAACTATTGATTAATTCTATCTCTTCAATTTCAAACAGACCATCTTTCTCTTTCTCATAAACCATTTTTATTGCCTCATTTTCAACTTTTCAGTCTCAATGATATGTTGATAGGTTGTATCATAATTAATTACGCTGGTTTAACAGCAGCACTATTTATGTCTGACTGTTCAATACTATTCTTTTATTTTCATAACCTAACCATGATACAATATAAATGTAATTTTATATGTCAATAATTCAGCATCCACAACTTTTTATTTGCCTGCAGGCTAAAAAAGTTTTGTATCATTAATCTATGCTTTTTAAAGTATCAGAGTATTTTTATTTATCTTATTTTGTCTTTTCCTTTCTACGAGAGCCTCAGGTTTTTAACATTTCTAATCTTTTTTATTTCTCCAATCTTTGTCTGTTTTTTGCTCACTACACATATATTTGATATTAATTGCTCTGTTCTTTTCTCTTTCCTGTGTCTGTTTATTTACTCACAATATGTTTGAATAAACACTTCATCTTAAATTGTATTATACTGTGCTTGTGTGTTCATTGCATAACATTTTTTTTTTTTCTTCAATTTTCATTTCAAACTACACAATGTAAACTATCATCAAATTACATTAACTTTCTTGCACCTGTGTGTGATTCCATTATCAGATCAGTAAATTGCTGATCTGTCTTCAATCTATTTCTCTGCTAACAATCTTTATTATCAATACGATTAATGTGATGCCAACACCACATTATTGCAAAAAAAAACTTACACTGTATGCACACTTTTTGTTAAGTTTTTCATTTCATGTGCACATTCATGCATATCAAATGCAGATTCTTCGCCAATATATTCATCCAAATCGTTATGATCACTTTCATCAAAATATACATATTGCTTTGTTTTGTGGCTCCGTTATTACTATTTTCAGAGGTTTTTAAGATAGGTAGTATGATGAACAAAACAGCCTTTGTGCAGGGCTACATTTTGTCTAAGAAATGGATAGGCCTGTGATGCTTTTGTGATTTACATTAGGTATAGGGTTATGGTTAGGATTTTGTACAAGTATAGCATTGGTTCCAGGTTTAATTAAATTAGGAACTTGGCTATTATTGGAAACTGATAAATGCAATTTTTGCCTTGCTATATGCCATACAGGAGGGAATGTACATAACATTAATGATAATGATGACAACCCAAAGTAGTATTGTACACTGTTGCCTATAAAAGTTGGAATATTTTTGTCTATAACTCTTTTCATGAAATCATTGTGACAGTATGATTTATTCTTGATAGATCATGTTTATATATTCTCAGAGCTTTATTGTTCAATCTCTATAACTCTTTAGATTGATCGATACAGTTCCAAGCAGATATAAACTTTATCTATCACGAATAAATCATATTGTCAAAAATGCTGCATGAAAATAGGTAAAAAGAATTATTATTCCATCTTTATGGTTAGCTATGTACCTCTAAAACGACAGCATAACAAAATGATGCATATAAAGTCAGTGTTAAGTGTTTAATTTTTAAATGTTTATTTCTACTATATTTACTGGTAATGTGAAATGCAAATGCTGCATCATTAGCGTAAAATGAGAGAGTGAGAGATAAATAGAAAGAGAGAGCAAGAGAGAGAGAGAGGGGGTTATACTAGGTACAGAGAAAGAGAAGGGTGATAACATTTAGAGTCAATGATAATAATAAGACTGATAGACAAAGATAGACAGACATACAAATGACCAGTTAAATGGAAAGAAATATATGTGGAAAAAGGAAAAATTTCAATAATACCAAACAATATTTTAAAAAACTGCATTAGAGTCACATCGTGCATATTTACATTAATGTACCGGTATATATGTTGTTTACATGTATGTTAAGCATATCTCATGGACATACAATATATTCATTTTATTCACCCCCCCCCCCCCCCCCCTCAAGCAGAGGAGGGGCATTTTTATTTGGTAGATTGATTTTTAAGATGTTGGCATACAAATATTTAAAAAAAACTAAATTAGGATCTCACATAGATCAGCAACATATCTCCAATAAGAAGTCATAAAGCATTTTCAGTCATTGTACAAGCATTCAGTGAAAATAGCACCATTCTTTCTGACTGTCATTAGATTTCTCACACAAAGCCAACTAAGAAGCACTAATATGAATACATGGAATGTAACATTCTAAAATCTAACAAAATTATTAACTTCTTGGTAAAACTATGGCAATCTAACAAACTCTAAGTTACACAATTGAGAAATTGTGGTTATATTTTGTCTGTTCAAAGCCAGAAAGGCATTATTTCTATTTTAAAGTATATAAGTTAATGCCCTTTTGGCTCTAAGCATACGATATGTTAGTAATCTGTTTAAAAGAATAACAACTATCTTCAACAGAGATTAAGTTTAAGTTTAAATTAATTTTCTTGTAGATAATAACATTATCTTTCAAGATGGAGTGTGATCATTACAATGTTCTGAAATTACCAAGGGAGAAAAACAGTGGTAAAATGATATTTGTGATAGACACTGTAAACAGTTGTATGCTTTCAATTTTTGGTCTGCAGCAAATGAAGGTTACGATGACGATGAGTTTGAAGAAGATGAAGAGCAGAAAGATGAAGAGCAGAAGGATGAGAAGGATGAAGAGAAGGAAAAAGGTCAGTACCCGTAAACTTTAAAGAGAAGTTTCTGTGTTAAAAACGTGTAAAATGGTATATGGGCTTTCTCTTTCATTTTATGTAATACGTTGGAAGAAAGACGTTACAAATATCTCTTATGCCTTCATATTTAATTTATGACAAGACGTAACTGAAGTGTTTGGACTGAACAGTCGCACCACATGTGTGCGTAGTGTTGTATATATAATTGTGATGATGATAATCATGATTATGATTTTAATGATGATGAGAAAGGGGATAGTGATTAATGATGATGATGAGGAGGATGATGATAGTAATGATCAATCTCATGATGATAGGAGGCGTGATAGCTCAGTTGGTAGAGCAGTGGTCTTGTAATCTGGAGACCCGGGTTCGAAACCAAGGCGATGCGCTAGTGCCCTTTGGTAAGGCAGTTATCCTCATTACCAGGTCTCTCGGAGAGGACCTAAAGCCATAGGTCGTTTGGTTGCTTACTAACGAGCATCTATGCTCTCTTAGCAGTCAGGTAAAATAACCATCACTACGCTTATTAAATAAATGATGAGAAAGGGGAGGATAATGTTAATAATGATAGTGATTATGATAATGGTAATGGTGATGAGAATGGTGATGATGATAAAACAGTGATGATCATGATATATGATGGTGAAAATGGGGATGATTGTAATTGATGATGATAATAGTAACGATCAATATCGTGATGATAATGATAAGACGGGGGTTGATAGGGATTGATGATGATTATGATGATAAAGATGATTATGATGGTAATGATGATGAAAATGGTGATTTAAAGCATTGGAATGGCACCCTTATACAGTTGAAAAGGCACAAGTTTATGTATTGAAGTCGATACAAATTAGGTAATTTGTCAGTATTAAGGTGTATGATGTATGAAGATACATGTATGTATTCATTTCCCTTTTCTCCTCACTTTCCCACAGATAAAGAATCAGATGGTTTCTTCTCGGAAGTAGAGAGTGAGAAAGAGTCTGTCCAGGTTGAAGACAAGAAGTCAGAAGATAATTATGGTGATTCTGATTTTGAGGTGGAATCTGAGAAAGAAGAACAGAAAGAAGAAGATGTTGTAGAAGAAGTCGCAGAGGAGGAGGAGAAGAGTGACTCTGAGGTGGAAGAAGAGAAAGAAGTGGAACAGGAGAAGGAAGAAAAAGAAGAGGAGGAGGAAGAGGAAGTTGAAGAAGAAAAATACGCTTCTGACAGTGACCAGAAAGAGAATGTTGTCGAGGAAGTGGAGGAACGTTTTGAGCAAGAAACTCAAGAGGAAGTTGAAGCTGTGCCAGAAGAAAAAGAAGACAAACGTGAAGAGGAGAAAGAAGATGAGAGGAGTCTCTTCAGTGCCTCTGAAGGAGAAAATAGACTCTTGTCTTCTGATGAAGAAGATGAGGATAAGAAGAGTCTTTTGGAGGATCAGAGGAAAGATATTGAATCGGAAGCTGATTTCAAGATCTCAAGCTCAGGGGATGAGAGTGAGAAGGAAGAGGAGGCCGAGAGACAGATTAAGGAACATTCAGATGATGAAAAAGTTGAAGATGAAAAAGAAGGTGATTCTCAGGTCAGGAAAGAGGAAGCATCAGATAAAGATGACGGCCAGAGTGCCAGGGATGAGTCTGAGGAGAGAGAAGAGGTACTTGAGGAGAGTCTCACTCAAAAGATTACTGTAGAAGCTGTAATGGAACCTCCTCCGAAAGAAGCTATCCTCGTTCAGGACACTACCTCAGTGACGGTGGATGATGACGACGATGCTTCTCAAGCCGAGGAACAGGTTCTGGATAAAGAACCTGTGGAGGAACAGGAAGCACAAAGTGAAAGAGATCAGGGAGGTGGAGAAGACAACAAAGAAGAAGTCAGCCCAGCAAATGATGATGCTGGAGATGATGCAAGCCATAAAGAGGAGGATGCACAAAGTAAAGGAGATGAGGAAGATGGAGAAGAGCACAAAGAAGAAGTCAGCCCGGCAGATGATGATGCTGAAAAGGGTGCAAGCCATGCAGAGGAGGACTCTCAGAGTGCACAGAAAGAGGACCTGCCAGCCCAGAGTCATGTTGAGCCCGGGATGGACCACTCAGAAGAAGATAAGGTTGCAGATGATGAAGACAAGCCAAAAGATGCCTCAGAAGTTCAGCAAGTGGAGGAAGAAGAGGAATTTGCTCAGCAAACCTCTTACAGTGCTCCAGTACAAGAGCATACTGACTCGGCTGATGAAGCGAAGAGTGAGGGGGAAGACCCTAAACCCGAAGAACAAGAAGTCCCCAGTGTTGCTGATGAAGAAGATGTCCTTGAACATTCAGAGGACACACCTACAGAGGTCCCTTCAGAATCTCAACAGGAAGTTGAACCTCATGACGACATTGTCAAGGATAAACCAGATCCATCTGTTGGAGATGCTTCTCAAGAGACTCAAAATGATAGGGTGCAACAAGAAGTGCCTGCTGAGGATACTGCAGAAGCTCCTGCTGATGAAGAATCCAAGGACAACCAAGATGCACAGTCAGAACAAGGAGCAGCACAAGAACCAGAGCAGGAAAAGGAGGAGGAGGAGAAAAAGGTCGATGATGCTCCACAAGACCAAGAAGAAACAGAGAAACAAGATGAGCAAGAACAGGAAGTTGCAGAAACTGTACAGAAGGAGGAGGAAGAGGAAAAGAAGGAGGAAGAAGAGGTTAAGGAGGAGGAAGAAGAGAAAAAGAAGGAGGAAGAGGAGGAAGCAGAGGAAAAGAAGGAGGAAGAAGAGGAAGCAGAGGAAAAGAAGAAGGAAGAAGAGGAAAAGAAGGAGGATGAGAAGGAACAGAAAGAAGATGGATATAAATCTGACTCCAGCTCTAGCTCTAGCCACCATTCTGAAGATGAGAAGAAACTGAAGGTATCCGGTTTCATACAAGAGCAGGCAACTGATTCAGTAAGTTGAAATTTTTTGCCTCATTTTTCCATGTTGTATCATAGTTTGAACTGTTGTTGTCACACTTGCGTTTAAAATAAAGTCGAAATGGATGAACAAAGCATTATATCCTCTGTTTTGAGCCACAAGGGCATTAACTACTATAATTTAACACAAAGTTAACGCCCTTCTAGCTCTGAACAGATGATTTGTATTAGTTTGTCATCTTATCTTTTGTTAATTTAGAGCCAGAAGGGCATTAATCATATGCCCACCTGACTCTATGCAAATGATATGATAATGGATTTTTATATACATATAGAATCCATTATTTTGATTAATTCTTGAGAAACTTGTAAAAAACACTCTAACTATGTATCAAACTTGTATTTGGTTAATGGCAGTTAACATATGTGCACCTACAACTACAGTTCATTCTTTTTATAAGCCTTTGTGGGCAAATGAAAAATTCTACCAATTTTCTAAAAGGATTCTGAAGGAAGCCTATTTTTATTGTCCATGTACATTATGTAACTAAAACTTCAAAGTAAAAACAAAATTTGAACCTTTGAAATTGAAACTTAAATATCAGTTTCTCCTTATTTTTGGCAATTTATGATTTCCGCTATAAGACTATCAGTTAATGATGACACTTAAGTATTTGCACATTTGTTCATATGGTGTTAATGTATTGGTTTCACATTGATACTAAGTTTTTATGAATTGATATGTTTGTTGTTTGATTTAATGGGGGAATTCTGAAGGTATTAATAAACACTCACTTTTCTCTGTTCTTTCTTTCATACATGTATCTCCCTCCTGTTCAAGTCATAAAACTATCATCTCTTTGAATCCCAGGTTGTGTCAAAATCTTGATAGTTATGATACAGTAATTATGAAAATATGTTGGTTATACAATATACACACTTCACAATTTGATCGGATTTTTGAAGAATTTGCGATCCATGTTGCATTTGATATGAACATTTAATCATGTAAAATCTTAATGACTGGGAAATTGAATGAATGAAGAAATCAATGGGATGTCATGCTTCCTTGAAGGGGGGAATCTAATTTGTCTCAGAATCGCAGACCAGTAGCATGATTGTCTATGATTTATAAAAGTCAAATCAGCTTTTGAGAACCTTAATTAGGAGGAAGATGATGTTTTTTAGATTGATATACCGGGTATCAAATAAATCAGCTTTTCTTGGATAATCCATTACCCAAAATCTACTTACAAGGGGACAAAATTTTGGTTGGATCACTCATTAAAGGGATCGGGTAACTTTGTCTTAGATCCTTTAGAAATAATCCTTGATTTAGCTCATGCTGCAATGATAATTATAAACCTTTAGGTCAGTCAGGAACTCCATAACTTTTACAAGCCGATCGCCTGTCTGATTATCAAGATATTATTGATTGGAATTACAAATTTTGAAAACCGTTCGCCGGACGGTTTTCATAACACTACATTCTATTGGGGAAAACGAGTATGGTAAAACCGGTCACTCAAAGATTTTTACTTTTTTGAGGCACTTCTTGATCATTTTGAAGCGCGATTTTTTTTAGGGCTTCAATATTACACCATATCACAGACACTGGTAACATGTTGGACCGTGTATCTCAGATTTAACATTGTTAAACGATCCCTTTAAAAAGAAAATGATCAAATTGGGAGAAGCAATGAATCTTATACCATATATTGATATCTGGTCAAGTCGTAAGAATATAATATTGCTGTACTTCTATTTTATGACTGATTTATGAACTGTTAACACCTTACTAATCTATTATTCATGATCATGATTAATCTGATAATCCCTTAACAATAATTGACATCTAACCTGTTTAGATATAACATCTTTTTTCACTGTGTGATTAATTATGGTATATGTGATCTCTCTATCTTCCAATCGCTCCATCTTCCTTTTTTGTTGGTCATATGGTATGTTATTTTCTCTGGTTTCTATCACTCAGAAGCCTGATAATGCAGGTTTACCTACTCAGTCTCTTGCTAACAACAATGAGTCTTCTCCTGAAAATGATCAGGTGAATTTATCACTTCGTGTTGCCAATTTGTCTTGCTTCACTTGCTAGTCATTTTTCAGCGGTACATATTTGTTAGATTGCTCAAAAGGTCATTCATTAATGACATGATTTTTGCATTTTTTGTTGAATGAAAAAAAAGAATAGTAGCATTGTCCCTAGATACGAGAGATAAAATTCTTTGATTAAATATCAAGGAAATACATTATAATCATGTGAACCAATGATATGCACAGAGAAAAAAATGCAGCCTTCATGTTCACTCTTATTTTATCAACATCTACATCTACTATAGATTATGGCCAAACATTAAACGTCAATTGATCTAAGTATTTTGGAAGGGCTACTTTATAATTAAATAAATAGTGGGAAAGAAAATTGATTTAATATGTAAGGAGGTTTTAAAGATACTGGGAGGGGGGCGAGGGCATCACAACTGGACTTGAAAACCCAATCGATCTTAAGTTAAGTGCACAAAAAACGAATGTGCCCCCCCCCCCTTCAAATATTTGATCCAACATATACCTGAAAATATGAGATCCTTGCTTGTCGCCAGAGATATTTTTTGGAATTATAATGTCCTGGATACGCCCTTGTTTAGGTTATAATTAGTCAACATCCATCATTACCACCATGGTTCATTGGCCATGGTGCAGAGTTCAGAATATACATTTCGATTAATAAGCCATTTCGTAAATAGTTTCGGAACGCATGACCCCAAAATATCCACAAATCTTTTACATGATGGATACGTCCCACTTGTGCATTTTAGAATAATCACTGACGAAGTGATGGAGGTGTTTTATGAATACCTTTTGTTTGCCCTCTTGAGAAGAATACTTCTACCTGTGTATCAGATAAATGTACTGTCAGTGCATAAATGAATACTGATTACATAGCTTTCATGAGCACGATCCGAGTATTCGTCTTGATGGGTCTTACACTTTGGGAACAAACATCCTTTATCTGCCCATGCGCAGATAGTATTTATGAACTGGCTTATTATCATGAGACACGTATATTTCACACTAAGCCTGTCTGTATCTTGGGCTAATAATACATGGTTAAGTCCATGGATTATCTTTTAAATCTTAGGAGGTTTAAAGCTTGGTCATTTGTAAAGCTGGTTAATCACTCACCATTGCACTTTTTTTTTAAAATGCCTGTTTACGCTGCTACATGTATGTGCACTTTGCTTGCTTTATCATCTATTTGATCAGCTATTATAATACAGACATTGCTATATCATTTGCTGACATTTATGTTGCATATTTAAGTGATAATAGTTGACACGTTGCACTACATGTTACAATGCTGGCCTTGCACATAATTGCCATGCCTATTCTCCAAATTACTGTAAATAGGATTACTTTCAATCATCAGATTATCCTGTTTGGTCGGGTGGCCAGACCTTTTGTGAAAACATGCCCGTTTATTCCCGAAATGTCAGGGTAATCTTGTGACTTAAACCCCT
Source organism: Strongylocentrotus droebachiensis (assembly GCA_035222895.1). Taxonomy (NCBI): domain Eukaryota; kingdom Metazoa; phylum Echinodermata; class Echinoidea; order Camarodonta; family Strongylocentrotidae; genus Strongylocentrotus; species Strongylocentrotus droebachiensis. The sequence goes on along the minus strand of JAVYIG010002611.1, from coordinate 77,431 downwards.
CTCATCTACAAATGATCTGGTCCAATGTACCAGACACTCTGTGAAAACCCTACCACAAATCTACGAGAGGTTGCATAACATGATGATTTGAAATGAGCCCTGGTAATATGATGAGCATTATTTATTTTTTAAATAGGTGCTTACTATATGGAAACACCTTATTTCACTTCTTATATCACTTCTTATATCTCATTTGAAACATTTTTTTTTTAATAACAATTTATTGACAAAAAGAGGTCCATTAATTCCGTCCGAAGGGAAAGGGGGCTCTGACAAATTTGGGAAAACATCTTTCAATCTCTTATGTTATGTGTACTCTTTCTTACTTTTTAGTATTTATTCATGTCATCCCCTTTTTCTTCTCTGTGCTTTTTAGACCTAGGTTTCAGAAATTTAGTGTTGCTTTTTTGTATCCTTCAATTAATGTTCCTGATTCATGCAATGCATGCAGCTATTCATTTGCTACATTACTGCGATTTCCAACCAGTTTTGCAAAACAGTTACAGATAAATTCATCAGATGTACTAGAGCATGTTTTTTCAATCTAATTATTGGTCATGCAAGCCGGTACCCTAATTTAAGCATGCTTTTCGGAGGAGGTAGGCAAGACACCATGCATTTTAATTATTGAAATTCAATTAGAATTTATGTAATAAATGACATGGTCACATTTCCTTAGATATAGGCACAGGGGTTGGGCTGTAAACAGCTGGAATTTCTCAAATACTGTCATGTCATATTCTTATTGTAGAATAGTCTAGTTAGCTTTAAAACTCTTTTTCTGCCTCGATATAATTTCTTTTATAAGCACTCTCAAACTTAATATATCCTGTTACCTGTTTCTTTAGAGAGCTTCGGCCATACGCCAAGCTTAATTTATCTTTCAAATTAATCCTCTGTTTTAATGCTTAACAATGTAGCATACCACTACTTGTAGATTAGACTATAACTACAATTTTGTTTAATCACTGCTAACCAAGGTTCTTACAAACTTGTAAAAAGAGAGAGGGGGTTTAACGAAAAGGATTGATCTTGTAATGTCCATATTAGTGTTTTTGAAGAATGTCTTCAAATTTACAATGAAAATTGGCTTATACATTCTAACTATATTTGATAATCAAATTTTAAAGTACTTTGAACATATACATGTCCCCCTTATCAATAAGGCTTTGGTCAAAGCGTAATGATTGACACTGAAAATCCAATAATCTTATCTGTTTAATCTCGGCTAAGTGCCTCAAATGAAAATTTATGTTCATTTTAATTGAAACATTCAAGTACATGTACATATAAATGTGTTCTATTTCATTGATTTGGGAAAGTTGATATCTAAAAGTTGATAAAAATTGTGTGCACAATTCTTCCAAAACTTTTCCTTGTAAGTCTTGCATAGTAAGTGATCTGATTAAATCCATGGCATTACCAATTTGAGTATAGCCATAATTTTTTTTTTAGATGATTGGGATCCAATTATATATAAGTAATTGGCTTCAAGTTTGTATGAACATTCAAAGTTATTTAAAAAAACCACCCTTTTCAAACTTTCTGTCACCCTTAACCCTCCTAGTTAGATGTTTCATTTAGAAACAAATTTTAAAAGTAGTTTTGTTAATTTGTTCGCAGTCTTACAGCCGACTGGCTCTGAACATGAACGAGAAGAACCTAGGCACTGAGCAGGCAGAACAGGTAGCCCAGGCCTTGCTCGAAGACCCCAAGTACAAATCTATTGAATACCTCCTGTAAGTTCAGATTTATTTTCCCTTATTATTTATCATTTTTCCTTTTAGATAAGTACCTAGAGTAGTTTAGAAAGATATTTGATTATTTTTTTTAACCATTTACAGGTAGCTATTGATACATTTCGAAAGATATGAGGATGTTGAAATTTCATTACTCAGTCTGTGCAGAAACTGTGCATTTACTTCCCCAACTACACCATAAGTTTGACAATATATATCTTTCTATATTTATACCGGATGCACTTTCCTATAAATCTGTTTGCGTGATAAAATGGAATGAACCTTATTATGTTTCTTTTCTTTTTTTTGCGAGTGAAGCTGCTCTTTTCTTAGCAGAGTGATGCTTGGATACATTGCATTTAAATTGCTCAACTGAGATATGTTACCATTGATATCTAGTGGAAATGGATGAACATCTCGACTATTTATGTGTGTACTGTTGGGAGAAACAGGTCGATATACTTACATTTTGTTGTGTGTTTCAGTAGTTCTCTGTGATAAAAGAAGCATTCACACACACACATCAAACACCCCATGCCTGAATCATGTGAGCAAGTGTATGTAAAAGCTGCATGAATTTCATGTTGCATGTGTAAGGTGTGACCGTTAAGGGTACATGTAGCTTTGCAAAATGCAGGGGCATGGAAAGGTGCATCCGGAAGACAAAAGGGATAATTGTTGGTGAAGGGATAATTGTTTTTGATGTTGGTTTTAGATTTAAAGTTCTTATTTGTCATTTCTCATGATATTTCCTGACAATATGAACCCCAATCAAGGAGGTAGAGGTATTTATCAGTGCTCCCTACATTCAGTATAATTATGATTTGCCACAATTCTGCAATTTGCAATCCAAATGCATTTTTTATCCCCTCCTCTTGCCTAAACTACATGTATATGATTATCACATGAATGCTGTTATGCAGCAATCTATATAATGCATTTGGCCAAGCATCCTTGTCATCTATAACTGAAAAAGGACCAAGAATGTGATGGAATCGTAAGGAAGAGTGGATTTTAAATTGTCTGTTCATGATATTGAATATTAAATTATCCTGTCCTACCTTAAGCTATTTTTTATTTGCTTTGGAAAATATTCATCTTGTGTGTCTTCATTTCCCCTCAGACTCCGCGCTAATCCAATAGAGGACAAAGGCGTATCGTCCATCATGCGTTCCCTGATAACCCTCCATCATCAAATCCCTGAGCCGACCGATGAGACGGAAGAACCACCCAAGACAGGCATCAAGCTGACCCATCTAGACTTAGGAGATACCAAATTCACCAACAAGGGTGCTGCGGATATCGCAGAGTTCCTCAAGCTCCCCACCAACATCACCAACGTCAACCTCAGCGACAACTCCCTGGGCCGTGCCGGTTGCAAGGCGCTCGCCGCTGGGATCCGCAGCAACAAGAGCCTGTGGACCCTCAGCGTCGAGTACGCGGGACTCGGTGACAGCGGCTGCAGGGAGATCATCGAGGCGGTGCGTGACCATCCGACGATTCGTGAGCTGAATCTGGAAGGGAACGGGATCACGGACGAGAGCGCCCGTGCTCTCCTGCAGCTGGTAAAGGATAACAGCGTCCTGACGTCCATCAACTTTGTACGGGATAACCAGGTCACGCAGGAGCTTGCGGAAGAGATTGAGGAGATCCTGAAAACAGGAGAGTTCATTTGGTAATTGGAAAGGCATACAACTCGATCCTTGCGGGTTTGCTACAGTCACAGTCCACCTTTGTATATAGACTACTTTAAAGGCCGGCTGTACTAGTTCAGCCAGAAGGGATTAGACCACCCAGCAAGCCAGTTAGGTCACTGTGACAGGTGGCTAGATGTATCTCATTAACTCAGCTCTCAACTAACATAAGAAAAAGAGGATCATGGAGGACCAACATGCACCGATCGGGGACGTTTTCTATATAGAGGGAGCAAGTAGCTACAAGTAGTACAGTGTGGCTTTAAGGGGTACTAGAAACATTGACTTTGTAGACAGATGGTCTTTATATACAGGTTTGCCTGAGAGACACTCCACAAGAGAAACAAGAAAGGTGGCCTTCATATACAGGTTGCTTAATTTAAGGTTGCCTGTGCATGTGACATAGGATTAAACCCAGAAATTCAGAAATACCTACCCTGATGTTAAATAGCTACACGGTGTCACAAGTTGTATAATTCCTGAGAGTATATATAGTTTTGAGTATGTTCCAACTTATTTTTGTATTATGATGAAATTGTAATATATTGTGTGAAATACATGTACTAACTGAAACACATAGGGCATAATTGATGTATTTGTAGTGTGCAATTTTCTGTATTATAAACTTGTATTACATTGGATTCCAAGTAAGTAACATAGTGTGTACTATTTTTGAGACAGTTTAAAATGCCATGATTTAAATAGCAAACAGTTGACCAGAAAAAAATTGCTCAGTATGTACATGTAATGAATCATTTTTATTTTTGTATGTCCAATTTAGAGTTGGAAGGTACTGTATATTTGTCAGTTGCTGAGCAATTTATGTAGAGAATATAATATACAGTACATTTTTTATGTTGGTAAATTAAACAGAATTATCTTGCAGAAGGCAAACATTTTGGTATTTTGTGTAAACTATGGATTTCACTAACAAAAGTAACAATCCATGTTTGAAAGTTTATTGTGCATTTTGGGCACTCATGTATCTCTGGTTCCCATAAGCGTTGAGCCCTGTCTAAACCTCTCATATTTGGGAATACAGAATTTGTTGGACAAGGTATCATGTTTATGTTTCACAGTGTGAATATGATTTGAGTGGGTTTGAAACCTCATGCGAGATATTGTTGTTTAAGGGCTAGAAGGGTATAAACTCTATAGTAAATGGTATTTGATATGCCCTCCTATATCTCAGCAGACAGTGTGGTAGTGTTTCTTGGTGGAGTGTAATAGTAAATAATTATCTATCTTACCTTGACTTATGTGCCTATGCACGTGTTATTTAATTGATGATATTTGCTCTGAATGTGGGTGTGTGATGAAATTATATAAAGTACTTGCACTGTTAGTGTATTCTCACCTTGAAAGGAATATTATAAACAATGAATGGTAAAAAAAATTATGATTCAAAGTAAAAAGAAATGAAATATATTTTTTGATGTGTATCAGATGTGAGATCATTACTAAATTCTCTTATGTTAGGTGTAAATGAATTGTTTAAATGAATTGCAAATATGTATTTTCTGTACATTTCAATTTAGAATGTTTGCAGTTATAATATTTAGGCATGCTATAAGTGTATGTTGTTTAAAGAAAGTGTTTATAATAGAATACAGACTAAAACTAATGACTTTAATATAGCAGCTTTGTGTGTGATGTATATGTAGAATGCTGCATAATATGGGATCATTATGCATTTTCAATCCTCAAATTGATAATGAAGGTTAATTTGAATATTTGAAGGCTAAGGGAATCGTAATCTAAATAATTTACATCATTTCTATTTAACAGGTGGAAGAAAAGAGTTTTATTGTAATTATACATGATCGTGTGTACATTTTAGGTTAATTTTAGCATTTTTCTGCTTTAAAAACAATGAAATTAAGTACATTGTCTTTTGAGAGCCAGATAACCTGTATACTTTTTCATAGTGAACACCCTTTTTGCTCTATACAGACGATGTACTAAACAATTCACAAAAAGTGGATACCTAAAACTGTTTAATTTGTAAATTGACTGTAGAATTAAGTAGATCAAACAGAATGTCATAATTAGGCCGTTCTCAACTATTGTGTGTATCATATATGTATTCAAATATTTGGCGATTCTGATGGAAATAAATATATGGTTAATAAATATGCCTATTTTTGTTAAAGGTGTGTTACAATGTGATCACGTCTTATAACTGCATATAACTATGATCTGAAAGCACCACTGTATTCCAGTTTCAGTAAGAATATAAAAGTTCACTCTATGAATTATGTTACCTTTTGTGATACTTGTAAGGGCACAAAATCCTGGATCACTCTTGTGAGCTGTAAATCACTTCTTTCAAGTTATAGACTAAATAACCTTCCTCAGAATATACCCAGACAATTATTATAGCCCTTTATGGGCGATTCCAAGTATGAGGCTTGAAAATACCTCTCTCTCTCACCCCTTATTCTCCCACTAGGCACAACCAATGCTAATACATATGTTTCTATCAAATATCTTTTGTTGCACACATTGACTGTTTAGTAATTTCAGGATGCACTTCTGACATGTTCATTATCTCAATGTCTCTTAGCTCTTTTCCAACAAAAATATTCTGTCAAGTAAACATTTGCTATTTTGTTCAATTGAAGTTATGGAAAATACCTCCCCATTGTGCCTTATGTTTTCAAGGAAATACATGTCTTGCAATCTATTCCTAGTAAATATTGGTAAGTCTATCTCCGCTGGGAATATTTAAAAATAAATCAAATTAAGGTATACTAATGAGCAAACAAAAATGATACCTCATGCAGAGTGGAAAGGAATAATTTGTTAGATTTTGGGAACAATGTTTTACCTTACTTTTTGGTGGCTGCCAAGAAAGGACAGCTACACCACATTAATCCTCTCCCAACATTTAAATAAAAAAAACATACAAATGAATTGTGGGGTTTGTATTGCAATGAGTATGTGCTTCTTTCTTTTCATGCAACTATTCTTATATGTACATAATACTGCTATTCTATAAACTGACATTCTTATAACGTGCACTTGCAAATTGATTTATCCGTCCAAGTATTTCGTCTTTCTGTGTATACTATCTCACCAGCAACTGTGTCAAGAGCGTAGCGATCAAAATGTAATAAATTAGATCAAAATATATGCCTATTTCTTTGCACCAGTGTTCTATATTTCCATACTGAATTAATAATAGACCATGTGTTGACTTTATTGGAATGCGCAGAGATGAGGAGAGGGAGAGACGACATTAAGAATTTAGGTTCAGTAAATAAAGCGAGAAAGGGACATGGCAGAAATATAGAAAGGCTGGTGTTAATGAGAGAGAATGCGAGAACATAAAAAGAAGGTGGAGAGAGAAAGAGAGAGAACAAGAGAGAGAGAGAGAGAGGGTGAAGACGAGAGAAAAAATACAATGAAAACATTTTGACAAAGATTTAACATACAACATCACTAAAAGTCATATGAATTTGAACGTGTACGCTTGAAAAGAAAAACAAATCCATCTTTACTTCAGTATAATCGAGTGTGACTGTGTTTTTGGTGTGTGTGTATGTGGGCGGGGCATTTACGAATGACGGGGGACAAAATTTATACCAATCCGGAAACAAAATAAAGTGAGTTAATTCACAAGCCCCCCCCCCCCCCCCCCCAAAAAAAAAGGGGGATCCATAAAAGAACACTTAGATCGAGCAAGCCCTTTCCTTCAGTAGTTGCAGAACACGCCCAAAATACTGGACACATCATTTGATAGGACGATGTCAATATTATTGACTTTGAAACACACCTCTAGTCAAGAAAGGTGAAATAATCCACCTGGATCATAATGATTAATCCTGACCTTCACTCAATAGGGACTCCGGTTTACTATCAAACCCTCGCTCCAGTGATCTCTAGGCAGCAGATGTAAGAAAATCATTATTTTGCTTGAGAAAGATTGCCTACTAAATGTTATGGTTGGTAGGAGCCTAAACTATGTTAGAAGTTGACTGTTTCCCTTAATAACTGACCCTGTTTCGGGGGGGGGGTCAAGTGGTCAACACCCGAAAAAAATCCAACCCCGGAAATTTTGTTCCATCTTATGCCACTGAACAATTGATGTTTTGATAGATGTACATATTTATCTACTTTTGCCCCCCCCCCCCCCTATTAACATATGTAAAAGAGTGGAGCATTGCTTATGAGGGAGGTGCTTTAATATACTGACTAGTGTTTTCCATCCCAAATGGGTAATTTGGGTTTAGGGGATGGGTAATGAGTTCGACTTGCTTCGATTTCCTCTTTTGCACTATATCGAAATTTGAAGTGCAAAATATGGGCTTATTCTGAATTTTTAACAGAAAATTATGAGATTTTGAATCACACTATTATTCTTATCACAATTTGTCTACAAAATCAATATCACGTTTGTCTATGAAATGGATACAGGATCATAACGTAAACAATTAAAAAAAAAAAAAAAAGCGGGCCCCCCTGATAAATTATATTTCACCCCTTCAAAAAAATTCTCCTACACCCCCCCCCCCCCCCGCTTACTCATCGACCGGCTGAGTCGGCGCTAATAAATTTCTCAAGATTCCCCCCCCCCCCCCTTGACGCCGGCTGGATCCGCCCCTGCTATACCGAAAGGGGCTAAGATTCCTGGATTTGCTTAAGTTTGAATCTTCTTGTAGTACTAAACATATTAGGCCAATTTTTTCTTTTCTTTTTTCTTCTTTTGTTAATAATAAATATGGCAATTCGTATGGCAGAGGAGGCTGGGTGGTTTCGCTTATACGTATGGTAAGTGAAGTCGCCCTCGTAAGATTTGTATATAAAACAAATATTTTCTTGCATTCAAAATATGTGAAAATGTATATTAAAATCTATGATTCTTTCTAGATTACCTTCATATACTACGTCTGTATGGTATCAGTATGATTGGTGCCCTTGTTGATTATTCATCTCATTTACATATTGGCAGCGTGAGACATACAATATCAGTGGCGGATCCAGAGGGGCACAGAGGGCACGCCCCCCCCCCCCCCAGCCCTAAATTCGCCAAAAAATGTACTGAAAAACAGGGGCATGCACCCCCGGCCCCCCTCCCCCCCCCCAAAAAAAAAAAATGCCAATGGCTGACCTAAAAAGGTGACCTTACCCCCCCCCCACCAACGGAGCAAAATGTCAAATTTAAAAATGTTGTGACCCCCCCCCCCAAAAAAAAAAAAAATCCTTTTACCCCCCCCCCCCCTCCCCCCCCCCCCCCCGCTTATTCAGCGGCTTGCTGAGTCGTTGTGATTTTATATGGACAAAAAAAGGTCCTCTTAGCCCCCCCCCCCCCCCCCGAAATTCCTGGATCCGCCCCTGAATATGAATATATACAAATTCGCAATAACAAATATTGACTGCTACATAGTCATGAAGGAATTTCCAATCAGGTTTGAGAATGTACTACATAAATTCAAAGCAACCAATAACAGAGGAGGATGGGAAGAGGTCATAGAGGAGGGAAATGAAATTGAAATGTATATGTACAAACTAGCTTCTTACAACAATGTCTTCCTCGAAACGATAGTCCTCAATTTTTAACAAGAGAACTGTATTATAATTATGACAATACAAAATACATGCGTGCATAGCGTTACACCTTTATTTAAGTACACGTATACCAATATACATTTTACGATACTTTAAAGTTGTATCGCTTTAGATAATATTTTTAAGTACGTATAACATCAAATAATTTATCATTAAAGCAACTTAACTATGTAAAAACCAATATTGAAATGTACGTACAAACTAGCTCCTGATAGTATACTAATATACCATATTTTACTGCTAGAGCTCGCTTCATTTTACAGGGGATACCGAGAAAAATGTCTACATGTTGGTTTTATGAATTAGTAGGTTCATGGTAAGCCGCTTATTTTAAGGAAGGTACATTTGAAATCCTTCAACTTAATGTCAAAATCAGTTTTTTTTTTCTCCTTCAAACTTTCGCTTAACACGATCAGAAGTGTCTATTTCCATTCTGACACCTGGTATAAGCCATGTAAGCGGCTTTGTGTCCATGTGTTAATCGGAGATTTAACAGAGGATATAATAATGGCAATACAGCTTACCAGTCGTTTCCAGGTATATAAATATAGATTTCATTATTTCAATTGGGAATCTCCACTTGAGTGCGCCTCAACTGTAAAGGGAACCGAAAGTATTTGCATTGTGCCCTTTTCTGTGTCCAGTGAGCCAGGCTTTTGTTCAGTGCAGAACAGCCTGTTGAACTGAACAGAGGTTGTTTAAATAGAAGCAAAGCGTTCTACTAACGATATGATGAATGTGAATGGCAGGATAGTGGCGGGGATCAGCGTAATTTGCATGGTCCTGTGCGGGATAGCAGCGGGGCAAGAAGAGCCACCGGTCCGATACGATGGGTAAGTTTGACCATTTTGGCGCGGGGGCATGAGTACTGGGGAATGAGTTGTGGTCTTCGCGATGGGTGTGGTGGTGGGTGCAGCTACACTGGGCGTGGCTAGTATAGCTAGATGCAAATGGTAATGATGTTTTTAAGCCGTATCGAGATGTATTCAGTTATTATTCATACTCTTAAAAGTCGAGCTTCGCTGGTATTAAAACTACATGTATAAAAACTGGTTTGACAACAGGTGTACATGTGCAGAGAAAAGAGTCGAGGATATATATATATATAGGAAGGGGATGATGCACCGGGGGTGCATCTCCGCGCGGCGCCCCATAACACTATAGTATAATCGTCATAATGGAGAGAGGGAGAGGCAGTTACAATACCATATATAATAATATGTAGGCCTAGTTTTTGGTAACTGTATATAGTCTATAATTCTTTAAGGCATTATATGCAGCATTCTACATAATATACATCACATCACACACATATTACACACAAAGCTGCTATATTAAAGTCATTAGTTTTTAGTCTGTATTCTATTATTAACACTTTCTTTAAACAACATCAGTTACGGCATGCCTAAATATTATAACTAAAAAAATTCTAAAATGGAATGTACAGAAAAAATATATTTGCAATTTATTTACACCTAACAAAAGAGACTTTAGTAATGATCTCTAATCTGATAAACATCAAAATATATATTTCATTTCTTTTTACTTTGAATCATAATTTTGTTTTACTATTCATTGTTTATAATATTCCTTTCAAGGTGATAATACACTAAAAGTGCAAGTACTTTATAGAATCATTTCCAGGCCTATTAACTCGCAAGTCCCGTGATAAATCATAAACGGTAAACATATCCTTGAAGCACAAATACATCCGATTAGCCTTTGGAATCTCTCTCTCAGAGACCCGCGGGATATCTAAAAGAAAAATAGATCAGGTCGTGATCATTTGGTTTTTGTTCCTTTTCTTTTCCTATAGCGATCGCGATTGATTTGGATCCAGCATGCACTTTCAAGAGTCTACACTGTGCTGTATATAATCAATTGACGACCATTAATATAGTTAGTCTACAAAATAGGCTACTAAGTTTAAACAAAAACTATTACTTCATAAAATGCGTTCACGCACTCTTGTATTTTTACAGATTTTGTATTTCTATAGCAGGCTGTATTTACACTAGGCTTACTATTTTAGCTAGACGACATGACCTTGCATGTATTTTTCTTCTCCTAGACTGAGGGATGCCAATGGGCTTTGGGCAGCCCATTGGCATTTTCGTGGTTTTCAATTGGAATATTTGAATTTCCGATAAAGTATTTTTTTACTTTATCCATGTTAATTTACGGCTAAACACATATACAGGTACACGAGCTAGAATGTACATTCAAATTGCATGTACTACTAATTGTGTTTCAATAGTCAGAATGCGAATTGCATACATTAATTGTTGCTAGGTAGGTATTTGAAACGAGACAATTAACAAAAAATTGTGCATTAAACTTGATTAATTTACGAAAATAGTCTATTGTCGCTATCCCACAAACATGGTATGATTCGCGATTATATTCTACGTGAAAATCTCCCGTGGACATTCCTAAATCATGGATCCCACAAATATGATGAATAATATTGTTACAATGATGATGATCACTTAATATTAATTATATAAGCCTAGTGTTCAACATTTTAATGAGAATCTGGCCTGAGACTGTTTCGTATATACAATCCTCTAATAATCCTCTAATAGCTATTAGATAATTGTATACACGAAACATTCTCAGGCGAATTTCTCTTTAAAAATGCAGCGATTTGTAGTTTTGCTCTTTATGGGCAGACACAACGTTGATTTGTCCGTATCATTATTTTGGAGAAAGCGGACATGTATTTGTATTTGATTTGAACTTTTTCATTGAAAGACCTCGTGATTAGTGCCCAGTCACGCTAGTGTACTGTATTGCTTTCGATTTGAATGAAAAGAAAGTTGTTATGAAAGGCAAAGCAAATACGCACGAGACAACAATTATATAAGGCTCATACACTATGAACATGACAGACAATGAAAGCGGACAAAATATACAGTTCCTCAGGTAGACAAAGGGACATCCCTTCACTGCTATTATGTAAAAATGTGTAGAACAGGTGTCACATGCATATTCACCTGTTCCACACATTTTTACATAATAGCAGTGAAGGGATGTTCCTTTGTCTACCTGAGGAACTGTATATTTTGTCCGCTTTCATTGTCTGTCATGTTCATAGTGATAGATCATTTTTTTTTTTTTTTTATGGTCAGTTTTTATTCTTTTCTCTCTTGAAACAAATTATAATCATAGTACAAATTACAATCATCATATGTAACGCTCACTGCAAATGTGATGACATTATAAATCAGTATAAATTTTTGTCTTACAAACGGCTTCAAAGAAAACTTACATAGTTAGTTCCTATACATCATATTCGACACAAAAATTCATATTTACAAAGAAAACATATGCAGTTATATAATCCAAATTTTTTGTTTTAACAATGTAGCAACTTATACTTCTTTTATACTGTTATCCTGAGAAAAAAGTTTTCTCTTTTTGTTAACTCTACCTTACCCGACCTCTCCCTTACCCCCCTCCCCCCCCCCCCCCCCCCTCTTAACCGGTGGACGACTGGCTCTGGGTTCCAATTGTTTGTCTAATACTCAGGTTTTCCCATTTAGAAAAATGAATAGTGAGAGTTCCCCTCATTGCAGCCAATTTCCTTTCTTCTACTTTATCCCCTATTATACTATTCTTTATTTCATTAAAAGAGGGTGTTTTTTTAAGTTCTCTATTTCTATAAATCAGATATTTAACAAGAATTAAAACATGATTCATTAATTGATATTTTCCTTTATTACTCTCCTCTTTCCCATACAGAATTTCCTCCAAACTACAGTTGTGTATTTCAAAGTCTAAAAATCTCGTGCACATTCCCCACACTGATTGTGCAAATTCACAAGTATAGAATAAATGTTTATATGTTTCTTCATCTTTTTCGCAAAATGAGCATAACTTAGTCGAGACAAGACCAAAACGGAAGAGGTGATGGTTTGTATATAATATATTATGTATAAGTTTGAACTGAAACTCTCTTAATCGACTGTTAAGTGTACACTGTCTTAGTCTTAAAAATATGTTTTCTATTTCCTTACAGGAAAAACCATAGTTCCTTCCAATTCTCTCAAAAACCAAAGGTTTAAAATCATCTTTCTTTATTAATTGTACATAAATTTGTTTTGATTTTAGATCAGCTATATTAGTTGTTTTCTTCCCCAAAGTGAAATCAGTTCCAGAATTATTTTTTTCTTCTCCCTTTCTAAAATTATTTTTCCAACAAACTGGTAAACAGGCATAAAAGTGCTTGATCTTTTCAATTTCATTTACTTCAACACCTAAATCGATAAAATGCCTGTCACATTTTAGTTTACCATCGTTTTCCAGAATATGTTTTAATTTGTAAATTCCTTTGTCATACAACCTCTTATCGTATATACAACTTCCTTTATATCGAATAAGTTTATTATTAAAAATTACCACATCACCAATGTCTATACTCCTTATATGTCTTGTATTCACCCAATCTTCTAATAAATCCATATAAAATTGTGGAGCTGTCACTTTTAATAAACTTGGTATATAGTCGCATGAAAATATCAAATCTCCACCCACGTGTTCAGTGACAAAGTTAAAATATTGTTTCCATGTCATGTCTTCATCTTTGTTTAGAAGTTTTTGAATCCACATAATTCGCTGCGATTTAACTTGTGCAGAAAAATTTAACATCTTTAACCCCCCTTGCTTATAGTCTAAGAACATGGTGTTTCTATTGATTTTATCTGTTTTTCCTTTCCATATGAAATCAAAAGTTAATTCATCCAGTGAATCATAAACCCATTTTGGAACAGGAGTAAGTGACGCCCGATAAAGAACTTTAGAATAAATGTGCACCTTCAATAGTTGAATCTTACCCATAAGTGTTAAATCTCTTTGCTTCCAAAAATTTAAAAGTGTTTTTATTTTACTTAAGATTTCTTTATAATTTAGATCTTCTTTCTTGTGTTCATCGAGGGAAAAGAAAATCCCTAAAACCTTAAGAAAGTCAACTATTTCGCCAAAAGCAAAATCACAATCTAAATGTTGACATAAACCTAACCTTAATATTTTAGTCTTATCGTTGTTTATTTTCAGTCCAGAAATTTTTTCGAAATCTGCAAATAATACTTTTAACCTATTAATTGATTTTTTATTGCGAACAAAAATTGTCATATCATCCGCATAAGTTACTAGTTTAGTTTCCTTATCTCCAAAATTAATTCCGTCCACCAAATTATCTATTCGTAATTTGTGTGCCATTACTTCAATACACAAGATAAAGAGGTACGGAGAAAGAGGGTCTCCCTGTCTTACTCCCCTTTCTACTTTAAAATAACCAGTGGACCCTCCTTCAGTTAATACACAACTTAGAGTGTTCGTGTATAAAACTTTAACCCACTTTTGAAAGGATGGACCGAAACCAAATGACGACAGAACTTTTTGAAGAAATAACGGGATGTATGAAAAATAATATCATCTATAATGCGAATGGCCTCACCAATATTCCTCCCTTTCATGTAGCCCACCTGATCTCCCATAATGATCTCATTTAATACTTTCTTGATTCGCTTAGCCAAAATTTTTGTTAAAATTTTATAATCGACATTAAGAAGGGAAATGGGTCTATAATTTTTCAGTGAAAAAGGATCTTTCCCATCTTTAGCGATTAACGTAATTACAGCTTGTTTTTGAGACGATGCTAATTCTCCTAATCTATATGCTTCATTCAAGGCATCTTTAACTAAATCTCCAATATCCGGCCAAAAGGTACGATAAAATTCTGAAGAAAAACCGTCATTTCCAGGTGATTTGTTCTGTTTTAATTCTTGTAAGGTTTCTAGCCATTCTTTATTACTTATAGATCCTTCACAGTTTTCTCGAGATTTTTCAGTCAATTTCGGTAAACCTTGAAAGAAACTATTATAACAATTATCCGAGCATTCGTACTCTACTTTACTGTACAACATGCTGTAAAACTTCCGGATTTCTTCAGTTATCCTTTTTTCATCGCAGCAAATAGCACCATCTGAGGTTTTAATTTTTTTAATAGTACTCTTTCTTTTGTTATTTTGCATTAATTGATTGAAATAACGCGAATCCCTTTCTCCGCTCTCGTACCACGAGGCTCGTGATCGAATCCTAATTCCTTCATTTACATAGCTATAAACTTCCTTTAATTTCTTTTTTGTATTTTCCAATTTTTCTAAAATATCTGCATTAGTGCTTTCCGTCAATTGTTGTTCTAAACATTGTATTTCTTTTTCTAAATCTGTTCTTATTGTTCTTCTTTGATTAGCCAATTTTTTTGAAATTTTTTGTGTAAAGCTCCGAATTTTCATTTTTAAAAAATCCCATAACAACCTTTTGTCTTTTATTTTAATTTGTAGTTCGTTTTTTAATTGACAAATTTTCTTTTTTAACTCTCTAACATAATCTGCATGTTCACATAAACTATTATTGAATTTCCAATATGACCCTTTTCTTCCATTCGTTTTATTGACTGTTTTGTCAAATAAACGTAAAAATATTGAATGATGATCAGGGGCAACAGATGGAATTATATCACACTTCATAACCATTTCCTCTAGACATTTCGATATTATCCAGTAATCTAGTCTACTTTGCATAAAGGGATTGTTTTGCATATAAGTGAATTGCCTTTTTAAAGAATGCCTACATCTCCAAATATCCAAAAGCTGCAAATCTTCCATGAATTTTTCAAATTCTCGATTAAATCTTTTCGAAATCCTGTTTGAAGATTTCCCGTTATAATCAAATTCGATGTCCCTAATCATGTTAAAATCACCACCTATTATAACCGGGTAGTTATCTTTATTTAACTTAGCCAGATTATTGCGTAATTTTCGAAGAAATTGCAATTGATCACTCTCAAAATTTCTTGTTGGAAAATACACATTGCCTAAAATCAACCTAACACCTTGAAACTTACAGTCTATAAAAATATATCTACCCTCACTGTCTTTTAAGACTTGCAATATCTCAATATCTATCCTCGGCGCAATCAAAACGAGAACTCCTTTACTGTGATTAGAACCATGACTTAAATAACTGGAACCCTCCCACATTGAAGCCCACTTGTCCTCACAATCGCTAGTACTAAATGTTTCTTGTAGGAAAACAATGTCCGCCTCTTTATCTTTACACCAGAAAAATATGCGTTCCCTTTTATCTCTGTCCCTGATCCCTTTCACGTTGAGGGAGAACAATTTACAATTAATCAGAACATCCATAACCTATCACACACAAGAAAATTTAACCCAGTCCCAGAGCCAATCCCCCACCTTAAAGGACCCCACGAAAAGCAAGAACGAAACCCCGTCATCTGGGACAGAAACTGATACATGTAAGGCATGCAATATTGCAGCTCCCCCGCCCCACCCCTCCCACTCTAAAAATTTCTATTCAAAGATAACATTCCCGAAAATAAGGCTATAAAGGATTATGTACCCTCTCCACATTGAAGGTGCTATAATAGCCTGACTTACAAAATACACAAAATAAATGCTTCCATGCAATTATAAAAAAAAAAACATGTCATGTACGATCATGCGACTTTTAATCGATCAGCGCGCCAGCCATCTTCCTACATACTCTGATGCTAATCGAATGCCCAACTTCAAACCTGAACCAGACACAAAAATATTACCTAACCTTAAACCATGGACCCTCCATGCTTAAAGGTAAAGACCAGTATTGGAAACGCCCCAATTTCAAAAAATGAAATGGAAGCTCTCATTACCAATCACGTGGAAGAATATGTTTTGACTAATACATGATGATAAAAAATTTGCCGGGAAACCGCCTACTAATTCATATATTTGGTAAATTTGTTTCTCTCATGGTCGTGTGAGAGATATAGGGTAGTCCCATATACATCTTTCTGTGTATAGTGCTTGTAACTTTACGAAGAATGGGCCAAATTTCTTATCATTTTGATGATTCCAGAACCTTGCAGATGCTAGATGATCAACCCATTTCTGATCGATTCCACAACGTTTCTTTCACAATGCAATCGCATGACCATTACTGGTCTTTACCTTTAAGCCTTGCCTATAAAATACGATTGCATCCCTAACCATGATTATGAGGACGGGCTAGTTGTCGCCTAGCAATGAGCCATTTTCGTTATGTGACGCATAATGTGATGCATACGTCTTTGTGGGAGTGCCTTGGTACGAATTTGTTACGTCATCACCGTAACTGCGGTAAATTGCCCCCTGTAAACCCGTAATTTGGAGGGGTGCGTAAAGTGAGGTTTTGATTTGCTTCGGTGCAATACTGAAAGAGATACTATTTGTTATTCCATTATATATTAGTATATTCTACGTTCATTCACCTTTCCAGTGATATAAAATTGTATTTTCATCGGATAGGCCGGTCTTTAAAGACTTTTGCATTTAAGCCTCTCGGTGTAGACAAAGTTAAGCCTCTGATTTGCCGGAATATAATTATAACTTAACATATTTAATGAAAGATGTTAGATTTCCGTAGCTTAATGTTGTTTACCCAGATATATCACATAATCTAGTGAAAATGACCGCAAGGTGAATTGCTATGCGTGTCTACAGAATATATATATAGCTAATGTTGTTTGACTACCCGAACACACTGCTGAAAGGTGATGGATGATAATTATAATCAAGAAGGTCTGACGTAGCAGAATTCTGTGAAAATGGGATGGAGTGATGGACCCTTTTTTTTGGCATTTCTAAGAGTGCACACACAAAAAAAAAAAAAACTTTTGCTTCCACTCATGCCTTTCATATTATGTCGTTCCCCACATCCCCTCCCCTCCTCCCCCCCCCCAATCCAATGCCACTTATCCTCCTTTCTCTATCTCTTTCTATTCCACTACCTCAAATATTTTCTTGTTAGTTTTGAGTATCTCAACAGTCATTCCCATAACATGTTTCTTTCTTGTACATATATACAGATACCAACTATGGCGTGTAATACCGCGGTCAGATGTGGACTTGGAGGTTGTGACTCTCCTCTCCGATAAACACAACGTAAGTCACCTGATATTGGTACTTATAACTCATAATTATCATATAGAGTAGAAGTTAAGAAAGTTCAACATTTTGTTGTCAGTTTTATGTCGATGGCTGACAACTCGAGCGACAATCAAGTCTGACTTCGAACCCGTATCCACAGTTGTGGGCCTTCTGTTTTTTCTTCTTCTTGTTCTCCTCTTCCTTCCCTTCTTCTATTTCTGCTTCTTCTTCTCAGTTTCTCTTCTTACTCTTATTCTTTTTCCTCTCCTTCTTAGTCTTCTTAGCTTCGTCTTTTACTTCTTCTTCCTCCGCCTCTTCTTCGTTTTCTTCTTCTTCCTCCTCTTCTTTGTTTTCTTCTTCTTCTTCTTCTTCTTCTTCGCCTTCTTGGCTTCTTCTTCCACTTCTCGATCCTCCCCCTTTTCTCCTCTTCTTCATTTTAATCTTCTTCCTTGAAACAGTTGGGAACGTCTCATTTTTTGTTTATTACGTTGCCGACCACATCTAGTTTTCAGTATATCATCGATGATTGTATCAAGCCGATAGTTGTAGTCGAACTTCAATCGGACAAAACATCACGTAAACTATTACTATTACACGTCAATTTATGCTCACAATTCCATAATATAATTCAATAAGAGGGACCTGGTAACATACGGGACGTACCTTGGAGATGCCCCCGTTTCTATACAGTGCGTCCCAGAAAAAACGAAACCGAGAATTATCGATGTTTTACCATAACTTAGTCACATTTATAATTAATAAATGACACATATTTGGAAAGCTTAGATCCTCCTCTTCCATTTGATGCAACTTATATGATGCATATTTCACGCATGAGTGATTAAAATGAATTTGAAGAGAGGAAACCCAAAAGTCATTTGGCGGACGGTATCTGAATTTCAAAGAGAAAATCACATTTCTAGAAAGTTGAGTTTCTGCCCTTTCATAATTATGCATGAAGTATTTCGTCTACGGCTGATTGTCAACGAAACGGAGTTAAATCTTTTGTTAATTCTGTTTGTTGCTAGGGCAGGCAGCAAGTGAAAACGAATTCGTTTAATAAAATTATGGAAATGCAAGCACTATTTTAAACAAACAGAACTTTGTTATTCCTAGCTCATTTTTTTGTCACTGAGGTGTCATATGAAAGGGCAGAAACTCAACTTTCTAAAAATTTGATTTTCTCTTTGAAATTCAGATACCGTCCGCCAAATGGCGTTTTGGTTTCCTCTCTTCAAATTCATTTTAATCACTCATGCGTGAAATATGCATTATATGAGTTGTATCAAATGAAAGTGGAGGATCTAAGCTTTACAAATATGT
This sequence comes from Strongylocentrotus droebachiensis, assembly GCA_035222895.1. Taxonomy (NCBI): domain Eukaryota; kingdom Metazoa; phylum Echinodermata; class Echinoidea; order Camarodonta; family Strongylocentrotidae; genus Strongylocentrotus; species Strongylocentrotus droebachiensis. The sequence goes on along the minus strand of JAVYIG010002611.1, from coordinate 58,129 downwards.
GTCATTTATCAATTATAATTGTGATTAAGTTATGATAAAACATCGATGATTCTCGGTTTCGTTTTTGTTGGGGACGCACTGTATATGTAGTTGAAATTATCAGGACTACAGCCTAATGAAACTATAACAACAACGAATCTCTCCTTCCTTTTTGTAGCTGTCCTTCTGGCTCGAACCGTCATCTGTTGGTAGACCAGTTGATGTCATGGTATCTCCTTCCTCGGCAAAGAAACTTACCGCTTACTTCAAAAGATCTTTTTCTTCATTCGAGGTAAGATACAAGCGATACAGTCTGCTTCGTATCCGGACACCCACCCCTGGACAACCAACCCCCGGATAACCATCCCTAGGATAACCACCCTCTAGTACAACTACCCCCTAGGACAACTACCCCAAGACAACTAACCCTTAGGAAAACTACCTCCGGACAACTACCCCAGACAACTAGCCCCTAGGATAGTTGTCCGGGGTAGTTGTCCTAGAGGATGGTTGTCGTAGGGGGTAGTTGTCTCGGGGTAGTTGTTCTAGGGGGTAGTTGTCCGGGGGTAGTTGTCCTAGGGGGTAGTTGTCCGGGGGTAGTTATCCTAGGGGGTAGTTGTCCGGGGTGGTTATCCCAGGGGTGGTTATCCGGGGGTGGTTGTTCAGGGGGTAGGTGTCCAAGAACCAGTCTGCTTATGTACTATTAACAACTACTCAAGATTTAAATTAGACATCAAACACGATCATGAAAACTTTCGAAATTAATCAACGTAGGGGATTTCAATATCCATGGCTATGATTTTGTTTTTTAATGTGCGAACAGTGCGATTATCATGCCCGAGGCTGCAGCCTGAATAACTGTCGTTACCAATTCACTTACATGTTTCTTTCTTCTCTACCCTGTAGTAAGAGTGTGTAAAATATTATTTAATATACTTTTTATTCCTTCTTTATTGATATCGTAACTGTTGTCATAGCTATTCACAAGTCTAGACAAATGTTGTCATGATGTAGGCAGAAAGTCTTCCCATGCACTCTGACGATTTATTTTCACGAGGACCGGAATCAGTGGCCTGGCATGGGTCCAGTAATCGCGAGGAGGGGGCACTGGCATCATGACGGCGGGGGGGGGGGGGCATCTGTCTTACTCGGTGTATGAAATAAAAATGAACAAGGCTGCCGATAGGGGAGGATGCGGGAAGGGTAAAATTATCTTATTTTCTCGCCCTTTTCATTTCTCTTTTATTTCCTCTCTTTTACTCTCCGGCTGTCCTCCTTTTTTTTTTTTTTTTTTTTTATACTCCTTGTATATACAGGTCTTACAGACGGACATTCAGAAGGTCATTACAGAACAGTACATGGACAGGGCCCGACCCGGTTTGGAATTTGAATATGAACAATACCATAACCTTGATGAGGTATATATCAATGAAATCCGTATAATACTTATAGCGCCTGCTGAGAGTCAGGAGGGCATTAACTCTATTAAGGATACGAATGGATGCTGTATTGGTTTTTAATTGTTTAAGGCCGTGCACACGAGGTGTTATTTCGCTTCGTCATTACCTGCGCTACTATAGAGCTGAATTATACAAGAAATTTACTGAATGCATCAGTATATCAATGCAGTCTTTCAACGGTTCATTTTCCATTCCCCTTTTTGTAAAATGTTCCTCTCGCCGATGCGTTCCAAAGACCGCAGTCGATGACGCAATTCTACGCCAGAAATATAACGCCTCGTGCAACGCGTCTTATTAACAGACGTAATGATTTACAATAACAAGTTGTTAATCAGCACGTGCAAATCATTATCTGACGAGAGCCGGAAGATTGTTAACTTATTTAACTTGACTCATATTTAAGCTCCTTCTGACCATCATGAGAAAACTTAATTTTAAGTGGCAGAAATGGATGTCTCTGCAGCTTTCGGTATAGACGGTATGATGTTATTGTCGTTTGCTTTTATCGTAGATCAATGCTTGGATGGATACTATGGTGACCAAGCACGCCGATCTTGCCACCAAAATAGCGATTGGTACATCTTACGAAGGAAGGACTATGAGTGCGCTAAAGGTAATATACATGTAGTTCTATAAACGCAGTGGCGCCGGGGGCAAGGGGCGCTCACCCAACCTACCCGTATTTGGGTAAAACCCTTCGCTAAAATCACGATTAAAAACAGGAAACCCTAGACCTCAAACTAACTTCCTTTGTTAAACCCAATTTTTAATACAAACCTAAACCCAGCGTCGGTTTTGAATTTTTAGTAGAATACGGGCCCATGTGATATGCCTTCAGTGCACATTGATTCCAAAAATTGTGTCCTACCATCATTTTATTTCCCCAAAGGTGCCTGACAAATATGATAACTGCCTTATTTGTGCCCGTGAAAGATTTTCGGACTTTCGGGTTAATCACTTATTCTTTGCAACAAATTCACCTACCTGGAGAATGATTTCTTTTTAAAGATATTTGAATTTCTCGTAATATATTTTTTACCTTTGGAATCATTCATGTTGTTTGTCATTTAATCACTTTATTGCCATATAGATCAGCGTTCCCGCCCAGGCACCACGTTACCATAGCAACAGAACCAACGCGGGTAAACCCTCCATCTTCATCCAAGGGGGAATTCACGCGAGGGAGTGGATCTCTCCCGCCACTGTAGTTTACATGACCAATCAGGTATGGAGATCTAAAACACAGCAACGGAGATATGTATTTTATGATATAGGCCTATAATCATATAATATTCGAACAATATTATTGTACAAAGTGCCCAAACTTACGTAGCGATTCCATAAGACATATTCGTTGTATTTTTCAATTGTACGTTTATCTCTTCTTTTTTGGGGGGAGGGGGTAATTGTATAAGTACGTGTATTACTTTTTTGCCTTGCATTGCTCTGTTCATGTGGCAATAGCTGGCTTGTTAAATTCAGTATATAAAGCATGTGGCAATAAAACAAAATTCATTACAAATTCTTCGATACATCGCATTGATAATGATTCTATCTTTTTTTTTTAAAGTTCTTTTAAAAGAAAATGACTACAATGAATGCAAAGCAGGACTTACAGTTTGGTTAGGCTTATACACTTAAACACTAACTGTTGCAAATAACATACAGAAATCCAAATATTTCGTTAAGAAAATGCTTTGTGTTTAAGTCTATTCATGGGATATGTTTTTTCCAGCTATCTTTGAAAACTAGATACTATTCGATTTGTGGATACATTTTCAAGGTGAAGGTAGACTCGAGTTAACTTGTAAAGATTGCTAGTACCGCAAACGTCCAGTTAACGAAATGAAAAGAAAATTTACATCAATCGAAAGTCAACTGTTTTTTTTAAAGTTCTTTTAGGATTAGGGGAGTTGTTTTGAGATAAATTTAATTAATAATTTCAGTTTTGCATGTTGATTAATTTATATAAAGATAGTTATAAAGTGTTCTTGTGATGGTAAGGTTCAATCAAACCAAAATATAGAACAAGACTACCATAGAGTATTGCAATACATTGTTGATTTCATTTCAAAATATCTAGCGTTTAATAACGCAAATTAAGAGGCATTTCTACAAAGCCAAAGTAAAATGCTTCTAATATGTATAGAGCCTACCATGCAAATCAGCTTAAAGTTTAATTAGACAAGGGGGATTCTAGCAGGAAATATCCGTAAGGTTATATTTCCCTTACCCTTCTCTTACAAGTTTTCATTTTTTAAATATCTTTTGTTTGTTTTATCTCTTCATCAATTAGCTACTGAAGGGGTATAAGACGAGTGAAGATGTTAAAAGGATTCTGACTGCATTTGATTGGTATGTTTTACCGGTCTTCAACGTCGATGGATATGTCTTCACGTGGAATACGGTAATTATCTATAGCTCCTATAATAATGATATATAATAATAAAATAATAATAGTGTGTTCTTGTATAGCACTGACCTTATACCCTTTTAGTATGGCTGCCATTATGGCGCTCTAGCATTTCAAGGAATTAATTCCTGTCAGGTACCACTTTACCTCACTTGGGTCATGTGTGGCAAATGTAGATTAATTAGAACATTAGTGCCGAGGCGGAACTCGAACCACGAACCATGCGATCCAGAGTCCGGTGACGTATCTTCTAGACCACTCCTCACTCCCGCGTTAATAGACCTACAACATATATGATGATGATGATAAGTCCCTGTGTTATGATACCGGACAGAAGAAGTCGGTGGTGAAGAAAGAAGTAGAAGAAGAAGAAGAAGGAAGGAAGAGAACAAGAAAAGAAAAGAGATGCTGCTGGTGTTTCTGATGATAATAATAATAATAAGAAGAATGATAATGATGATGATAATACGGATGGTGATGGTGTTAGAAACAAGAAAAATGTAAAGGGGATAAACAAAGACACGAATAAGAAGAACAGGCAGGAAGAAAGAAGAAGATGAGAGAGAGAAATTGACAAGGAACAAAGAGAACTAGGGTCAAAGATGCTACTGATATTAGCTATATTTGACATATTCCCTTTAATGATATCAAGTGATTTATAAAAACGAAGACAATTATAGGTGATTGAGTTGAAAAACACATTTTCCACAATGAAGTACATTATGCAACATTATCTGTTTACATAACAAGGGAAACGCTCTCGTCGGTCTCGCCTGCATTACGCAATTCGATATGATAAAAACATTGAGGTTTGGACATTTTTTTAAGGCAGTGTTGCCCATTAGCTGGCCCCAAAATATAAAATCCTCTTCATATAATAAGCATTTTGAAGAGTATATTGACTTAGAATCATCAGAAGAGTTATTTACTATTATTTGAACCAAGATTGATAACTTTCATGAAATATGAACATATAACAAAAATGTATTTATTAATTCTCATATGAAGTTGTGAAAAACATAATTCAAGTCTACTGACCTAAAATGACCTTTGACCTTGACTTCGTGACCTGTAATTTGTGTCATATGATTTGAGATACTTGATAACCCTTGGGTACAAGTTTCACGGAATAGGAATGTATACTTTTGAAATTATGCTAAAAATTCAAAATCTTGATATTGATGCCACAACAAAGTCTAAGTTTATGGATACTTGATAACCCTTTAGTCCAAGTTTCATTGAATAATAACTTATATTTTCAAAATCATATTAAAAATTCAAGACGCTGCCGCCGGAAAAGCGGCGCCTATAGTTGCTACGCAGGCGAGACAACAATTATTTTCATCCATGCATTTGTATCATACTTAAATCACTTTTTTAATTTGCCTTTGTTTGTTTGTTTTGTTTTGTTTTTGTTAGAATCGCATGTGGCGCAAGACCCGCTCTCCAACTTCCAATCCCTTGTGTAAGGGAACAGACCCAAACAGGAACTGGGACAATCATTGGTGTGGTATGTACGGTTTATTCCCATTTACATGCTGTATCCTGGGGGACACTAACCATCAAGTTGCCAAAGGGGGCGAGGCGGAGGGGGGGGGGGGGGAGGCGGCGGTAAAAAGGGAGATCAGCCAGACCATTTGAATCATTGTGCATTTATGGCAATTCGCTCTGCAAATACATTCTACGAGTATATTATACAATTATTTTAGCAATCCAAATTTAGTTTTCCACGTAGTTTAGCACTCAACTTTGGGACATGTCAAGTGTTCGTGTTTGATTCGCTTTTATCACATCGAATGGAAATAGCAATATTCTAGCAGTTGTTTTTGGTTTTGTTGTGTGCGTGCGCGTATGTGTGTGTGTGTGTGTGTGTGTTGTTCGAGGGCATTTCCGGAGATCGAAGTCCAGGCCGTCTCAAGTTTCTTTTCATCTGCACTTCACAATATTTCACAACTCTGCATGTTTTAATGTGATATAAATATAACTAATTACTATTACATAATAAATTATTTCCGATTTGCTACCGTTTATTATTTCAAACCGCAGAGAATGGAGCTAGTAGGAATCCCTGCAGCGATACATACTGCGGGAAGAGCGCGTTTTCAGAGGTTGAAGTCCAATCAGTCTCAAGTTTCCTCTCATCGGGAATCAATTTTGTCGGGTTTATCGATTTTCATAGTTACTCCCAACTCTGGATGACCCCGTACGGATACACCTATTCACTTCCAAAAACGAGCGATTATTTCAAACAGGTTAGTACTCGATGATGGTGATGATGATGATAATAATAATGATAATAATAATAATAATAACGTTTTATTTACCCAGGGTAGCCACTTCCAGCGGGCCCTGCATAATAACATAATATGTTATTATTACTACCCTTCTACAATCTAATATGCTGAGCGCCTAGCTAGAAGGCAGAATGTCCCATTGTTATAAGTCTTTGGTATGACTCGGCCGGGGTTCGAACCCACGACCTCCCGTTCATGAGGCGGGCGCTCTAACCACTGAGCCACCATGATGATGATGATGATGACGACGATGATAAGAATAATGATAATAGTGATAATAATTATGATGATGATGATAATAATAGTGACGATGATAATAATGATAATGATTAATAAAATTATAACAATGATGATGATGATGATGATGATAAGAAAAGAAGAAGAAGCAGAGGAAGAAATAGTAACAACGGGAAGAAATAGCAACAACGGGAAGAAATATCAACAACGGGAATGAAATCCGTTGGTTAGATTTCAAATTTACCTTTTAGACTCCAGAATATTTCCTAATAAGCATAAACAGTCAAACCAACAAACAAAAATATTACCAACAAACTAAAATATTGTTTACCCACGGAAGTCCCATCAGCATCAATGCTGCAGTTCTCGAGGGTCCTACAATGTTATTACAACCTCTGCAGTTGCCAGGTACCCATTTACACCTGGATGGAGAGTGGCAAAAGTAAATTAATGTTTTGCCAAAGGACATAAGTGCGCGCCGGATTTCGAACCAACGACCTTAAAATCTCCAGTCAAGTATTTAAACCACTCGACTGGCACATCTATCGTACTTTATGTACTTTTAATTCTGTTTTTATTTTATATTCTAGAATACGCAGAGCGAGAAAAGTGTACAAGCCCTCGAAGGCGTGCATGGAACTCGATACGAGTATGGAACCATTTCTAATACACTATGTAAGCTATTCACCATCAACGATTTTTACCATTTTAAAATTATGCCCAAACTCGCATTATGTTGGCAATCTCTATATACAGGTGGAGTCAGTTTCTAATTATTTTTGTTTGCGAGTTTGCGACATCTATATCGACAATAAAATATATCAAATATCTTCAGGAGACTTGACTCTTCCCCAATTTATTCTCAGATACATGTACTGTGAGCAAGCGAAGCGAGAACGCAAATTGTGTATGACTCAATTAGACTACAAATATAATTTAATGATAACTGGATACTCCATATGAAAAAAAACTGGAATATTGGTCATTTCAAATTTCCAGAGAGGCTGCAGGCTCCCAGCCCCTCTATATCAACATGCCTGTATGGATATGTATGGAACAACAGTAAATAATGCTCATACTTGCATTACTTGCATAACGTGTCTGTTTGGTTGTTAATTGGTTATGTCTACATGGTTGCCGAGAGCACACGCCCACAATAAAACAAATACAAGTCAAGTCCAAGTAGATTTATAAAATACTTGTGTACGTGACTGTTAAAGTGTTTCATAAAAACAGTCTATCACATAAATTTCTACCGGGTTTGACAATCACCTGGCACATATACCACCTGAAACCTTTACCACTTCCCTCATTTTTTGTTCTCCTTGATGTAGACACGGCATCGGGTGCCTCGGTCGATTGGACTTACGACGACGCTGGCATCCTGTACTCGGCCACGGTCGAGCTTCGTGACATGGGGCAGTACGGCTTTCTCCTCCCTGCTAATCAGATCATCCCGACAGGCGAGGAGACATTTGCAGGTCTCACGCAATACGCCCTTTACATCCTCAAAAACCAGTGATATGGGTCTACTTACGAACCACTGACTGGGGCGTCGTAGAGAGGGGTGATCCAGGGTGACGCCTACTTATAGAAAAACCTGTTGGCAAATTTCTATTAACAGCCAAAAATCACTTCTCTTGTTTGTCTGTTTATTTGTTTGTTATTGGTCGTTTGTTCATTTATTTTTGGCAGAAAGTAACACATACTATTTTGGTGAATGTTCAATAAAACCAGCCTTTGAAAGTCAACATATATGTCACATATATCTGACAGTTTATATTATCTTTATGGCTTTCGTTTAGAATATTTTTCATGCAGGGTACCCATCGACATAACTTACAAAGGCATGAGGATACAACTTTATTCTTTATTCCTTATTGTATTCATATTCGCTGTACTTTATTGTCAATTTTCTTCTCCCTAAGCCAATTTTTTTTCTTATTGACAAGCTTCATATGATTACTCTCGTGGTACATGTACATGTAATGTAATTAACAAATATTTGATTATTTTTATGATTTATAAATCATATTAAATCAGTGTCATTGCCTATTGCCATATTTGTATAATTCATTATATATATCACTCATCATTCAATAGTTATTATTTTTTATTATCATTAATATTATTGTTATTATCAATATTATTATTATATTCATGATACTGTGATCATTCCAATTTATTATTGAATCCTTACTTTCAGTTTGTCATCCATACTACCCTCATATTTCTTCGCAAATGTAATTTGAATGTATCATAAATATATAACATAAGTTCTACTTTATCTTATTCTTAAAAACGAATATCTATATAATGAAATTATAAGAGTATATCCTTTTTATTAAATGTAAAATATAATTGTTCATACACACTCTCATACTCATAACTGACAAATTGTTTAGTGTGCTTACTGTAAAGCCGTGAGAAAATGATACCTGTAATAGATTTCATACAATTTTATGGTACATCTTCCTTTCTCTAGGGCGATAAAAACAACACCGCAATCACTATAAAGTCATCCTCCTAGACTTTGGCCTGTGTAATTTTCCTTGTGAAACCATCATGATGACAGTAATAATAATTTATGAAGCACAATTTTTATGGTTAGCATATGCTTCATTAACAGTGTCACTTTTAAACTTCTTTTTATGATGTCTCATGAGATAATTGTGATAAATATGATTTGATCTTTTATCTAATGGTTGTTTTTGTAAAACAAAGAAAAAGAAAAATACATGTATTTTTTTGTTCCTTTCGTTTAAATTTATTATTTTGTTGATTTATATTTAAGATGAAAAATGGAAATAAAATATAATTTAGGTTAAGCCACTTGTCTTTATTTCCTTCTCTCTTCAATCTGTGGTTACATTTGATATTTGAAACGATACTCATGGGGATTATACAATCGCAGATGACTATTACAAGGACTAGTGAGCAAAGACCGTCCACAAATCTGTTTAAAATGCAGATGCAGGACTCATCAACAAATCTGTGCATAGTTGAATGAAGCTGCATACATTGGACAATTTTCCAAGCGCCATTATGAGTGATCATTACAAAAGAAACATGCATAAATTTTGAATTTATTTTTCGGTATTCAATGGGTTAGAATTCAAACCTTTTTATGCTTCATTATAACTTAACCACTTGTTTACCATCAATCAATAGCAGGCTTCAATAGATATAATATGTTTAAATGGAAATAATTATTTAGTAACTGGATGTAAAACTATACTTGAAAATCTGTAATTTTGTGTGGAAATGGTGGATCTAAGAGATCTAATTTTAAGACTACCGGTAATCATTGGCACAGTTGACAATTTTGACAAAATTATTAGGAAACAATAGGCAATTCTCGTCCCATTTTAGTGATCAAATGTTCAGGTTTGACAGAATGACAAATCTACTTGCACTAGATCACATGATTCATACCAATAGTATACCATTCATGTACAAAGTTGGCTACATAATGGAATACAAGTTTCTGAATCTTGTTGAAACATAGTACTACATTTGTTGTTCTCTATACTCTATACATTTTTCATTTGTTTTAATGACAGGAATTTCTCTCTCAACTAATAAAAAGAGAGAATGGATGTACGTTTTTTTTAAATTACAAGCATTTTAATACTAACGACCTCCTGCTTAATGAGAAAGTGTGCGTCCTTGTTTAGCAAAATGGTGCAACATGCTTTTGCCCTTATGCTAGCCGCAAGATGATTGTCTAAATGTAGCAGTCGTATATCCATCCACAGTCATAAAATCTCTTCAGTGGGCACATGATCTCTTTGGTAATCACATGTTCAGGTCAGTTTATGGTCAATTCTTTCCTTTCTGTAGTGAGAAAAGCAGACTTGACAAACTTCCAACAACGCCAAACTTTACATCTTGACCGGTGTTAATGCTGAGCAGTGTTCCTTTCTCTGTTAGCTCTCTGATGCTTCTTTGTTCAGCCGAGTCTCGTTTGATTCTGCAAACTTTTGAACCAGCTCAGACAAGGACAAGTGGGAGGTCTTGAAAAGAAGGTTCTGACCGTCAACTGTGAATTAAAGAAAAAGAAAAAAGGAAATGACATCTCTCATTGTACATGTTACATACACATGTAAGTTACATCTTTATTACATTTTGCTGGTCAAAAACATGGAATTGTAAACAATCAATTAAAAATGTAAAACAAATATTCTAAAAAATTAAAACAAAATATTCAAAAAAATATGTTACAGACCTATTTGAGGTTGCCTGTATGGTCAGCAGGGGCCGCGATTTCTTTTCATGACCGGGGGGGACGAAATGCGAGGAACGAGGGAGGAGTGACGTAATGAGCCAAAACGTTTTTTTGGGGGGAGGGTAGAAAAAAATCTGCATCATCATCGCTCTTACATGTTACATGCAGGCCCCGCGGAACCGTTTTTCAAAGTTGGAGGGGGGGGGGATAAAGTATTTGCGATCAGATAGAGCAAAGCAATTAAGTTGGGTGTAACTTTGGCGTGGGGTCCAGGGGCAAAGCCCCGGCGGGGGTCAAGGGGGGGGAGCCCCATGAAGCTCAGAGTTTTTAGGCATTTAATAAGGGTCAGATGAGCATATTTTGATACCTTATTCGTGACACTTGCATGCAGGTCACTAATCGTACTGGGGTCCAGGGGGCGAAGCCCCCAGAAGCTCAGCGGTTTTAGGCATTTAATTACGATCAGATGAGCATCCAGGGGCCGCCTTATAGGGCCCTTGGTGGGGTTTAGGGGGCGGAGCCCCGTAAGCTCAGGGTTTTAGGCTTTTGAATATGGTCAGATGACTATCCAGAGGCCCGCTTAGGGCCCTGGTGGGGTCCAGGGGGCGGAGCCCCCTGAAGCTCAGGTGTTTTAGGAATTTAATTATGGTCAGCTGAGTAACCAGGGACAAGCCTTAGGGCCCTTAGTGAGGTACAGGGGGCAGAGCCCCCGGAAGCTTGGGGAAAATCATGCCATTTCAGTAACATTTGTAAATTAGTAACTGGTATCGAATTAGAAATAAACCACGTTTGAATTTTATCGGGGGGGGGGGGGACTGCCCAAAGCACGAGTGAGTGAGCATAGTGAACGAGAGGGGTCAAGGTAAATTATATTCCTTAGCAAAACTATAGTATGAAAACAAACAAAATACCTGTTTCACACTTCACTTTTCTACAATATTAATTGTACATTTTGAAGGATATTATACGAGGGAGCATAGCTCCCGAGCCAGAAGATTTTTGCATTTTTATTTGTCTAAACGCTGCACTCTTGGGCCCTCCAAAGCCTAATAGTGCGTTGCAGTCTTTAGTCAGTATTTTCTGTACATTATTTTTGTGTACTTTTTCAAATTTTCCGGGGGGGATGATCCCCCCCTACAAAAATCGAGGGGGGGACGTGTCCCCCCCGTCCCCCCCGGGATCGCCGCCCCTGATGGTCAGCCATATATCTGGTTCACCCTTTACATACTTTTTTCCTCTTTTTTCTTTAAAGTTTATAAATGAAGCGCTGAAACACTTTCTTTTCATAATTAATAATTAAATGGAGAAACAGGAAACCACAACACTGGATATTAATCAATCCAATATGCGGCAGGATTACGCAATGACTTGTGAGACATCCTCCTAGCTTACCATAGTTGATGTGAACTGTTGGATCTGTTCCATCATGCTTTATGCTAGTCTTCAAAGCGCACTTCTGGTTGGTATTCCTCACTTTGCTGTTGCCAATGTAGCTAAGAAATTGTCTGAGAACGAATTCAAAAAGTAGAAGAAGAAAAACAGAAGGAAAAACATGAGAATTAAGATAGGAAAATTATATCATGAACTATAGTTTTTGTTTTACCTCATCACCATGATTGATCACAGAGGTTTATCTACAGATATTAATTACATTAATTAATATTATTAATTATTATATCTATTTCTAAATGATAGATAATATAAACGTCATCATGCATGTGATCATCCGTTACTGAAAGATTATTGTTATTGTTACTGTTAGATCTATCAATCATCTAGAAACAATTTCCAAATCAAATTATTTGATCTGATCAGTGATGTCGTGATAATAAATAAGATTGCCAGGCCAGGTTACGAAAATACAAAACATCAAAATGTCTAGGTTTCAAATAGTTCCAACTTTGTAGACCCCTCTATTCTATATCTCGACCTCTCCCTTCTGTAGATTACACGTAACTCAATGTATCTCCTCCGCCGCCAGTGTGACCGCGCCGTTTGTCCTACAAGTTTAGTTTGTCCGTCGGACATAATATGCGGGTTTTCTGCTCGCACGGATCGTCCAAGGGACGATCCGTGCGGTTTGCTATCCGCACATTTTGTCCCCCCATTGTTTTACGTGTATATTTGATAAAAGGAAGCAACTCGGCAAATCAATGTATTTAGACTAATTGTAAATCATGTGGTTGACATTTTTTCTAGAAATTACATAATAATAACTCTACAATTTTTTTAAAGCAAATAGGCCAGTCCTTTTGATAGTAGAAGTGAATATTTTCTTTAAAACCTTTATTTTATGAAGGCATACTCGTGTTATCGGCCCCACAACTGTTGTAATCGATTATACTTTTGTACGTGGCTTCGTACATCAACCAACTCACTACTAGTATATACTCGTGATACAGGCCCCGCTCCAAGTATTTAGGGGCGTTTCGAGGTTTAATGAAGGAGTTAAATGGGAAATAAAAGTGATTGAAAATGGGGTTGAAAGTGAGTGGGGGAGGCTAGAGTATTTAAGATAAGGTAGAGCGTAGCACACATTGGCGGATGCTCAGGGGGTAGGGGCATTTAATTACGGTCAAATGAGCGTATTTTAATACCTTATTCATGACACTGGCAGTTTATTGGCGTATGGTCCAAGGGGCGGAGTCCCCGGTAGCGCAGGGGTTTTAGGCATTAAAATTAAGGTCATATTAGCATCCAGGGGCCAGCCTAAGGTCCCAAGGTGGGGTCCAGGGGGCAGAGCCCCCGGAAGCTCAGGGGTATGGGCATTTAATTACGGTCACATGAGCATACTTTCTTTTCTATTTCTTTCTATTTAATTCTCTTTAATTTTTCAAAAGTGTGGGGGGGGGACTTGAGCCCCCAAGCCCGCCGTAGTAGGCCTATAAATAGTAAATAAGCACATTTCTTGCCTGACTGTAAATTTTGATATTTGTCATTCTCCCACAAACGCATAAAAAGTATAATTTACTAAAAAGTGTGGAAAAATCCCGGAAAATTAGGCCGTTTCAGCAGCATCTGTAAATCACTGGTATCAAATTAGAACAAAAATTTCACTTTTAAAGTCTATTTTGCTGGGGGGGGGGGGGGCAACAGCCTGGGAGGTAAAGCCCTTTCGGCCTCCCCCGATCTCCTTCTTTCCCCTTTTTTTTCTTCTTCCTTTCCCTTTGTCTCTTCTTTCCCTTTCCCTTATTTGTCCTTCCTTCTTTCTCCCTCTCTCTCTCTCTCTTTTGCTGAGGGGGGGGGGGGGGGTGGTGAAGGCCTTTCGCCCCCGATCTCCTTCTTTCCCCCCTTTTCTTTTCTTCTTCCTCTTCTTCCTTTCCCTTACTCTCCACTTTACCTTCTCTCTCTCTCTCTCTCTCTCTCTTCATTTTTTGTTGGCGGTTGGGGGTCAAGGCCCTCTCGCCAGCCCCCCCCCCCCCCCCTGGATCCGCGGCGGGAAGCCGTAATGTCATCCCTAGCTAGCTGGTAAAGCTGAATATGGGTTATCCAGTCGTTTCATTCATTAAGTATAATTATACTTGTATTGAATATGTATACGTGTGGACTAGAGTATGGACATTCGGTGTGGCAGGCGGACTATATTGGTGAGACTGAGAGACCTCTTCCGCACAGATTGTCCGTCGGACATTTGAGGCGCGCACGGAATGTCCGACACGGACATTCTACGCGGATAAAATCCGCACCGATCGTCCGCTCTCGATCGATCTCTAATAGGGGGACGATCGGTGCGGGTTACATTCTACGCGGTCACAACGGCGGTGTCCGCGCAATCCGGCGGCAGCGTTACTCTCGCTGCCGAGGCGAAGGCTACATATTTAAGTACGGACGGGACCAAGCCGAGAAGACACCACACTATGCAACTATGCCCGAGTGACGGAAAAAACTCTTTATTGAACGAAAAATACACTCGTAGCATAATTGATTTAATGATTATTAATTGAATATTCATAAATACCTGATAGATCGCACATTTCTCTCCCACGGGCAAAATTCGACAGTTATTTGTTTCACAAATCTCAAAGTAATGAGTTCACCAATGGGCGCTGCCATCTTGACTTTTTGCTGAATATTGCGGCCAATTTTTTCATAAGGTGTTATGGTGTACCCGATGGAACAAATCAAGGAATTGCATGGATTCCGATTTTACCTAGCACCAAAATAATACCATGCGTGCATATTTTAGTACATTCATATTTTACTATAGTTCTCCATTATTTTACTTTCTGTACACGGAAAAATGTTAGACTGGCTATAGGTCATCACAGGACTAATGATATCAGATCCATGAAAAAATATACAGAAGAGTCTTTCAATCTTCAACTATCTGTTGTTGATTGGTCACGAATAACTGACTGTACAGATGTAAATGAGGCATGGTCAATATTTCAACATGTTTTTATCTCAAATTTGAATATGATAGCGCCACTGAAACGGATAAGAATAAAACAAAGATCAGAAACTTGGGTGACTAAAGATATTCTTTCCCTAATTCAAGAGAGAAATATAATATACAAAAAATGGAGGAAAAGAGCAAAAGATGAGAAGCTCTATAAAAGATACAGAGTATTAAGAAATATGGTCCAAAGAGAGGTGAAAAAGGCTAAACTCGATTACTTACAAAACAAGATAGAAGAAAATAAACAAGATTCGAAAAAACTTTGGCAGAATCTAAAAAGCTTAGGATTGAAAAATAAGAAGCGAAAAGAACATGAATCTGTCATTAAAATTGATGGGGAATTATGTCATGATAAGATGGCCATCGCAGATGAATTCAATTCTCATTTCACAAATGTGGCTGCCAAATTAGTAGACAAACTCCCCCCTTCCAAAGACTTTTTCAGCGCAGACAATGATTGTATTCGTGACTTTTACGAAAGAAAAGGTGTACGTGAAAACAGCTTCGAGTTATTACCAATCAGTGAACAATTTGTTTTCAAAGAGTTACGTAAGTTGAATGTATCAAAAAGTACTGGGTTAGACTTGATTCCAGCTAAATTTCTAAAAGATGGTGCGAAGGTTTTATTTAAGCCTCTAAGTTACTTAATGAACCTATCTATCTTGACGAGTACTTTTCCAGAAGATATGAAAATAGCAAAAGTGACTCCACTTTATAAAAAGAAAGATAAAACTGATGTTAGCAACTATAGACCTATTAGTGTTTTAAGCGTGGCATCAAAGATTCTAGAAAAATCGGTCTGTGTTCAAATTGAAAGATACTTCAAAGAAAATGATATAATTTATGAATTTCAATCTGGTTTTCGACATGATTATTCGACTGAAACATGTCTAATTCATTTGACTGATTATTTGAGGAGAGAAACTTCCCAAGGGCGCTTTGTTGGTATGGTGCTCCTTGATCTGCAAAAAGCTTTTGATACAGTTAATCATTGCGTCTTATTGAAGAAGTTACAACTAATGGGTTTTGATAAGGCAAGTTTAGATTGGTTCAGATCCTACTTATCTAATCGGCACCAAGTAGTGGCCATTCATGGTATTCGTTCCAAACTAATGCCTATAACATGCGGTGTTCCTCAGGGAAGCATTTTAGGCCCAATTCTATTTTCAAGTTATATAAATGATATGTGTATTTGTATAAAAGACTTCAAACTATTATTGTACGCAGATGACAGCGTACTACTCTATTCAAATCCTGATCCTAAATATATTGAGGAAAAGCTCAGTGAACAGCTGTCTACGTGTGTCGATTGGATGACTGATAATAAGCTTTCTTTACACTTGGGAAAAACAGAAAGCATTTTATTTTGTTCTAAAAGTAGTTCTAAAAAGTCATTTGAATTCAAAGTGACACACAATAATCAAGCAATCAAGAGAAAAGAGTCTGTGAAGTATTTAGGCATTGAGTTGGCTAGCGCAATTTCATTTTCATCTTTAGTAGAATCAGTTGTAAAAAAAGCAAATTCTCGTCTGAAATTTTTGTACAGATATCAAAGTTGTATGGATTTAAAAGCAAGACGTACACTCTGTTTTGCTCTTATTCAATGTTTATTTGACTATGCTAACCCTGCATGGTATAGTAACATAAACAAGTCAGATCAAAAGAAGTTGAAGATTATACAGAACAAAATGGTGAGATTTATCAACTGTTCTGGTCCAAGAACTCATGTTGGCTACAGCGAACTTTCTAAAGCTGGTTTTCTTGAAGTCGACCAAAGATCAAAACAACTCGTATTGCATCACGTGCATAAAATATATCATACTAGGTCGAATCATTATATTCGATCCAACTTCGATCTTGTTACTGACGTACATGATTATAATACAAGAAATAGACGATTCAACTTTAACTTACCAGAAAGAGTAGGTAGTATTGGAAATTCGTTTTATTACAATGCCATAAAACATTGGAATTCCCTTCCCAATGGTGTAAAAGAAATAGGAAACTATGATCATTTTAAGAGGAAATTAAAGGAATACCTAATACTTGACAGTCAGAGAAGAGAAGTGAATGACATGTTATATGATTGAAATTTTTATTCTTCTGTCGGTTCATACTTTTTCATGTTGTATATACTTATGTTTTCGTACGTTATAGAAATTCTACAAATTCATCATTATTTTCCTCTTCTTCCTTCTCCTCTTTTTCTTCTTCTCCTTCTTCTTTTTCTTCTTGTACTTAATATCATTTCTATCATCAGTTTAATGTTGTTATTATTATTATTATCTTTAATAAGTAGTTCTTTTAATTTTCTTATCTGTCTGTAAATATTACTATTTTAACTTATTAATTTTATACATGTCTGTAAGGGACCCCACTGGAAATAAGCTCTCGAGCTTTCGTGGGTTATCCTGTTCAAGCTGACTTATTTTTAATCTGTTATTATTGTATATTGTTGTATGTTGGAAGCTTGTCGAATAAAAATCAATCAATCAATCAATCCTTTGCTACCTCAATAGAATTTTATAATAATCCATTTTCCTTCAAAACCTGAAGATGTTCTGCTGAAGAAGAAAAAAGCGAAACTTCGCAATATCTGACACAAACAAAGTGCCCCTTTGAAGCTCACACCACCGGCTTTTAAATTCAATTGAAGCCTACTACCCGGGTCTACGGTTCCCAATCACATCTATATCAGACAGTATTCAAAGTGAAAAGAAGAGGGTAAAACCATAGTAATGTTGATAAAAAAACAAAACATTATGATCAAACACGAGTTACAAAATGTATTGGACGAGTATATAGTTGCATGTGAACGGATGAAATTCTGAAATCGTCTGCCTCATGTCACTTTCGGATTTAGAGGGGGCACAACTTCACAACCTTGCCCAATAAAGCACACCTTATCGTAAGCTGCCCGCAAAAATTAAGGCCTTTATTTCCACTGATTGGCAATACAAAGCTCTAGTACGGCCTTTACGACCTGAAATGATTTTTTTTCCTCGTCAAGTTTTTGTACTTGTAAATTAGCTTTATTATAGGATTTGATAACCCTCTGCTGTGTTACCTTTCAGATATTTTGCACCTCGCCTTCGTTTTACATAATCATGCAATTTTTTGTATATAAAATTATAAATGAACAAAAACAAGCGCTTCCTCTTTAACAATACCCTGTGTGAGAAAACAATGAGTAGGCCTAAAGCAGAAGTAGAAATTCCTTAGTTTGTTCCGAAGACACCAAATATTTCTGATTCACAAGAACAATACATATAAAGAAAACAGTAAAATGTACATTAAATCATGCTTTTATTTCTCACTTTATTTACACAATTCGATTTTGCGCTAATAAATTCCAAATGAATATACAATACACATTATTATCTTCATACAGACTTGTAATTATTGAGGGTAGACTAATTTATTTCTTTCGAATAAGATAAATAAATCGTCGTATAGGCCTAATGGAGACGCAAAATGTCAATAAAATGCTTAATAATTGCATGATAAAAACTGCGAGACCGAGAAAGAAAGGAGAGTGGGTGCGATATAACAAGAGAAATATAAAGAGAGTGTATGGGTATATAATTATGCAAGTATGCGTGTGGTGTTGTTCGCGGACCAACAAGCATTGAGAAAAGAAGGTAGTCATATTATGAGTGCTTGATAAACATTGACAGATTCAATCATAATTTATAACAATAACTTTTTGATCGGCCTATACATGATTTTGCTCGGATGCATAATGAGATAAAAATGTAATGGAGCGCTGATAATCGACAATAATGTTTAGCTTTGCATCTCATAAGCATGCAAAAGAGCTTTATTATTTACATTCTATTTTTTTTACAGTGATTTTCGTCCGGCACATTCGAGTTATCATCGTAAAAAAGGAATTCCAGAGGTCAGGCCCAATATATGCTTTATGGATCGATGGGCAATTGCCTGCCTTCATGCAACTTCAGCATCATTTCCTGCTGTAGCCTCTATGGCATCTTTCGGGTGCTCGCATCTCATTTTCATAAACCATTTACAATGGACATGTATTGTATTTATTAAACTTTATTGGTGTACATCAATATTCTGTTAATAAACATAAAAATTAATTTACAATGCGATGTAACAAATCACTATTCTGTTTGTAAACATATATATCATATAAATCAATTTACAATGCAGTGTATATATAGCAAAACAGAAGGAAAATTATATAAAGCAGAAATACTCTCTTTTCTTTTTGTAATAACATTACATGTAATGCATAAAGTAAATAATATAATGTAGCATAATACATCCGAAGATTTAGATACATAAAACCTAATATAGCAATTTTCTAAATAAATTAAAACTCATGCTACATGTATACACAACATAGGTAAATTAGATACAAGGAATGCCTAAAATAAATGACGTAGTGTACTTACACATAATATATGCGCCCTACTGTAAACTTAAACCCAACAAATAAGATTGTACATTTTTAAATTGTTATTACATAGTATCTAAAAGTTACCCATCACTGCAATTATGTTTTGGGTGAACGAAGAGTTTTAAAATATTTGTTTTAAACTAGCACCTCAGTCTTATTGACAAGGCCGACACTAGACCGACAACCGATCGAACATGGTGGTGTGACTGAGGTTTGAAGAGCGCTTGTTTAGTTCACTCGCTCCCATTTTATGTTCGAGACTAGAATTATAATAGGGCCCTTTTTTACAGGCACATTTTCAATTATTATAAGCATAAGGAAATTTAAATTCATTTGTAATCGTTGCCCTGTCGTTCCATAATAGTAAAATAAGATATATTTTCACACTAGGCCTAGTTTTTATATACAGTAATTGCAAACCTAGTGTTACTTTTCACATAGCTAAGCCATTACCAACGACACAAAACAATAATTGTCGAGCGGTTTCCGCTTTTTTTCACTCATAATCTCCATTTTTCCTACTCTGCTGTACGCAGATTGGATCAACCCAAAGCATTTATCGATAATCGTTTGATGCACCTCTTGCAACAGATTTCATTCGAGACATGTTGTCCCCACTTTACTGATTCACATATTTTGATCTTTGAAAAGCGTTTTCTAGCAATCTATCACCTTAAATTATCTCACGTTCTTTTCCCCTTTCCTTTATCTCCTCCCCTTCCTAATCCCTTTTTTGGTCATTCGATGGGCCAGGGGTAGGGGGTGCTCGTGCAACCCTGTGCCTAACCGTAGCTACGCTACTGGATATCTTTAAACATTATTGCGAATTAAAAAAGGGTAATACACGACGAACAAAGTAAGTTGGAAATGATATTTTGGTGCAATCTTAAAACAATTGCGATCAACCTGGATTGATTGTAAATCCTTCGATTTCCTAATCAATGGCAAACTTATAACATCCAATTCTATATTCATTAGTTGTGAATTATATCTAGTTATTAAATATAATCGATTTGAATCATTCATAACTGTTCATAAGATGGGGCTGTAAGAAATTTAGCGTTTCAGTTATACATAGGCTACATGGTATTGTTGTAGGTGACCGTCGAGTTCTGGGTGTTGGTACTTTTGGTATCGCCTTGGCTGGAGGTTGCCTCCTTCCGTTTGATACCAAGCTTCTCCTTCCAGAGAGCAGTCACGCGCTTGTTGAGGCCGAAAGCCAGGAGGACGAAGACACCCTGGAGCGAGTTGACTGCAGTGAACATGTACCAAAGTTCTGGGATGTTGGAATATTCGCAGACGAAGCAAAAAATCCAAGTGAAACCCATCACGCAGGAGAGCTGAAAATATGAACACAAAGGAAAATGATCTCCAGCATGCAGGAAATACTTTTTCAGTGGAAGCTGGCAAAGATTCATTTATGATTATGTCTATACTTCCCGGGAGCTATCCAATGACTTAAATAATAATTATTTATCAATTTACTTTACTATGATCATGATAATGTCGTAATGTATTTGGATGCGTTGATACAGGGCGGGAGTGACACGTCCTCTGTAAATTTGTAAAATAGTTGCTCCGTTTGTAACTTTATGGATAACGATCGAAAAGACAGAATATAGAGATATAGGAAGAAACCAGTCAGATTTTTTTTCTTACTTCAAATCAAATAAATAAAAGATTGAAACCACTGCATTTTCGGTTCGTTTTCAGAAGGGAGTGAAATCTTGATAATAAAAACATATTATTTTACCTTGATATAAAGTGAAAGTTCTTCCTTTGCTCTAGTTAGAGCCGGTCTTTCTTTGAGGGCCTTCTCCGATGCCTTTTTCGTGAGTCTGATTCCCACCACGGTGTCGCTGAAAAGAATTGTGTTTAGAAACAGCAATGCAGCCAGAGGTACGCCGAAACCATAGAGAGTGGCGTCACCACTGGACAGCCAACACAGTCCTTCGCTGCCATACTCGAAGCTCAGGTTTGTGCATTCACACAGGTCAATGGTCAAGCAGGCGCCAACGATCAAAGCTGGGGTGCCCCAGGCATACAGGGAATACCAAACGTAGAAGATCTGCGATTTGCTGCCAATGCGGATCTTAGCTCGGGACCCGAAGATGCGATTCAGATCAATGGCCAGCGCGTTCATCCAGAAGAAAATCGAGAGCCAGAAGAAATGGGAGGCGGCTGATACAGCCTTGCACAAGCCCTTGCTCCTGCTGCTGACAACTCCAAAACACATCAACAGAAAAACCATCAGGAGAGCGACGGAAAGAGCTAGAACTGATTTTCCTGCCATGTTCCTAAGCTTTGGGAAAACAGTATACGTGGCAATAACAGCCAGTACAGATATGATCGATAGAACAGTTCCTACCATGGTCATGATATCCAATCCTTCAGGTAGGTTTCGGCTGCTCTGTGCAGTGTCCTCAAGACAGTATTGCACCGAACCATTTGGCATGCGCTGAAATTTTCCCTGTCCAATGACGGTGTTGCCAGTTCCTACGCGTATGGCATCCTCAAAGTCATCTGTAAACTCGAACTGCCCTGGATCAGCCCGAAGGTATCCCTTGCAAGTTAAAATCAAATGATCACGGCAAATGTATTCCCCTGTCAAAGCAGTCATCTTATACGCTCCTGTCTCCCTGATGACCTGAACCCTGAAAGGTGGTAAGAGAGTGTCATTGGTCTGTCCTGAGAAGAAACTACTGTACGAGGCGCAAGTCCAGTCCGCGGGAACATCTATGTCTATCTTCATTACCGAGACGTTTCCAAACGAAGGTGTGAAATAGCAGGCTGTGTCATCAAACCAAAAGCTAGTATTGGAAACGAGGCTCGTATTAGATGCCATCAAGGCAGTAAAGTTCAGTTCTATATCAAAGCAAGCCTGGCATGCCATTGTTTCGTTTTGTTCGTAGCAGCGTTCTTCATCGTGGAATTCTAGTTGGGACACATTGCATGATACCTGAGGCAGCTCTAACACAACGGTAGAGGCCAGCAAGTCATACGGTGACCCAATCAGCAAAGAGTTCATCGCCCCTGCCAGGTACTCTACATCAGAAGATGTGATGTTCACCTCTGTCTGGCTGGTTGATTGGGAATAGAAGGAGAGGCACACACCTCCTACCTCGTCTATAGGAAGGCGCTCACATATCTCCGTCGTATCGTTATATATAAAGCCGGACAAGCAATATACCACCTGACAACCTCTTGTGATGGGATCAAAGGCCTCGTTGACGGCACAAGAACTGGCAGATGATGCATAATCGCCTGGATTGAATGCAAAATATTCTGCAAGGGAAGGTAACGTGGTACGTTGTGTGTTTTGGGGAAAATGCACTGACTCACACAATTCGGTATAATCCCTGCAAACTGCTATACCGTTACAGTAAGCGCAAGCCAAGTTTTGATATATGTTACCATCATATTGTACAGGTGCAAGGTAAGAGGGACATTTAATTTGGGTATCTGGGTGTTTAGAATATTGCGAGGAGCACATAGTCACATTAACACCGAAAAAACACGACCGTGGGGCTAAGTCATCAGGTATGTCGTTTGGTGGTTCAAGAGCTAGAGAGCATGTTTGAAGACTGATCAAATGTTCAACTGTGAAATCCTTTTCACTCTGTTCATCATTGTCTGATGAAATAACACCTAGATCAATATCACATCGCCATCTCCACATCCATGGCTGTATGTTAGCAAAGCTTATCCCATGGCAAATGGCGCAGTAAAAGTTCTTGAAATGGCCAACACTTTCCACAGACATAGGTGTGACGAAGACATCTGCCGACGTTGGTGGCTCTTCACAGTAAAGGCGAACTTTGCTTTCCCGCGGAACGTAGTCGGGACATTTACTAATTACGAAGAAATACTGGGAAGTTGTGTGGTTGTCTTCCCGATACGAATCTATCCAAAAGGTCTCACAAGTCATGTAAGGTAGATACTTCTGTTCCCATGCCTTCTTGTCTGGTACGTCGTCGGAATGTGTTGAATTTGAATAAACGCGCACATCGGGGCAGCATTCGTCGAAGAGAGCGCAGTCGTCATCACATTTGCAGGAGGTAATTAATTTCGAAACTGCCGAGCATGAGAAGGGTTGGCCTTTTCCCCTCATTGGGCACGTCTGATCGGGAAAGGGATGTTCTTCGCCATCTTCTATACATGTTAGTGGCTCTGTAAAGAAGGAAACATATACATGATTGGCCGATTCTGCATTTACGGACTTCCTTTAAATTAAGTCTATCCACTGACTGGCTGAATCCCGTCCCAGATTACAGGAATGACGGTAGGAGAAGGACAATCAATGCAACGAAAAGTGTTAATTCATATAATTCTAAATCAACGAAGATTCAGGTCAGTGAGTTACTTTTTGAGATATAAAACGGTTGTATGTTTGATACTATAATGCAATCTGACCATGGCATTGTATGTATTTCGAATATGTGTCATGCTTTACGCCTACATAAAAAATGATGAGCATTGAAGACAAGGGTTTAGTTTATTAAAACCTGCAAGGATGGTGACAGTAACTAAATGAATGGTTCAAATGGCTGCCATCGGTCTAGAAAACACCCTTTTCAACAGTTGTCGTAGACTTGTGGATAAGTCCTCGGACTATAAAGCACAAGATTCAGGGTTTGAACCTCTGTCATGGCACCCCACTGTTCACCCAGGTAAAGTAAAATGGTACCTGGCGAAAGCCAGAGTAATGATACGACTGTAAGGCCCTCACGTCGAACAATATTTATACTGTTAAGGCTACCTGGATAAATACTGTCTTTTATATTAGTTTTATTATCATTATTATTATTATTATTATTATTATTTCTCTCATCATCATCATAATCATCATCATCATATCGTGATCCTTGCACTCTAGTATTTCAGGACAGACTGAATCAATTATTGTAAGACATACACATGAGTGGACGCAATTATCTCTTTGCATCGTCCCGTCAAGACTATAGTATTAACTTAATGGCACATAATGCAGCCGCCAGAACTCTGGAAAAAAACCGATACAATTTTAAATATATGCGTATCAATTCTGATGGACAATTGATGTCACTAAAACCTACGATTTCATACAATTGATATTTGTACACTCATGCACGTGCTTCTGCAGCTTGATTTTTCTTTTATTCTTATTCTTTTCTCAAAGCGCTTTGAGACGTTAAAAAGAAAATACAGTAAAGTACATATTCATGAAACTTGAGAATGGCCTATTTCACAACATTCACAAAAAAGTCAATGGCATTCCGTCGTTAACTAACCTGAAAATTCGACTATCTCGCCCTTGACCAATCTAAATCCCAAGGTCACAGCAAGCGCCCATAGAAGAAGCAAATATTTCAAAGGGAAATGCATCGTGAGATATTCATTTAACGCGGTGCAAAAATCAGCAAGCCGATCACCAGACCCGGTCACCAGGGGGTTCGAATATCAAGGAAATATGGTCATTAAACAATTTCTTGTTGAAAACAAATTATGACGTATCGAAATAAAATCGCTTCGTCTCGCTCCGCAAAGTCTCTTGAAACGATGGTTCATGAGTTGACTCAGTAAAGTGGTGTATGAATTCTAGACATCCCGGAAGATGACCGTGTGCTGATTTAAATGGTCATTTAGAAAAAAACTCAGTCTACATCTCAATCATTTCTTTATGAAATACTCAGTTCTTTCCGCTCATGGTCTAAGATGACAAGTTGTATTATTGTTATCAGCATGCAGCAGTCGTTTCACTCTTGTCTCGATTTTGCTTGAAGCAGACAATAACTTCCTTGATCAGTTCGACAAAACAATGAAATACGTCGTGCGAATCGTATCGAATTTCGAAGAGATCTATCCAATGAGAAAGGAATCAGTGTTTTCCTTGCAAGTTATTACAAACACTGCTCCAGAATTTGTATAATTTGCAGTTGTGAGATTGACTCGATGAAAATGAAAATGAAAAGCAAAGCTCAAAAGATCCCCAAAGTCTCAGGAAACCTTTTAATAATTACAGGATTTTCTTATTCGCTTTTAAAACAAGACTATAGGGTCAAGATTGATGATTACTAGCTGCACGTTGCAATGGTCAGTGATGGTATGAGCAAATAAAAAGTGGCTCTCGATGTATCTCATTGCAGGAGAACATATCGATTTAATCCGCTTCATCCACGTCCTTCCAGCTCCACTACGCGAGGAATTTTAAAAGGAGACACTTTCTTCAGCCCCTTCTGCTCCGACAATGATCTGAGAATTTGATTTTTGTAGATCCCAAGTTCATGATTATATGGACAGAAATAATGGCACGGGGCGAGATAAATGTCTTGAACCGATGAGGGTGGGATGCTTTTCTTTCTGGAATAGGATCAAATAAAATTAGATGATGAGATGAATAAAGTCCAATATCCCCAGTGTGATCAAAGGAAACTGAACGTCGATGTTCACAATGCAGCTACCTTTTATCAAATTTCACACGCAATTACGACCGATCGAGGTACGTTAATGGCGAACCGAACCAACTGGGGTTGAGGTTGATATTAAAATATAACAAACGTTCAGATTGTACGTCTCACATCATAGTTCACTTATAAAGATCCCAGATGGATTCACAGGTAGCCTAAGAAAGGTAACAGTAACAAAGGATAACAAATCACATGCCATTATATAAAGCTGGGCGAAGGTCCACCATTTTTCGCAATATTTTTCAAGACGAAATTAGTTACTTTGATTAAATAGGGTTGATCGATAACTGACCAGAGAGTGTGCGCATAGCCAAAGGTATACTCATAATTGGATCGAAAATATTGACGTCATCAATTCTATATGGACAAATCACAGACCTCACAATAATCAAGGCCTCAACTGAAGGACTCGCTGCTCCGAGTTTCAAAGCATCTTTCTTTGGATAACATCAGTAGATGATTGGTCCCTCGAAGTCACCAATGAAATTCTAAGGACTTTTCCAGTTTTGGAAAATAAGGTTCTACCGGCATGAAGTTTAATCTCATGTATGTCAATTTTATCTTGATGAAAGATATTATTAACGCTTGAATCTTATATGTTTCACGTTTACATCAAAAGTTATCTTTTTTGTTCTGCTTTCATACAAATTAACTCGTAACAAAGGTTGAATTGCCCTTTTATAGGGAATCTCTTGTCAGAAAAGTTGAAGGGGAAAACAATACAGATACTAGTGATTTGTGTGTTCTTTTCTTAATTCTGCAATATTATAATAGTAGTTACAAGTCAATAGATTGTTCCTGAAATGCTGTAATAACGATCTCAGATAAAACAAGCCACAAATGGTTTTCTCCTTTGGACAAAAATGCCATGGTTATGTGCGTGTGCGTATGTCTGTTTTCATCTCATGTTCACGTTGTATTTTTTCATTATGTTGTTTATTGATATAAAACATTTGATTAGGTTTAAGTTTAAACAAAACATAATATTACATAATTATTGCAATGGAAATGTAAAAGTGCAAAGCTCAAATGAAGCAATGAATAAAAGAGAAATGTATGACAGGTTATTCATCACTTTCGCATGATAAAGATGATTATTGAGCAGAGATTTTGTGCCCTATATCTTGTTTTGTTACCTAGCTGTCACCATGCATCATGACTAATATCGATTTCGTGTTCCAATTTAGGGCTTCCACCTTAATAACGATTGAGCAGACGCGGGTATAAAGGTATTATTACCAAAATATAAGGGTATTCATTACTATTCGACAATCATGCAATGGCAGGTAGAATGCCCTAATAATTTTTTAATAATGTTCCCATTGCCAGGAGTGGTTGAGTGATATCAAGCTGAAGCCTTAACTTTAAAGGGGGAAGACATCTGATTCATCTGAAAAGGGCACAGTACGTAATTACAGTGACCGAATTCCTTCTTAGGTTATGAATAATGATCTTTTTTATATTTAGCCGTTTTCTCTCCTCTTGGTGGCGTAGCTTTGGGGTGTCTCAAATTGAATGGTGAACATTGAAAAAAAAGAGAAAGATGGAGAACAATTGAAAGGGGAGATGGCTTGCTATAATGTAAACAGAATACGAAACAGCCCCCCCCCCCCTTGTTTTTCTTCTTTACATCGATATGGTCTTGTTGAGTGGGAGGGGGAGAGAGGACGGAGGGGGTGATTAAATATAGGGATCCAACATATTGGAATAATCAACCCAAGTGAAATTTCATACCCTATTTAGTAAATCCCACAGAAATACTGTTCAGATTACGTATAATACGCCATTGTCATGTTCGCAAATTTCAATATGTGACGCACGAGCCTACTGATATTATTGATAGGTTAATCTTCGAGAGTAGCGTAGCGATTATGTTATTGTAAACAAATATCAAATACGGTACGTTCGACGGTGTCATGAAGTCCCCAATCAGTTAATATTCATCTTCCTATACCACCATCTACTGGTTCATAACAATCATTATTTGCATATTATTCTGGATGGAAATGAAGACAATCTCGAAATAAAGCTTTTTTAGTACCTGCCGTGATACAAAACTATATAATTATGTATACAACAAATACTATTTGCTCTGTTGACCTACTTTTTCAACTTGAATGACTTTGGTAGCTTGTCAAATTTGTCAGAGTAACTCAATACCCCCAAGCTCCTTGTCAAAGACATAGATTAGAAATATATGAATTCGTGATGTTTGAGTCGGTTGGTGATTTCCGCGCGGTTCTTACCCTTTTCTTTATTATATGAGACGGGTTTTTCCTTCAAAGGAATACGGTTTAATTTCCTGGACCTTGCAGCGTGTCATGAAACGCGACCATCACTGTCAAAAATACCAGGCATTATGTTTGTTGGAAAGGAAATCTTCTCTGCTTTTATTACATTCTGCAAAAAATACTCTAAGTTACGTATAAATACATAAATATGTATACACGTATATGGTCATATGTTCCATATTTTATATGAAGCAAAACTTATTGAAAGATTTGTAAGTTTCTAAAAGTCTTTTAGTATTTTTTGTATTCATGCGGTATTGTCACAATTTGGCATGATCGAGATACATCTTAAATTGTAAGAAGGTTAACAAAAAATCCCAGAATTTGTTTGAATACATGATCAGGGTAAGTGTATAGGGTCAAGGAAAAATAGTGTTAATTTTAGACTATTCACCTTAAAAATTGTAATGCAAAATGAGTAGCTGGAAATTCCCAGACAATTTCAATGAGAATTGCTATACCATTTATTACTAATTTTATCTTGTGTCTCCTAACATCCGCCGATATTTTTCAGCGTGAAATGTTCATACTACAGTTTTCTCTAATAAGTTTATTTCTTGATAGAAACATGTAAAACAATAATTCCCAACGACACATGAGCACTGTAACAATTATAAAAGATCCATCATTCTGTTTAGGAATTATCGAAAAGACACACATGAGAGTTCCATAAAATGTAATGAGAAATAGAGTATACAGCTGATTATGTCACCATTATTTAACTTAGTCTATTCTACCAATTCTATTTCTTTTCTTTAGAGGCATAAACGTTATATGATGACGAAATAAAAACAAATAAGAGTCAAGGGAGATCGAGTTTCGTTAAAAAATAAAAATTGCAGTGCAGATGCTTTAAATTGCTTTTTTAGCTTAATATGTCTGCTATTGCATGAACGTCGGAATTTGATTGGCACCGATTGACATAGAAGGACGCCATGCCGTAGCGGTATTCAGCTCTCAAGTGAACGTTAATATTGCCGACTGTTTGCGAACGGAAAAGGAGCGCGTGCTCAATTTCCCGTTGTTAAATTAATGACTGTCGCAAGCTAAATATCCATGGATTGCCGACCAGGCAAAAAAGGTTATAATGTATGCATTAACTTCTCCATCAGACATGTCAGCGACCGATCAAAGCTGGTAAAAAAAAATCTCGTGATGAAATATTGGTTTGCTTTCTATCGTACTTGAGCTTAACATCCGAGTTGGAAGCCTGTTTAAGGGATCTTGGGATTTGCATATTACGATGTTTGCTTCATTTTTGGCAACACTGATTGTGTGGTTCTTTTGTCATTCGCACGCCCTAGATTTGTAAAAGACTGAGGAAATTTGGAGATGACAGGCCATCAGGTATATGAGAATTGGTTGACATGTATAATCGAGAGAGATCGATGAGGAGAAGGCATCAGGGTATTATTTTATCTCCATGGTATTATAAGGAAATGATAGGACGAGGCATGACTTGAGGGGGGGGGGTGAAGAGAAACGTACCAAGTGGATAGATGAAGAAGGGTGACACCTCACCACAGGCACGGATCCAGGATTTCTTAGGGAGCCCAAATTTGAAATTATACAAGCCAAATATTGGTACGTAATGGTGACCACTGAGCAATGGCGTAATGAGCAAAAAATATTGGGGGGTGGGCAGAACAAAAATCCGCATCAACCCACTTTTACATGCAGGCCCCGCTGAACGTTTTTCAAAGTGGGTGGGGGAGGCTTAAGTATTTAAGATCAGGTAGAGCGTAGCATAAATTGGCGTGGGGTCTAGGGGGCAAAGCCCCGTCGAGGATCAAGGGGCGCAGCCACCGGAAGCTCAGGGGGTATGGACATTAATTACAGTCAGATAAGCATATTTTGATACCTTATTCATGACAATGGCAGTTCCCTAATTGGCGTGGGGTCATGGTGCTGAGTCCCCTGAAACTCAGGGATTTGAGGCATTTAAAAACGGTCAGATAAGCATTCAGGGGCCCGTCTTAGGCTCCCTGGTCGGGTCGAGGGGGCGGAGCCCTCGGAAGCTCAGGGGTTTTAGGTATTTCAATTACGGTCAGACGAGCATATTTTGCGATACCTTATTTGTGACACTGGCACGACATTAATTTGCGTGGGGTCCAGGGGGCAGAGCCCCAGGAAGCTCAGTGTTTTAAGGCATTAAATCACTATCAAATGAGCATCTAGGGGCCCGCCTCAGGGCCCTAGGTGGGGTTCAGGGGGCAGAGCCCCCGGAAACACAGGGGATTTAGGCAATTTAATTACGGTTAGATGGGCATATTGTTATACCTTATTCATGACACTGGCAGGTCACTAATTGGCGTGGGGTCCAGGGTGCTGAGCCCCCTGAAACTCAGGGATTTGAGGCATTTTATAACGGTCAGATAAGCATCCAGTGCCCGCCCTACAACCCGTGGTGGGTTCGAGGGGCGGAGGCCCCGGAAACTCGGGGGTTTTAGGCATTTAATTACGGTCAGATGAACATATTTTGATACCATATTATTTTGTGACACTGGCAGGACACTAATTGGTGTGAGGTCCAGGGGGCCCCTACCTTGAGCCATAATGCATGGCCGTCCAGAGGATTTTTTTATGTTGGAGACCGGAGTAAAATGCAATAAATTATTGAAAATTTATTGCATTTTCTTTTGTTTTTTAATTTATGGAAACTGCCCCCTACCCTAGCCTCCGTTGCGTACAGTCATTGTTCAGTGACAAAGCAATGGCCTCGTAACTGTGAGGCCCCATGATCAAAACCGTGTCGATGTGCTATATTAGTGCCCTTTTGTGGCGCATTAATCCTCATTTCTGTCATTTATGACTTAAGGGCGTAGGTCCCCTAGTAGATAAGCATAGTAGCATACACATGCTTTAGCAGTCACGCAAAAAACACATTGGCAAATTATTATTCAATAAAATCTTAGAATGTATACTATTATCTAGATCTATTATTTTTAAATTATTTTTAAAATAATTCCATAAATTAGGGTAAAACAAAAATATTCCAACTTTATGAGCGACAGTGTATATGCTTTTTCTTTCGATACATTTTAAAATAAATGTAACATGTGTACCTATTACATTCGTCTTAGTTTACATGTTTTCTTAATGCAGCAATTCGTATGAATATTGTATTTTACGTGCAATGTAAAACATGTACAATTCAGTCTGTGACTACTAGTCATGTTTTAAAATTAATTGTTTGAATTGATTTGAATTGAAGTGAAGTAAATACAATCTCTAGTCTTAGGTTCCACTCAACCATATCTATAGAGATTATACGACACATGCTCCGGTCAAAGCCTACCAACAGGCGCGCCGGAAGCATTTTGGGATGGGGGACAAACATTCCAGGGGGCTCACCTTACAGGGGCAGTAGGGGAGGGAAGACAAATCTGCATCACCACCATTTGCTCTTACAAGTTAATACATGCAGGCCCCGCGGAACGTTTTTCAAAGTGGAGTATTAACGATCAGGTAAGAGCGTAAATTGGCGTGGGTCCAGGGCCTGAGCCCCGGCAGGCGGGTCAAGGGGCGGAGGCTTTAAATTTGGTCAGATAAGCATATTTAGATACCTTATTTGTGACACTGGCAGGTCACTAATAATGGAGAGTCCAGGGAGCAGAGCCCCTGGAAGCTCGGAGGTTTTAGGTATTTAATAACGGTTAGATGTGCATCCAGGGGCCCTCTTTAAGGCTATTGATGTGGTCCAGGTGGGCAGAGCCCCGGAAGCTCAGAGGTTTTAGATATTTAACTACGGTCAGATGAGCATCCTGGGGCCGCCTTAGGGCCCTTGGTGGGGTCCAGGGGGCAGAGCCCCCAGAGCTCAGAGGTGTTAGGCATTTAATTATAGTCAGATGAGCATCCAGGGGCCCGCCTTATAGAGCCCTTGGTAGGGTCCAGAGCCCGGCCGGCCCTGAAGCTCAGGGGTTTTAGGTATTTAATAACGGTCAGATGAGCATCCAGGGGCCCGCCTTAGGGCCCTGGGTGGGGTCCGGGGGCGGAGCCCTCGTAAGCTCTGGGGTTTTAGGCATTTCATTACGGTCAGATGAG
This sequence comes from Strongylocentrotus droebachiensis, assembly GCA_035222895.1. NCBI lineage: Eukaryota > Metazoa > Echinodermata > Echinoidea > Camarodonta > Strongylocentrotidae > Strongylocentrotus > Strongylocentrotus droebachiensis. The sequence goes on along the minus strand of JAVYIG010002611.1, from coordinate 25,912 downwards.
CATATTTGAAACCTCATTTGTGACATTGGCAGGTCACCTATATTTTTTCTCTCTCTCTCTTTCTTTCTTTTTCTCTGTAACATACTTTTCCAAAAAGTGAGGGGGCCTCGAGCCCCTGAGCCCAGCCTTTCTGCAGACCCTGACATAAAGGCTTCTAAATAAGCATATTTTTTGCCCGACTGTAAATTTGGGAATTTCTAATTTTCCAACAAACGCATAAAAAGGTATGACTTACAAAAAAAATGAGAAAAAATACCGGAAAATCATGCAATTTAAGCAACATTTGTAAATCACTGGTATCGAATAAGAAATAACACCTCCCCCCCCCCCCCCATCAGTACGCCAGCGTCCAGGGGCTTATGTTTTCTCATCCCTATAACAAAAAACAGACACGCTTTTCCATTCTCTCACAATATGTCCACGATAATATTATGCGCGTATCGCTATTATAAAAACCTCCATTGATATATATAGGTGGCAAGCGCAATGTAGGCCTGTTAGCTTTCCTTTTCTTTGAATGGAATTTATTTTATATGTGATTTCATTCAGGTTTTTATTATTGTTATATTCTTTTGGGTTAAAAATACAAACTATCTTGACTCCTTTACTGCTTTTTTGTTTGTTTGGAGGGGGGGGCAAAAATGCGTTTCCCCCCCCCCCCCAATCAATTTTTGATTTATCATTATTGATTATTTTGTATACACTTTGTTTTGTTTGCATTTTTTGTATACAAATGTCCTTATTTCATTGTGTTTTAAATTATCTCCTCTAAATTACGTCTTTCTCTACTGCCACTGTTTTTCATCTACATTACTTATTTTTTAATAGGTTCCTGACATTCTACTTAATCTATTATGAATTGAGAATCATTGAGATGTGCTCATTTATACTACAATTGTATCGTATAGTTTTTTATTTTATAAGTATGTCTATACTTTCTGTAAAATGTGGAACAAATAAAAACTTAAAACAACCTAAATATACATTGTTCATCCTCCCATTATAGAGTGTTATTTTGTTTTATTATTTGCTCGTTTAATGCCACCATATATTTTCTTGAAAAACATATCTTAATACATACACACAACTTTAGGGAAGTGGAAAGGAGAGAGAGAGAGAAGGATACATGAAATCTGCTGGCCACGTTTAATAAGCAATTAAAACTTGCTATATCATTACTCGAAAGCATGTCACCCCCCAATGATTATAGTAGTTAAAAGTCATGCGCTATATAAATAATCTCATGAACTAACTCATATAAACTAATAAAGCCCACAAGTGTTTTGCTTATGCAGTTGTCTTTCTCCTAATAAATAAATAAACCCTCTAAACATACAGGTACACGACGCCCCCTTGTCTATGCCAGAGTGACCTAGGTTGAGTTTATCAACCGAGAAGCGTACGGCGTAACATAACTCGCTGGGCTGGTAAGAAGGCATCATAGAAAGGACAGGGCCAGCGTGAGTTGGAACTGTGTGCGGATCGTGGTTTAATTTGAAATAATGTTTTGTTTTTATTTTTTGTAGACTATGACTAATATTATATTAAAATGAGATTGGAAAAAGAAAGAAAGAAATAATAATTTTACCAAGACATTAAAAGAAAGAGATGCGATGAAATTGGCAACAATAGTCAAATTTGACTAATACTAATAGCCATTCTAATACCAAACGAACAACAACATTGAAAATTCAAGTTTTCTAGATTCAAAATAAAAAGCGAATTTCGAAAAGACATAACGCTAACGATGCCTACTTGTCGTTATTTCCAGCAAGGAAACTGTCGTTTCGGTGATAGATGTCGATATGAACATCCTAGAAATCAATCTGGTATGTTTTCTTCTCTGTATTTCAATTATGGCAGTAACTTACGATGTATGAATTGCTGCATTGACTTGTCAATACAGTCCCGTGTGCTCAGAGTGGTGTTTGTGAATCGCGGCATAGTCAAGCCGCTAGCGTGACCGTCGCAGTCGGACGAGGGGTAGGTGGGGGGGGGGGGGGGGGGGGGGGTGTCGAGACGACGGGGCGGGGGGTCCTGCTGGGAAAAGTTTTCTTAGCCTGGAAGTAGCCTTAAGTTAAGGGCTAGGTGATATATGAAATACTCCCGCCTGAAGAGTGATGTAAACAAATTGCAAAATGGGTTTTCTCTGATTCCCACACCGGACGAACCCACGGCCCACCCCAGCGAAGCATAGATCTAGACTCTGGAGTTTGCTCTGGAGTTTGTCAGTGGAATAGTGAAATTGGTGGTTTTTTAAATGTGATAATTTGAACACTGAGTGATACTGATTGATACTTGATAGCGATTTGCCTACCTTCCACATGTTCCTGATGATTAAAGAGCCGACATAAAATAATGTTTTCGAAATGCTGACCTCTCACTAAATTTCACAATGTTAGTTTTGTTTTTTGTGTCACCAGTACCAGTTTGATACTTACTTTACAATAATAGCGATTATTGTAAAAAGGCGGACGGGCAAGGAGTGCCCTAAATTCAGCAAACTCTGTGCATGCGCCCTAAACTAATCGTTGTAATCATAAAGTTATGGTTCCCAGTCACTAGGAAGTCTCACTCACAAATCCAGAACTCAACCTCTTTACATGTGTTTTCTTTGAAGGTTTCAGCAGCCAAGGGCAAGGGAATTACGGTGGAGGTGGTGGTGGAGGAGGAGGAGGAGGAGGAGGCGGCAGCGGCGGCTCTCAGTCACAGTATAAATGGAGCAGCTCTAACTACGGTTCCCAGCCAGGCCACGGGCAGCAGAGCCAGAGGGGCCAAGGATCCAGGGACCAGTACTCAGGACGAGGAGGAGGAGATGGAGACTGGGGGAACAGAGGAAGCCAGAGTCAGGGAGGCTATCGAGGAGGTGGAGGCGGTGGAGGAGGAGGAGGAGGGGGAGGGGGATCGTGGGGCGGAGGTGGATCAAATCAGGGAGGGAAACAAGTAGCTTTCAAGGATTCCTTTGCGGGCTCGCTCCAGGGGAATAAGTTTGGCGCCCTTGCCGACCAAGGAGCTAGAGACAGTAGAAGCAATCAACCCCATGGTGGTAGTTCACAAGACGTCTCTGCACAGGAGATCATGTAAGACTATGCTTAAAGCCTCGGTCACAAATGCCATTACGAACGCCGTATGAACTGTTACGAACGCCGTATGAACATTTTTCAGACAATGGAAAAACAGGGAGATTCGTACGAAATTATCGTTCGTACGAACCTTTGTGACCGTAGCATTACATGCAGACTATTTCATCCTTTGCTTCATTCATTCATTCTTTTTTTTAAACAAAAACTTGACTTTGGGTCATGCCATTGAATTGCGAATGAAACTATTGGAAAATACTGATTGTTTAGTACAGAATAATTGTGACTTGTTGATTGATTATAGTTTGACTCGATAAGATGTGGGTGTACCGTGTACAGTAATGTCGAACCACCCACAAACTCTCACGTGCTATCAAGATCTGGTCTAAATGTATCCATCTTTTTTTGGTCTTATATTTGGCATGTGAGGGCATTTCAAGAGCAATCTTTTTCTATCTACTGTCGTATTTTTCCACAAATTAACAAGGAAAAAGTTCGCAAATTATTTTTTCTTTTACAAGACCTCAACCTTTGCTTCAAGTCATTTATGAAAATGAATCGTACAGTCTGAAATTTGAAAAATCAAATCTGTTTGATTCGGCATTAATTAATTGTTCTCTTTCATTTTTGTATGTTCTACCTTACTCCTGTTCAAAATGCAGATGCTTTTATGTGATATCTCTTCATCTTCTTTTTTTTAATCCTCATTTTATTTTGTATTTTACTTTAAGTGGATTTGCACCTTACAAATCTCAATTTTTATGTTATTAGTAGTATTATTGCCATATTAAAATGCCCTGACCTACAATTATTTGAATTTCTACTTCCCTCTTGTTTTGCTTCTTCATCCATTCTTAGGGAGGGTATCCTGTACGACATGGAGGAATGGGAGAAAGGGAAGATGTGGCCTTTTAGCTGTTACGGACCAAACAAATCAAAGTCTTGCTTGTCAGGTCAGTTGCTTAATACATTTTGCCATGGTGGCCATTTCAGGGGGCTTACCTAGTCACATATGAACATTGTCAGCCCTACTGTGTTATTAGCACTGCAATGATGTTATACAGGTCTTAAACAGTAACTGGCGGTCTTCCAAAACAAATCTGGCCTTTTTGTGTACAGTAAACAGTTTTTGTACAGTACAAAAATATAGCACAGAGGGTATGACGCATGTTAAGCCAATAGCAGTCAAGTGGTTAAAACCTGTACATAAAAACCGCCTACGGAAGACAACAAAACTGGTCTTTCTGAGCAGGTGGTCTTTAAGTGCAGGTTCCTTTTACACAAGTTTCAATGAGAATATCTGCTCGAGTGAAACACAATCTGTGGTCTTTATACGTAGGTGGTCGCTGAAGCAGGTCTGTCCGTACTATTGTGGAACTTTCTTTCATTAAGGCTATACCTGTATTTCCATTCAGATAACATAAACTTTAATATATCTTTGATGTTGTGTGACTACCTGTGTTTCCGTTCAGAAAATATAAACTTTGGTATATCGTTGATGTTGTGTGACTTGTATCACAGACTGTTTACAATTGAACTTCTTGTTTCTAATGTGGAACTTTTCTGCCATTTAAGGTATACCTTTATTTTTATTCAGATAACATAAACTGTGATATATCTTCGATGCTGTGTGACTTGTATGAAAGAGTGTTGACCTTTGAACTTTTGATATGATATCTGTCTAGGTCTAGAGGACTTATCACAGGAAGAGCTGAGGTTCTTGGCGTACATGGCAGAGAAAGCTAAGCAGTTTGAACAATATGTAAGATATAACTTTTTTTGTGTAATCTCATTAGCAAATAAATTAACAAAATGTACTTCCATTGATGATTAATGTAAAAAAAAAAGGTAACACCTTGATTATGAATTGCTCCTTTTCTTCTCAAATTCTTTTTTTTTCTTTTTTCCTTTTTTTTTTTGTTTTTCTTTTTTTTTTTTTTTTTTCTTTTTTTTTTTGTTTTTGGGGGGGGGGGGGGCTTTAGGTTCTTTTATAGAAAATTTGTGTGACTTCTATCATTTAGTACATATTCCAGTGACAGTCATCTTTATGATGATGGATACTTGTGCCATGTTTGACTTTCTTTTCGTGAGTTCTACACCTTATTAGAATTTTCGAAATATTAGAATCTAATTTGATATAATTGTACAATTACATTTTGTAAACCTCTCTTTATTTATTGAAGGTCTAATGTTGACTGATTTTAAAAGTCTAATTGCATTAGACAAATGAAACATCCATTTCAATGTTTTTTTTCCTCTTCAATTCATTGTTTTTGGTCAATAGAAAGTGGCATGTAGTACAGCTCTGAGTGCTTCAAAGAATAAACGTGGCCAGCTGAGGAAACCTTCTCAAGCTATGAAGAATCAATTGGTAAAGTATTAAGCTGTGTCTAGTATTGTCTTTATATTGCTATCTCTCTCTCTCTCTTTCTCTCTCTCTCTCTCTCTCTCTCTCTCTCTATGATTGCTGGAGGAAGGTTGTTTTCAGGATGTAATAGATTATGATAACAATACGAATAGCGCCCTCTTCCACATTTAACTGGCCATGGTGCCTAGAAATCAAAGACCAGACAATCAAAGACATTGCTTTTGTGAACTATATTTCAAAGGAAATAAGAACAAGGAAGAATAGGAATAGGAAGAGGAAGAAGAAGAAGAAGAGTTTTATGTCCCAACAGTGAACATATTTTGCTGACAATAAATACTAGCCTATTATTCTAGTTAAATTTGTCACAAGATTACATCTGGTAGCGCCCCCCCCCCCCCTCCTCCTCCTGTATGTTGAAATATAAAGCGCTGCTCTTTGAAAACAATTATTGTTATTTATTTTAGGTGGACATGTACAAAGGAGCCTCAGACAACAATCCATTTGCAGCAGCCAACACAACCAATGTCTTTGGGAACAGTGTTCCTTCCCTCGCTGACATCTTTGGTGCAAAGTAAGTATGCTTTCTTCATCTCTCTGCTTGGTTTGCCACACATGCCATTTTGCACAAAACAGTAGGAATCAATCGGAGGAAAGATTGCTTTGTGCATTGCAATGGCTTTGCAAAGTTACCCCTCTCTGGTCTCCATTAGCTCCAAGACAACCCTTATATCAGGGGTATAGATTAATATTCCATTTGAAACAGTTAAATAATCTTGAAGCCTATGTTATACCTATCCCATGATAAATTCAATGTTGCCCTCAGGGAAAAGGAGTTAATTCTACCACACACATGTATCATTTCACTATCAACATTTTTCCTTTTTCCCATAACGATTGATGTGTGCAATTTTCTTTTCTTTTCTTGGATAAGATAGAATACGAATCCAAGGGAATTTTTTTTCTATAGCTTGATATCCGGTCCTTTTTGTTGAAAGTCATGCTTTATTTCGTTAATAGATATATACACTCAGCAATAAAAGAAAGTGGACACTGTTTATAGCTAAGATTTTCAAAGAACTATGTGATATAAAATTATCTTTAAAGGCATCGTTTAACAATGGTAAATCTGAGGTGCATGGCCCTACGTGTTATCAGTGTCTGTGATATGATGTAATATTGAAGCCCTACAAAAAATTGCCCTTCAAAATGATCATGAAGTGCCTCAAAAAATTAAAAATCTTTGAGTGACCGGTTTTACCATATTCATTTTACCCAATAGACAGTAGTTTTGTAAAAACCGTTAGGAAAACAAATTCTGAAATGTCTAATTCCAATCATAGATATCTTGATAATCAGATTGGCTTGTTAAAGTTATGAGATTCATGAATGACCTAAAGGTTTATAGCTATGATTGCAGCAGGATTTTTTTAAGAATCTGAGCCAAAGTTACCCAATCCCTTTAATGTATCACAATAAAAATATATTTATCCTCTTTAAAATTATATGCAATTGGAATCATACCATTCATGCTTGGGTGAGCAGAGCTATTTAAGAATGAATGAATAAGTCTCTTACAGAAAATTGCCAAAATGGGGCATGCTGGGTGTGTTTAAAAATGTCCTGTCTCAATCATGAAGATATGCTGGTCTGCAGAAAAAGGCACCAGTTAATGTTTTCAATTGTTGTGTGCAGCTGGTACAAGGTACATAATTCTATTCTTTGGATTTTCCTTTGAGGATACCAATTTGAGTGTATCCTGTTATTGTATGACAGGCTTCATCACTGTTATAAGCCCAGCACATATTTAAAAAGTCTAATCCAATCTAAAAACATATTTATTTTAGCAATCTAGCACAACTAAGAAAGATTCAGAATATCATTCTCCAAAGATTGTTTGAGATTTTCACATTCCATCTTTTTTTTCTTTTTTTTAAACATTTCAGTTCATATTAACATTTGTAAGTCATTAACTGCACCCCGTCTTCCCTTTAAATACAGCCTTGCAAACATCAAAGTGGCGCCAGGTCCCAACTCAAGTACCGGAACAGCGGTTGCTATCCAGTCATCAACGAGTGTCTCCGTCCTGGGTGTACCTTCCGCTTCCTCAGGAAGCACAACAAGCAATGCAGTGGCAAAAGACTCATCGCTCTTTAACAGAACTCAAGGCAGCACCCAGGGTGTCTTTGGCAATGCAGGTGGGACGTCAAATACAGTGACGCCCACTTTCGGATCAGCGTCATCCAGCGGTGCTAGCGGCGTGTCATCTGTCTTTGGATCAGGGTCGCAAAGCTCCAGCGGCGGATCCAGCGCAGGGTTGTTCGGCAAAGGATCAACGACGACTCCTGCGTCAGTTCCTCAGCAAGGCAAGGCTGAGTCAAGGACCTACACGCCCCTGGCGTCACTGACTCCGGAAGAGAAAGAACAGTTTGAGGCACCTGTTTTCATGTTAGGGAAAGTGCCCACGAGACCACCACCCATTGAATTAGTGAGGTAGCAAAGTTGACAAATGAGAACAGTACCAATAATTGCTGACAATGTACAGAGAGAGAGATAGAGATACAGGTAGACAGACGGATAGATAGCGAGGGGGAGGGGGTGGGGAATGAGAAAATTATTCACCTTTTTATCATGTCATACAACCAAATGAAAATAGGAGTAATTTATAGACACTTTTTACTTTACACTGAGCTGTGGGGTGTTTAAATCAAACTACAGCAAGCATGAGATTCCTCTGCAGATTTCTGTGGTTTTGGAGAAGAAAAAAATTTGGGGAGAGACTGTCAGTTGTCTTGCTGTATACTCTGCATACAATGCCAGGTTAGGTGAAGCGAAAATCCATTGGTCGAAGATGTGTATAGCAGACAGAATGGTAGCACATGGAACTGAGAGTGTGGTGGTCCATTCGTGTTTACGGGGAGACTTCAGTTACGAGAAGACTCATTACGCACCCGTACGCCTCATCGATCGCCTGTCGAATTAAAGTCATGACATCCTGCACAATTGACATGTACCAATTTTTGTTCAAATATCTGGTCACTTCTCCTGGTATTTCTTTGCTTGTGTTTCTTCATATTTTTCCCTGATGTGGTTCAGACTTATTGCCTGTTGTGTTTTCATGTCAATGTGGTGAAGATATTTTTGTCTGAATTTGCCTCAGATCAGTATGTTTAAAGCCCGTCTGCACTAGTTTGGCCAGGAGGGATTGGACCACTCAGCATGGTCGCTGACAGGTGGTTATCTTATCAAATCAGCTCTCAATTAACATAAGAAAAAGGGGATCATGGAGGACCAGCAGTCACAGATTAGGCATTGTTTGCTTTATAGAGGGCACAAGTAGATATAAGTAGTGCAGTGGGGCTTTAACTGTAAGGCAAAAGTCATGGATTAACTATACTTCAGAGCTCACAATTGGGGTTTCCCTATTTGCCAAAGTGTTTCAGCTCCAGGTGAGGTGTTGACCCTTAAAACCTGCCCACTCTTCCTCTACTTCCAGATTTCCCTGTCTCATGCATGCTGCTAAAGTAAGTGTTCATTGGGAGAGATGAACATTTACTACAAAGTATGACATTCTTTCCAGAGAGACCTGGGGTGTGTTTCACAAAGACTAACATTGACTTTAAGTTGGACTTAACTATGGCAGGCCATCCATGCCACTAGTTCCTCTAACCATTCCTGGCATTGGTTTATCAAGAAACGTTTAAATTGTGGTCACTAATCTGCAGAGTTTACATTTTTTGATGGTTCATTATTGAAGGAAAATATATTATCTAAAGATCATAATTGAGAGACCAATAGTGAAAGCAACCAGTGGCATGAATGGCCTGCTATAGTTAAGTCCAACTTAAAGTCGATCTTAGTCTTTGTGAAACACTCCCCAGGATGAAAACAGAATATATTTTATAACTGTAGATGTAGAGTGTGTAGAATGAAAGAAAAAGAACATTTTAACATCAAAGAAAGTATTGTCTCCATTTTGTTTGTTTTGTCATTGCACCGTGATCTCAAAACGTGTGGTCAGGGAGTAGAGTTAAAAAGCTAAGCGAATTTTAGTGGCACAAAAGACACGTCCGGAACGCTGCCTAAAGGTGAAATAGTTGGTGATGTTTTTTCAATTAAAATTTGTTTTTTTCTGAATGAAACCTTGGGTAAACGTTAAGCCTTATCGAGATCCTTATCCTAACAATGTGCTTCTACCTCCATGTCGTAACATTACGATTTCCAACAATTATGCATTTTGCATTCCAGACTTGTCTTCATGCCACTACATTTCAGTAAGCTTAAACCTAAACTAAGAAATTACACACATTGGTAAATATCGAAGGGGTTCAAACATACAAACAAACAAATATGAAAGAGGGACCTTAATTCTGAAAATAAAAAAGGGTTCATAATTTCAAAAGTAAAAAAAAAAGTATATATTAAAGAAAAGATAAAAATTAACAGGAAGGCGGATCCAAGAGGGGAAAAGAACCTAGTGCCCCTCTCCCCATCAGATTTTTTTTTCAAATATGGAAAGAGAGAGAGAGAATTATTTTTAGAAAAGACAAGAAAAGAGGGAAAATAAAGAGGACCGGAGAGGGTAATATTTAAGGCTGTGATAGAGAGTGAAGATAGAAGGAAGGTATCATGTGACCAGTGAGCGGGGGTTCTACAGATTATGATGCTCGGGGCAAACTGGATTTTCGCCCCCCCCCCCCTCCCCTTTCCTTACTGTAAGTGCACAAGGGAAAGAACAAAGTGATCAAGCTTTTTTTGTTCAGATTTTTAAATTTTCATTTTCAAGCCTCTAGTGTAACAGGAAAAATCACAATAGAACACTGCCATCAAGCAAATTTTGAACGTTGATAAGCGGTTCTCTAATGGCCTCTGGAAAAAATGTATTCAAGGAATTTAGCAAGGTAACTAAAAGTTAAGGTTTCTGTGAACCTTTACAATTGGCTTTTTGTAGGCTTATAGGGGATGCGGGTATGATCGGTAGCAAAGCAAGGAAAATTAATTTTTAGTCAAATTTTGAACCCTAAGTCTCGGCTGGAGCGCGACATTACACCAACTGTTGCAACATACCAAGTGACCAAGCTTTACAAAATGTTCGCATGTTGAACCCACCATAAATTCTAATGTACTATTACATCCATTCCCCTTTTGCATTTTTGCGCCCACCCACCCCTCCTCAAATATCCCAGTGCATGTCACTTATGAAGTTATTGGGTAATGAGTGGCGATAATTCGCGTGAAAAAAAATACATCACAACTTTCCCCATCCACCTCTTTCCTTTTTTAATTCAAGGGTCACCAGATTTTGTACACCCCCACACCAGGACTAAGAAAATGAAGGATTTCATTGCGTCTGAAAACATGGATGGGGGTACTGTAGCTAGCAGATGAAAATTTGGTTTAAATTTGTTTCTGATGGAGTACTTACATCATGGGGTCCAAAATATGATGAAATATTGTATGAGCCTCACAGTAACTGGATTTGGTTGTGCAATTATTATTACCCGATCATTGCCGGGTACACATTTCCACCTGGGTGGAGAGTGGCAAGTCTGGATTAATGTCTTGCTAAATTAAGTTATTGCCGGGCTGGGATTCGAACCCTCAACACTTGGAATGAGGGTCAAGTGAATGAACCACTATACCGCAAAGCTCCACACAAACAATTCTGCCTCTTTTGTCCCTAAACTTTCAAAGCTTTCCTGAAGAAAAACTGATTACTCGGTTCTTGAATTCAGTCCATTCGGATATAACAATTTGAGCAAAACCATTGCCTTAACTTACGCAGGATATGACCTTTAAGTTGGCAAATAATCAATTCAAAAGAATTGTCGATAAAAAGATCCAAAATATCTGCCCCAGTTTATCACTGCCTAACACTTAAGATGTTATCTTATTGACAGCCTGATAATGAGGCTGATAGTCAATATTGTTTTAGGCCAATAATACTTTGTGCGCATCACAATTGAATTACGTATCAGTTGTCTCTACTTGGTAAGCAAAGGGCAGAATGACTAGTATTAGATCAATTCAAAAGACAGATCTTGAAATATGCGTTCTCTAAAGAAGAAAAGGGCCCTCTTTTGGGTTGGAATAAAAGATTAAAATAATGTCGCTATTTTGGCTGAATGTTGTGCATGTGTGTATCCCTTTCCACTCATACACGTTTTTGCTGTTATCCCCCTCCCCCCCCCCCCCCCCCCCCCTCCTCTCGCCCTCTCCCTCTCTCTCTCTCTCTCTCTCTCTCCGCTTCTCGGTTCAACTTTTCTTTCTCCTTCTTTCTCTTTCCTCTTCCTGTCTATCACCCTCCTTTTCTCCTTTTTTTCTCTCCCCTTCCTCACCCAACATTTTCTTTCTCTTTTCTCTACCTCACTCTTGTCAATTGTAGTATTCAGGTGGGCTGTATCTAATACAGACCACCTTATATTTTTGTTAAAATTGCCTTTATTTATTTATTTATTATTTATTATTTATTTATTTTTCTTAATTCTTGCCACTTTTTTGTTAGCAAGATAACTTTGAAATAGTTCAATCAAATGCTTTGATATTTTACACACATATGTATAGGCATATGGACAAGACACGGTAAGGTTTTCAACCTTGACCTTGACTGATGACGTCATCTAGGCGCCATTTTGTGAAATTTTCTGAAAATCATCTCATGATCATATCTTCATAACCAAAAGGTATTTCTCATTCATATTTATTATGATCAAGGTCAATATCAGTCCAGTCAATTTCAGGTCAAAAAACGCGCGCGTGCGCGTACGTCCGCGCGTCAATGCGCGCGCAAACATTTTAAATGCTCAAAATCGTCTCAAATTTATTTTGCATACGTTTCAGGTCATTTTAAGCATTTTATAAAAAATCGCGCGTAAGAGCATGCGCGCGCGTTTTCGCGCGTAACACCATTAAAAAACATAGAATCGCAATTTTTTTTTCTTTCATGATATTTCTCATATTTTTTCAAGGAATTTGATTCCATGTTTATCTCTTTATGACCATTATTAACAAGATGAGCGTAAATTCAAGATAAATGTCAGTGCGCGCGAGGTCTTTTAATACATAGCATATATGGGCAAAAACATGCCTATACAAAATCCGTTATAGCTCTTTGGAATGCACCGGGATCCTCAATTTTTTTTTATATTAAGATAGAGTATGAGTCGGAAATATGATTCCATGTCTCATTTGGCCATTAAGTGTATCGTGACATCATCACAATGGCCTTGGAACTCAAAATACGAATTTGCATATTAGGACGTCTGTATATTTATGTAAAATTGATTATATCTCTGTAAATATTAATCAATTTTCTTCAAAATTTCGATATGTTGTAGCTAAGACAATTCTCTACGAGAGCAGTAATAACCATTTTTCATTTTGATGACGTCATCATAGTGAAAATTTTGATTAAAGGCCTCATGTCAAAAACTTCATAAGTTGCGTGTTATGCCTATAGAAGGTGAATTTAGTTCACGTTATGAATCTACATGATATTGTCTTTTAAGAATTTGTAAGCAGTATGTCGCTTATTTTTGCTCTATTTTGTCTCAAATGTTAGTTGACCAGCCCACCTATACTTGTTCCAAACAAGTATTATATGTCTAGTTATCTTTCATTTTATTCAGTTCTTCCTCTTGTTCTTTCTTCTTATTTCAAACATTCTTGTGTACCTATTCAGTTCTTGCTCTTCTTCTTCTGATGACGATGATGATTATGATGATGATTGTGATGGTGATATTTATGATGAGGAGGAGGAGAATATTAGTTTGCTTCTTTTGTCTCCTGTATATATCTCCCATTTCCCATTTCTTGTAATTCTTCTTTCAAGTTACAGGGGCATATATAATTATGATATCCAGAAATTCCCTTTTGTGTTCATGCACCTTCCAGCTCCTCAAACCAATATTAAAACTTTCTAAAGGCCCTTTTACACTTTCACGGATCGCATCACGGATCATCCCGGATCTTAATCCGGGGTGTTCCGGCGTGCGACACCATGATTTCTTCTCGATGCCGGTGTGGATACGTTCCGAACACGGTGTATACACGGGCAAGTACGGTGTCTCCACGGACAGACAAGGTAGCAACGCGGACCACGCCGGAAACGCATACGGAGCTAACACGGATTTCAAGGAAGAGCAAGGAGGCTACTGGGTACTTTTACGGTCCTTACACGGAGGTGTACGTTAATTGTCTATTAGGATATCTCCGGAATGTTGACGGGTGACTTGAGCTTGTAGGCCCTCATTTGATCATTTACCTTCTCGGCAAAATATACGGAATTTCAAACCCGGATGAAACCGGTGTTAATACGGACCTCCCGGTGTCTACACGGACTGTCCCGGATGTATTCGGCGGCTACACGGAGGTACACGGTGCCTACAGGGAAGAGGACGGATTGTTTCATCCGTGAACTCCGGGATGAAAAATTAAGCAAGTTTAATTTTTTCCCCAGATATGCCGGTACGCCAAGGATCACGCCGGATGCCTCCCCGGTGTATACACGGTAATGCCGGAGATAACACGGATGATCCTGGAGCGACGATCCGGGATGATCCGTGATGCGATCCGTGAAAGTGTAAAAGGGCCTTTAAGGGGCGTGTTCAAGTACACATGTAGTACAAAAGATTTCGAATCATGAATGGATGGAACTATTTGATTTTGTACAACATCCGCATTGGTGTGTAGACAGATTATACTGTCACCCTGCACGAAAAATCAGCATGATCACAAAAGCATTTATTTGTCAACCCAACGTATCCAAGTTTAATGGGCTTTGAAGTAACTCAAATACCGGTCCAAAGGTTTGTGTGTTTTAGTTCCCGCCTCTGTCCCGGGATGATCATTCCAGTCAGGTTCTTTTGGCAAATTTTCAATTTAAAAGGAGTTTAAACACTAGTTTTATAAAGGCAATGCGCCGTACTGCATGTAGATGTTTCCGCCCAAGTGTTATTGTAACCATGACTGTGTGTTGAACTTGCGGAAAAGGGCACTGAATATAGATTAGAAAATCAAATGAGCCATCTTGAAACAATGTACGGATGCATGTGTCCTATCGAAATGAAATGACATTTAACCCTATGGTCTTAAAAAGATGATTGTATAAGTATAATCATTATTTCATTCGAGAAAGATGAGCAGTTTTAGAAATTCAGACAATACAATTGTTGCAAAACCTTGATAGAAATCGCTGTCTTTTATTCTGATTCTGTTTCTTTATTGACAAAACATTATAGAACAAAAAAATATATAGAACAAAAACATTGCCAGAATAGATTATATGCAATGTCAAACATTTTCAAGAACAATTAAGAAAACGTTTAAAGTAAACACTGCACTACAATTAATAATAATTAGTTATATCAAATTTTGTCATGCTGCCAATACTGTCATATACTTTATTTATGGTAGCGTGTTTTTATGTTGCGGAGAACATTATTCACCTTTTAACCATTTTTATTGGGATCACAAAATCCAAACAACTGATATTTATTGATAAATATAGTCTTGTCACAAGTACCCAATACTTAAACTTATCCTATTTCGTCAAAATTATCGCATAAACAAAACACTGCAAACACGCGTATTATAGAAATATGGCTTATTATATTTATCAGCTATTACAGCAAAATTTCAACAACGCAGTCTCATAACATGATAGTATCATGTTTGAAATGTGGATTGAGAACCACCTCATAATTGTTAATTTAATTACACTATCATTTGACGGGTCCACAATTGTAAAAGCATTGCTTTTTAGTGGACCCCTCAGTTTCCAATATGTATTCCTCAATTTTGTAAATTATTATGATTGATGTTTTGTTGGGAAAAGAAATAAATTGAATTGTATCCATTTTTCATTGAAACGGAACCAAACAAATATGATCACATTGCTAATTGTCATGAAGATATCAAAAAACAATGTTCCGTTTTTATAACATTACATTCATTATGACTGATAGATGTGTGGAACAACCTGTGTTTGTTTTCATTTTAAGTAGCAGCGTAACACATCAGGAGTTATGGGTTAATTAATAAGAGGAAAAGTTTGTTTGTTTTTAATTGGCGGAGCCACCTGTCCCGATTTAAGTGGACGTAAAGGGGGTAACATATGAATATAAAGTTAAGATTCAGTTTCATTTTGTTATTTAATATTTTACATTTTCATATCTGAAATTGTTTTCACAAAACACATGATAAACATAACAAGATTGTTATTATCAGACCATTTCTTTGCATGCATTATTAATTATTGAAAATACTGAACTAATCATGCTAAAATTAAAGTGGAACGTGGAGGAAGATAGGGTCCAAAATATAGGCTCCAACGGGGAGGAATTAAAGTTTTTAAATGGTTATGAGCAAGCGGAATACGATTACATAAATAATGATTAAAGATAAATTTAATCTAAATCGCAATAAGCACGTCATCCAGTTAAAAAATAAATTATTTGATAGTATTTTATCTAAATGGATATAATGCTTTTATCGCTATAATTAGTATATCACGCCCTGGTTATTAACGTGACTCTGTGTGAGTACGTTTGAAGTCTGAAGTTCGAGGTTTACCAACGAAATCATGTGCACATGAGTATAGTCAGGTAAGAATCATGAAGACATAGGCGCCGGAAGTGGGGGGGGGGGGGGCCGGGGGGGCAGCTGCCCCCCCCCCCCCCCCCAATCACAAAAGTGGGGGGGGGGGGGGCAAAACGCATTTTTGCCCCCCCCCCCCCTCAAAAAAAAAAAAAAAAAAGCAGTAAAGGAGTAAAGATGGTTTGTATTTTTAACCCAAAAGAACATAACAATAATAAAAACCTGAATTAAATGACGTATGAAATTCCATTCAAAGAAAAGGAAAGTTAACAGGAATTAAATTTCCTAAACATTGCGCATGCTACCTATATTTATCAATGGAGGTTTTTATAATAGCGATACGCGCATATCGTGGACATATTGCGAGAGAATGGGAAAGCGTGTCTGTTTTTTGTTATAGGAGTGAGAAGCTTATGAGCCCCTGAACGCTGGCATACTGATGGGGGGGGGGGGGGGTATTTTTATTCGATACCAGTGATTTACAAATGTTGCTGAAATGACATGATTTTCCGGTATATTTTCTCGTTTTTTTTTGTAAGTCATACCTTTTTATGCGTTTGTTGGAAAATTAGAAATTCCCAAATTTACAGTCGGGCGAAAAATATGCTTATTATTTTAGAAGCATTTATGTTAGGGTCTGCAGAACGGCCGGGCTCGGGGACTCGTGCCACCCTCAATTGTTGAAAAAGTTTGTTACAGAGAAAAAGAAAGAAAGAGAGAGAGAAAAAATAAGTGACCTGCCAATGTCACAAATGAGGTATCAAAATATGCTCATCTGACCGTAATTAAATACCTAAAACCCCCGAGCTTCCGGGGGCTCTGCCCCCCTGGACCCTAACAAGGGCCCTAAGGCGGGGCCCTGGATGCTCATCTGACCGTAATTAAATGTCGAAGACATCAGAGCTTACGGGGGCTCCGCCCCCAGACCCCACCAAGGGCCCTAAGGCGGTCCCCTGTATGCTCATCTGACCGTTATTAAATACCTAAAACACCTGAGCTTCCGGGAGCTCTGCCCCCTGGACCCCACCAAGGGCCCTAAGGCGGGGTCCTGGATGCTCATCTGACCGTAATTAAATGTCTAAAACCCCAGAGCTTACGGGGGCTCAACCCCCAGACCCCACCAAGGGCCCTAGGCGGTCCCTTGTATGCTCATCTGACCGTAATTAAATACCTAAAACCCCAGAGCTTACGGGGGCTCTGCCCCCGGACCCACCAAGGGCCCTAAGGCGGTCCCCTGTATGCTCATCTTACCGTTATTCAATACCTAAAACCCCCGAGCTTCCGGAGGCACTGCCCCCTGGACCCCAACAAGGGCCCTAAGGCGGGGCTCTGGATGCTCATCCGACCGTAATTAAATGTCTAAAACCCCAGAGCTTACGGGGGCTCCGCCCCCACACCCTACCAAGGGCCCTAAGGCGGTCCCCTGGATGCTCATCTGACCGTAATTAAATGTCGAAGACATCAGAGCTTACGGGGGCTCCGCCCCCAGACCCCACCAAGGGCCCTAAGGCGGTCCCCTGTATGCTCATCTGACCGTTATTAAATACCTAAAACCCCTGAGCTTCCGGAGCTCTGCCCCCTGGACCCCACCAAGGGCCCTAAGGCGGGGTCCTGGATGCTCATCTGACCGTAATTAAATGTCTTAAACCCCAGAGCTTACGGGGGCTCAACCCCCAGACCCTAACAAGGGCCCTAAGGCGGGGCCCTGGATGCTCATCTGATCGTAATTAAATGTCGAAGACATCAGAGCTTACGGGGGCTCCGCCCCCAGACCCCACCAAGGGCCCTAAGGCGGTCCCCTGTATGCTCATCTGACCGTTATTAAATACCTAAAACACCTGAGCTTCCGGGAGCTCTGCCCCCTGGACCCCACCAAGGGCCCTAAGGCGGGGTCCTGGATGCTCATCTGACCGTAATTAAATGTCTAAAACCCCAGAGCTTACGGGGGCTCAACCCCCAGACCCCACCAAGGGCCCTAGGCGGTCCCTTGTATGCTCATCTGACCGTAATTAAATACCTAAAACCCCAGAGCTTACGGGGGCTCTGCCCCCGGACCCACCAAGGGCCCTAAGGCGGTCCCCTGTATGCTCATCTTACCGTTATTAAATACCTAAAACCCCCGAGCTTCCGGAGGCACTGCCCCCTGGACCCCCCAACAAGGGCCCTAAGGGGGGGGCTCTGGATGCTCATCCGACCGTAATTAAATGTCTAAAACCCCAGAGCTTACGGGGGCTCCGCCCCCACACCCTACCAAGGGCCCTAAGGCGGTCCCCTGGATGCTCATCTGACCGTAATTAAATGTCGAAGACATCAGAGCTTACGGGGGCTCCGCCCCCAGACCCCACCAAGGGCCCTAAGGTGGTCCCCTGTATGCTCATCTGACCGTTATTAAATACCTAAAACCCCTGAGCTTCCGGGAGCTCTGCCCCCTGGACCCCACCAAGGGCCCTAATGCGGGGTCCTGGATGCTCATCTGACCGTAATTAAATGTCTTAAACCCCAGAGCTTACGGGGGCTCAACCCCCAGACCCTAACAAGGGCCCTAAGGCGGGGCCCTGGATGCTCATCTGACCGTAATTAAATGTCGAAGACATCAGAGCTTACGGGGGCTCCGCCCCCAGACCCCACCAAGGGCCCTAAGGCGGTCCCCTGTATGCTCATCTGACCGTTATTAAATACCTAAAACACCTGAGCTTCCGGGAGCTCTGCCCCCTGGACCCCACCAAGGGCCCTAAGGCGGGGTCCTGGATGCTCATCTGACCGTAATTAAATGTCTAAAACCCCAGAGCTTACGGGGGCTCAACCCCCAGACCCCACCAAGGGCCCTAAGGCGGTCCCCTGTATGCTCATCTGACCGTTATTAAATACCTAAAACACCTGAGCTTCCGGGAGCTCTGCCCCCTGGACCCCACCAAGGGCCCTAAGGCGGGGTCCTGGATGCTCATCTGACCGTAATTAAATGTCTAAAACCCCAGAGCTTACGGGGGCTCAACCCCCAGACCCCACCAAGGGCCCTAGGCGGTCCCTTGTATGCTCATCTGACCGTAATTAAATACCTAAAACCCCAGAGCTTACGGGGGCTCTGCCCCCGGACCCACCAAGGGCCCTAAGGCGGTCCCCTGTATGCTCATCTTACCGTTATTAAATACCTAAAACCCCCGAGCTTCCGGAGGCACTGCCCCCTGGACCCCAACAAGGGCCCTAAGGCGGGGCTCTGGATGCTCATCCGACCGTAATTAAATGTCTAAAACCCCAGAGCTTACGGGGGCTCCGCCCCCACACCCTACCAAGGGCCCTAAGGCGGTCCCCTGGATGCTCATCTGACCGTAATTAAATGTCGAAGACATCCGAGCTTACGGGGGCTCCGCCCCCAGACCCCACCAAGGGCCCTAAGGCGGTCCCCTGTATGCTCATCTGACCGTTATTAAATACCTAAAACCCCTGAGCTTCCGGGAGCTCTGCCCCCTGGACCCCACCAAGGGCCCTAAGGCGGGGTCCTGGATGCTCATCTGACCGTAATTAAATGTCTAAAACCCCAGAGCTTACGGGGGCTCAACCCCCAGACCCTAACAAGGGCCCTAAGGCGGGGCCCTGGATGCTCATCCGACCGTAATTAAATGTCTAAAACCCCAGAGCTTACGGGGGCTCCGCCCCCACACCCTACCAAGGGCCCTAAGGCGGTCCCCTGGATGCTCATCTGACCGTAATTAAATGTCGAAGACATCAGAGCTTACGGGGGCTCCGCCCCCAGATCCCACCAAGGGCCCTAAGGCGGTCCCCTGTATGCTCATCTGACCGTTATTAAATACCTAAAACCCCTGAGCTTCCGGGAGCTCTGCCCCCTGGACCCCACCAAGGGCCCTAAGGCGGGGTCCTGGATGCTCATCTGACCGTAATTAAATGTCTAAAACCCCAGAGCTTACGGGGGCTCAACCCCAGACCCCACCAAGGGCCCTAAGGCGGGGCTCTGGATGCTCATCCGACCGTAATTAAATGTCTAAAAACCCCAGAGCTTACGGGGGCTCCGCCCCACACCCTACCAAGGGCCCTAAGGCGGTCCCCTGTATGCTCATCTGACCGTTATTAAATACCTAAAACACCTGAGCTTCCGGGAGCTCTGCCCCCTGGACCCCACCAAGGGCCCTAAGGCGGGGTCCTGGATGCTCATCTGACCGTAATTAAATGTCTAAAACCCCAGAGCTTACGGGGGCTCAACCCCCAGACCCCACCAAGGGCCCTAGGCGGTCCCTTGTATGCTCATCTGACCGTAATTAAATACCTAAAACCCCAGAGCTTACGGGGGCTCTGCCCCCGGACCCACCAAGGGCCCTAAGGCGGTCCCCTGTATGCTCATCTTACCGTTATTAAATACCTAAAACCCCCGAGCTTCCGGAGGCACTGCCCCCTGGACCCCAACAAGGGCCCTAAGGCGGGGCTCTGGATGCTCATCCGACCGTAATTAAATGTCTAAAACCCCAGAGCTTACGGGGGCTCCGCCCCACACCCTACCAAGGGCCCTAAGGCGGTCCCCTGGATGCTCATCTGACCGTAATTAAATGTCGAAGACATCCGAGCTTACGGGGGCTCCGCCCCCAGACCCCACCAAGGGCCCTAAGGCGGTCCCCTGTATGCTCATCTGACCGTTATTAAATACCTAACACCCCTGAGCTTCCGGGAGCTCTGCCCCCTGGACCCCACCAAGGGCCCTAAGGCGGGGTCCTGGATTCTCATCTGACCGTAATTAAATGTCTAAAACCCCAGAGCTTACGGGGGCTCAACCCCCAGACCCTAACAAGGGCCCTAAGGCGGGGCCCTGGATGCTCATCCGACCGTAATTAAATGTCGAAGACATCAGAGCTTACGGGGGCTCCGCCCCCAGACCCCACCAAGGGCCCTAAGGCGGGTCCCCTGTATGCTCATCTGACCGTTATTAAATACCTAAAACACCTGAGCTTCCGGGAGCTCTGCCCCCTGGACCCCACCAAGGGCCCTAAGGCGGGGTCCTGGATGCTCATCTGACCGTAATTAAATGTCTAAAACCCCAGAGCTTACGGGGGCTCAACCCCCAGACCCCACCAAGGGCCCTAGGCGGTCCCTTGTATGCTCATCTGACCGTAATTAAATACCTAAAACCCCAGAGCTTACGGGGGCTCTGCCCCCGGACCCACCAAGGGCCCTAAGGCGGTCCCCTGTATGCTCATCTTACCGATATTAAATACCTAAAACCCCCGAGCTTCCGGAGGCACTGCCCCCTGGACCCAAACAAGGGCCCTAAGGCGGGGCTCTGGATGCTCATCCGACCGTAATTAAATGTCTAAAACCCCAGAGCTTACGGGGGCTCCGCCCCCACACCCTACCAAGGGGCCCTAAGGCGGTCCCCTGGATGCTCATCTGACCGTAATTAAATGTCGAAGACATCAGAGCTTACGGGGGCTCCGCCCCCAGATCCCACCAAGGGCCCTAAGGCGGTCCCCTGTATGCTCATCTGACCGTTATTAAATACCTAAAACCCCTGAGCTTCCGGGAGCTCTGCCCCCTGGACCCCACCAAGGGCCCTAAGGCGGGGTCCTGGATGCTCATCTGACCGTAATTAAATGTCTAAAACCCCAGAGCTTACGGGGGCTCAACCCCCAGACCCCACCAAGGGCCCTAAGGCGGGGCTCTGGATGCTCATCCGACCGTAATTAAATGTCTAAAACCCCAGAGCTTACGGGGGCTCCGCCCCCACACCCTACCAAGGGCCCTAAGGCGGTCCCCTGTATGCTCATCTGACCGTTATTAAATACCTAAAACCCCTGAGCTTCCGGGGGCTCTGCTCCCTGGACTCTCCGCCAATTAGTGGCCTGCCAGTGTCACAAATAAGGTATCTAAATATGCTTATCTGACCATAATTTTAATGCCTAAAACCCCTAAACTTCTGGGGGCTTAGCCCCTGGACCCCACGCCATTTTACGCTCTACCTGATTGTTAATAATCCACTTTGAAAAACGTTCCGCGGGGCCTGCCCTGCATGTAACGTGTAAGAGTGATGGTGATGCAGATTTTTCTTCTGCCCCCCCCCCCCTTCCAAACGTTTTTGCTCGTTACGTCACTTCCCCTGGAAGGTGAGCCCCCTGGAATGTTTGCCCCCCCCCCCCCCCCCCAATCCCAAACTGCTTCCGGCGCGCCTGCATGAAGATATTATGTATGCATGACTATATTATAAGGAAGTTTTTAGTTTTAAAAAAAAATTAATTAAAAAGACACGATCATAACTAATTTTGGCAAAATTCACTTCGGCAATTTCAATAGCCTTGTATATTCGTCACCTAATAAGTACAATCATGACAGTAACGTATTTCGTAATCTGAACGTGATTTCTATATATGGGTCATACAACAGGCTAGTTGCCCTGGAGTTGATTTTTCGGAAATAGATCCATCGATCCTGTCAAAGTAGAGGATAACCACCTCTGTCTGGTTTGAAAACAATCATGGCGTCCAGGCATCGTGTAACCCCCCCCCCCCCCCCCCGCTCCCCTACGCCACCCCTCCTCTCCATTTGAACTCGCATGTGAACTCTATCCAACCTAGCGCTTCGGAATGTCTACATAGCTAGGTATGCGGGGAGGCTAGCCGAGATCCATTACCCTCGACCCCTCCCCCGTTTATCAATTCTGGATATGCTCCTGTAACTCTACTGAAGTTCATCCGAAAGGGCAAGACTGCCTGTGGATATATTTTGTTTATTATCTCAAACTGTTCTTTTATATAACTTACTTCGTGATGTGAAAATAGGTTGAGGAAGTTTCTTCAGAAAAATATGATAAGCCCATTAATATTCACTTCGACTTAAGCTTATCTTTAATGGGCTGGAGAAAGTCATGCAGTTCAGGAATTCAAATCAAGAATATCATAGATTCACTTCTTTCTAAAAAACGAGGATACAAGTGTTTTTTTTATTTTTTTTTATCGATTTACCAAACATTGCATTCTAAAAGTTCCGTTTCAAATAAATATGGACACATGATATTTGTTTTTGTTTTCTGTTGAGGTTTACAAAATGATTAATAAAATATATATTCGATCAAGCGTGCAAGGTGCTTATCGGAATATGTTTCCCACCGTTATCTCAATAGGCTTTTCTTATCAAGACTAATGACATCACATTAGAATATAAATAGCTCAACATTGCTGATATGATTACGACCTCGGGGGGGGGGGGGGAGGGGGTACTTGCCCTTTATGGAATGCGACGATGTGCTGCTGCCGAATGGGTCGGGGGCGCTCCAAACACACCTCAATTTCGGGTATTATTTTTCATTGAAAATCCCTAAAATTGGCCCTTCTTTAAAGACTTTAACCTTCAACATGAGTTATTATTTTCTTGAGAATAATAATACCACAATCATCAGGAGTTATTAATACTACTAAAGTTTGTTTATTTTTCAAATGGCGTAGCCTCCTGTCCCGATTCAAATGGATGTAAAACATGAATTTAAAGTTTAGATTCAGTTTCATTTTGTTACTTAATATTTTACATTTTCATATTTTATAATTGATTTTCAAAAAACACATGATAAACAAAACGTGAATGTTATTTTCAGATACTGAAACGGAAGGTCATTACGTCATATCAATTTCTTTACATGCAGTATTAATTATTGAAAAGACTGAAAAGTGGAACACGGAGGAAGCTAGCTCTAAAATATAGGCTCCAAAGGGGAGGATAATAGCCTTTAAAGCCCCACTGTCCTACTTGTAGTTACTTGCTCCCCTCTATATAGAAAACTTCCCCAATCGGTGCCTGTTGGTCCCCCATGATCCTCTATTTCTTATGTTAGTTGAGAGCTGAGTTAATGCGATAGCCACCTGTCAGTGACCTCGCTGCGTGGTCTAATCCCTTCTGGCCACTAGTATTGACGGTCTTTAAATGATTATGAGCAAGCGGAATACGATTACATAATGATTAAAGATAAATTTAATCTAAATCGCAATAAGCACGTCAGCCAGTTAAAAATTAAATGATTTGATAGTATTTTATCTATATAAATATATGCTTTTATCACTATAATTAGTATACCACGCCTTAGGTGTTAACGTGACACTATGTGAGTACGTTTGAAGTCTGAAGTTCGAGGTTTACCAACGAAATCATGTGCACACGAGTATAGTCAGGTTAAAATCATGAAGATATATATGCATGACTATAAAGAAGTTTTTAGTAAAAGCCAACTTAAAGTGACACGATCATAACTAATTTGGGGAAATTTACTTTCAATTCCAATAGCATTGTGCGTCACCGGAAATGTGCGAACATGTGGGGGGGGGGGGAGTAGGATTACCTAAGCATTTTTGTACATATATTTTCTAATTATATTACAGACCACTTGTAACCTTTTTTATTCCCAAGGGGTCTATAAAATACAAGCCATGCTTTTTTTGATAGACCCCACTACGTTTTACCATTGTGCCAATCTTACATGATTTATTTGAATAATTGTATAATCATTTGTCGTAACTTTGGTTAATATTATGTTATTGAATTTGTATATATTGCATATTCATTTGATTATGTTATATTATGTGGACAAAATAAAGGAACCTTGAAACCTTGAAACATGACAGTAACGTATTTCGTAATCTGAACGTGATTTCTATGGGACATGCATTAGGCTAGTTGCCCTTGAGTTGATTTTTCGGAAATAGATCGATCGTGTCAGAGTAGAGGATAACGAACTCTGTATGGTTTGAAAACAATCATGGTGTCCAGGCATCGTGTACCCCCCCCCCCCCTCCTCCCCTACGCCACCCCTCCTCTCCATTTGAACTCGCATGTGAACTCTATCCAACCTAGCGCTTCGGAATGTCTACATAGCTAGGTATGCGGGGAGGCTAGCCGAGATCCATGACCCCTCTCCCCCGTCTCCCGTTTATCAATTTTGGATAATTATGCTCCTGTAACTCTACTGAAGTTCATCCGAAAGGGCATGCAAGCCTGCCTGTGGATATATTTTGTTTATTATTTTCTCAATTTGTTTTTTTATATATACTTGGTGACGTGAAAATAGGTTGAGGAAGTTTCTTCAGAAAAAAAAAAATGATAAGCCCATTAATATTCACTTTGACCTAAACTTATAGCTTTAATGGGCTGGGTAAAGTCATGCAGTTCAGGAATTTAAAGCAAGAATATCATAAATTTACTTCTATCTAAAAACGAGGATATAAGTTTTGTATCAATTTACCAAGAATTGCATTCTAAAAGTTCTGTTTCAATTAAATATGGATACATGATATTTGTTTTTGTTTTCTGTTGAGGTTTACAAAATGGTTAATAAAATATATATTCGATCAAGCGTGCAAGGTGCTTATCGGAATATGTTTCCCACCGTTATCTCAATAGGCTTTTCTTATCAAGACTAATGACATCACATTAGAATATAAATCGTCCTTGTTTTCACGAAGTGACGGTAGTGAGGAAAATCGTAATGCAAAGTGAATGCAATTTTGTTTCACTACCGTCACTTCGTGAAACAGCGACGAAATATATCAACATTGCTGATATGATTACAACCTCAGGGGGGGGGGGGGGAAGGGGGCACTCGCCTTTTAATGGAATCCGATGATGTGCTGCTTTAATGGGTCGGGGTGCACCAAACAACACCTCAACTTTGGGTACGATTTTTCATTGAAAATCCCTAAAATTTTGGCCTTCAACATGGGTTTTTTTCTTCAGAATAACAATACCTCATCCCAGCTGCAAAAATAAAATTGAAATCATTTAACTTTCTCCCAAGATGGGCGGGAATATTCATCCATCTTGGGTAGGGGTTTGGAGGCCTCAGGGGCGCACCCCTTGCCGAACTAAATCTAAGTTCCCCCCCCCCCCCCCT